>CM039668.1:20235598-20510598 GCA_022405105.1 Aristolochia contorta | reverse complement strand
GATGCAGCTTTACGAGGCGCAACAGCACTCCGGGCTCGACTTCTGAAGGGGGGTCGGCCTGCCGTTCTCTGTTCCGGCGATGGAACGATTGAACTAGCCGGGGAGAATGAAAAAACCATGACGTTGTATGCTCTGAACTTCGTAACCGTAGGAGGAGAACTTCTCAAACGCACACGCAAAGGTGGTGTATCCCAAAGCATCAGCTTTTTTTATGTACATGCTGGTGACTTCATTAACGCTGTACACCAAATGGAAACTAACGATACATTTACCACTCTGGCAGGAGTTCTTCACTGGAAGCAAGTTTCAATCTCCGTAAACTCGAATATGGCGGTAAAACTCGACGCTTGAAACAGTATGTTTTTTACCTGCTGCATTTGTGTCCATTCCAACAGCAATTCTAAAAGACAAAGGGATTGCAGGTAGTTGTTAAAATGAAAAGCAAGCACATGGTCGGTACTTTTGTCAAGAAGAAAAAGAGTATGATCCCCTGCTAATAACTCGGGTCCAGTTTAGTGATAACCAGTTGCCTTTTACAAATATGATTCACAGACTGCACTGTTACAGGTGTTGTTTCAGACGTTTGCTGCAACGTCCCTGTATGGCCTGGACGAGAAGATGGAGGTGAAAAAAGAGCCTACTTCGGTATAAGAACCCCTGAAAGACTAGTCGAGTTTGAATGCAAAACAGAAAGCGAGAAAAAGATGTGGATCGAAGGCATCAGACAAATGCTGCACAGTAATGCCAACAAAAACACTACGGTGTCTCTGTAAATTTCTGTACTAGAAAAGCATGTTGCAAACCCGACAACTGCAGTTCCTATTCACAGAACCAAGCTTGCAGTTCCAGTCTTTGCACTAGCCACACTATCGACAAACAAAGTCTTATTTTTATACTCCTAGCAAGAACTGGAATATACAGCATTTGCTCCCACCCAGAATAAGTTGTCCAACCTTTCAGTAACAAAATTGTAAATGTGGAAGAAATAAATCAAATAAAGACAGAAAATCCATTAAACACCTATCTCGATGAAACTTATTGCAATTGTCACTACAGCAGGTGGTAAAACTTCTATCTACAAACTTTCTCTTACATGGATTCTTGAAGAATCAATTCCGCAAAAAGGCCAGACCTGTTAGGCATAATCCAAACAATGCCGTGGCATTTACTGCCAGAATCTTATTCTAGCTCCTTCAGGAAGTCTATGTTGTCGACAAAGACCTGTAGGAAAAACAAAAGGAAAACAGCCGTGAGCAGTGGACATCGAGCCACCAATTTGTACTCCAGTGAACATGATCACCAGAGGAACACCTTGTCCGAGATTTGAAATACAACAAATAAAACAAAATCAAATACCGATTTCCATCCATCGGGGTCCAAACAAGCAGTAATTTTAGTGCTGATTCCAGGTAAAGGACCAGGTTCCCGAGTGATCTTCCCCCCATGCATTTTAATTGCTTCAGCAGTTTTATACACATCATCTGTGCCTATAGCTATCTGTTAAGAATTTAGTTCAAAAGATACCTAGTCAGATGAATACTTTTGCCCCAACAAATTGTTCATTTTAAAAGAGAACAGGAAGCAGAAAAATTTTCATTAAAAATTTAAACTAGCTCAAATCAATATCAATAATGGAGAGTTCTCATAGATTTTCATCAAAATCCAACTTCACGTGTCAAAATAAACAACATTCTTTACCTGCGCATAGGCATTTCCTTTATCATATTCTGTAACCCCATAGTTGTATGTCAACTCTAGGACTGCATTTTTATCTTCAGGACCATATCCCATCATTGCTATCGAATACTGGCCAACAGGAAATAAAATGATTTAGTCCAAATTCTAATTGAACTTTAGCAGCAAAATGCAAAGAGTTTATTCCTTTTCTTATACTTTAAAAGCCAAATGAATGTAGGCTGGCTGCATATCCTCTCTTGCACATGATGGTTAAATCACTCAAAATTAATTTACATGCATACTCTCTCTAAAATAACAATAAGAGCAAGAATCCAATCTGACATAAATAAATTTGCATGACAACATGTAGGGGTTTATAAATGAATTCCTCTTGAATTCTACACTTCTATCCCACTAAATCTCTCTTGTTGCTTACAGGTAAGGATAGAAACAAAGGACGAATATTATTTACTGTCACTGCAGATAGAGCGTGCAACAGTACATATGCAATATGTGCTTGTTTCTTTTAAAAATTCTATATTAACCCATGGTAAATTGGTAATGAAAACATAAATGTCCTGTTGCTGAGTATAGAGACGTTACCTTGTATTCAGGATTATCTCGCTTTCGCAGAAGCTCCATACCAAATGCCTTCAATCACATAGTTAAATGAGAACTTGCAAATAATGAAATTGTAACATAGAAAAAGTGGTTTAGTAAACATTATCAGACCATGGTCATGATTGCATGTGAGCTGACAGTAAAATAATAGTTCTACAAACACAAAAATTAAACAAATACTGGTGAAAGAATCATGTAATTCCTGTAACCACGCCCAAATACCCCATGCAATTTGTAAGAGTAGAGAGACCAAAAGTGTCTTAGGTAACTTGAGAAAGTCCTCAACTAATTTGGAACAGTTGTCACCTTCTCATAGAAATTTACGGAACGATCAAGATCTCCCACTCGAAGCATTACTTGACACAACGGTTCAGGTGTAGGACCTCTTTCCAAAAGCTCAAACTTGTAACCATCAGGATCTTCGATAAAAGCAATCACTGAGTTGCCACCTTTAACAGGACCAGGTTCCCTGGTAACTTTTCCTCCCTTAGCTTTTATAAGATCCACAGTTTTAGCAACCTACATGAACATCAAAGTATAAATATTTGGAAAAAAGTACTAAAAAAAGCAAATTTTATAGCCATTTTGAGAAGAGGAAGAAAAAGAAGGGAGGAGGAGGAGAAGGCCAAGAAATGAAGAGTGAACATGATTAAACTTAGCACTTTCTTTGAATTGTTTGACTGTTTGATGATTTTTTTTTTTGACTGTTTTGAAGAATTATGAATATATAAATCTGAAGTATCGACTCATAGTTTAATTAGTGAAGCCCTATTAACTAACTTCTTAACGAAAAATACAAATGATGAATAATTCTAAGTTTTTGGAAAGTCAGATAGTACTTTAACAAATACTAGACTTAGTAAAATCAACAAATTATGAAAAACTACAATGAATGAAAACTTGGCTTGGACAAAACACAATTTTTATTCTCTCAAGTCCATAAATAATGCCATAAAGAGAGCACATCAATGATTCCATATTTTAATTTTACCCATGAATATACCCATCTTAAGGTAAAGAAAAACTTACATCCTCAACTGCAATACCAAAATGGCCAAAACCAGACCCAATATCATATTTGTCCACTCCGTAGTCTGACAAGATGAAAAAACATAGATTCCATATAAATGTAATGAAGTGAGGATCATCTACAAAGATCTTTATGCCTCCAACCATCCAAAGAATAGTAGCAAATCGTGGCCAGCAAACAGGACATGATTAATCTTGCTCATAGTGGCCTCAGTCTAAATGAAATTATCTACTGACTTACTGTAAGTTAGTTCAACAACAAAATGAGAATCTTCAGGACCATATCCTAGGAAAGCATTTGTGTATCTCTCCTCAGGTATGTCTCGTTTTCGCAACAGCTTCATTCCAAGACACTCAGTGTAGAACCTGAAAACACCTCATGTACAAAGTAGCAGTCAATTACTAACCAACCCCCGGAAGAAAGAGGTGACTAGTATACATTCATCACTTACTTTATTGTCTTTTCCAAGTCCCCTACACGGTAAACGACATGCAGTAATCTTCTTTTGTCATTTTTCACCCACTCCAGTGCACTTTCTTGGGTAACAGCAGTGCTACCTTGGGCTCTATTTCCAGGTGTTCCAGCCTCTATACTATTTCCTTCTGTTCTTTGTAGTCTAGATGGTTTTATTCCAAATAATTGTGCTTGTGGAATAACTGTGTTACAAAAAAAATGGATAGTCACACCTTGAACATTGTCATAGATAAAAGACAAAACAAATTCTTGCAATAGTAGTTGTTCTAAAAAATCACTTCTATTGCTACATGCATCAAGTACTCATAATTCGCCAATGCCAAATCTTGGAGAAGTAAAACTGCATGCATGAAAGAACTCCTCAGAAGACACTGTTAAATTTGTAGTGAAAAATTTTGTGAAGGCTAAAGCTGGTCGTCTTGACAGATAAAAAGTACGGCATGTCAATGTTCTTAATTTTGTAGCTACTGTATCAGGAAAAAAAAAAGACGGAGAGATGTGACAGAGGGAGAGAACAGAGTATATGAAAGATATAAATTATTCATTTTAAATAAGGGAGGGGAATGCTATCTCAAGAGCAACTAACAGTACAAGAGGATGAAACTAGCTCGATAAACTCAAAAAAACGAAAAAAACCCACTATTTTATTTCTCACAGATAGCAATTATTATACCCAGATAACCAACCAATGCGACTTACAGATTAAAAAGGTCACGTTTTCAGAGATGAGTCAGAAAAAAAAAGTGCAAATGAAAATAGCTAATTAAACAGAAAAATTCACTCAGAATATGGTCGGAACGAGAATCGACGCTCCGAGAGTCAGTTTTCATTGCTTCAGAAACAGAAGTCGCAACACACTAGGATGAGTTTCACTATGAAGCGGATAGAATTCAGGAACACCCAGAAAGGAATGAAAAGAGAAAGCAAGAAACTGAGCTGAACCTAGGGTTCAGAAGGGTAGAAACGAACCACTGCCCAGATGGAAAAGAGTAAGCCTTCGAGAAGGATGAGACGATGCGGCGAGAGAAAGGCCTACGCGACAGCTGGGTGAGATTCTTGAGGGAGAGAGAGAAGAGAAGGAGAGAGGGCGGAGCGAGGAGAGGGAGAGAGAAGTGGACGCCATTGGAATAATCCTCACCATGGTCCCTTCGCTCTGTCGCTCAGTCACTCTCTGTTTCTTTCTCTCTTGAATCTTCTGTCACAGCGCCGCTGCGGCTTGTTTTGCTCTACGATATCTCGGTTCTCGCCCGGTATATCCTCTAGACCTCACTCACGAGTCACCACCGCGACCGAGGAAGCGACGCTTGGTCTATTCCCATTCGCTACTTCACAACCTTGCTCTCTTCCATATCACCAAAAACAAAATGATGATTAAAGAAAAGGCCCAGGAACATATTCCTAAAACGAAGTTTAAGCAAAGTATGAGATAAAGTTAAAAGCCATATATATACATTAAAACTTTGATGAATTATACTTTGTTCGAGTGGAACAAAACAAGCAACTTTTAGTAAACAACATAATGAACAGATCTCTCCTTTATTTCTTTAGCCCTGTTTTCATCTATTTGCTTGACGCTAGTCAATCTGAGGATTGTCTTGGTGACGTGGAGATCAACAGAGCCTGTTTGTTAGTCGCTTCTTGTTAAAATATACAAAAGGTGATTTGGTGCAAGGATTAATTTGTAATCTGTATTGTGAAAAACTATATATTATGATATGGTCAAATACAGTTGTTAGTTCATTTTAATTCATCAAAGACCTCCAAGTGTCTAAATTTGGAGCATCAAATTAATGGTCTCTAAGCAGCAAGTTGTATAAACCATCTTCTTGTTTCCGCTTTTAATTTGACAAAAAAAAAAACAATCATACCAAAATTATGATAATAGAAACTACCTAGCTAAAAAAACAAGCACGGTAAACAGTCTTTTTAGAACAATATTATAGACTGCGAGCGGCCTGGTGATCTCCATTTACAGCTTCCAGCTACTTTAATTTGTCTGTAAAATCCGAAATCCCCATTTGATTAGTTTACTTCCGTTAATACATAATCCGTCTCACACAAAAGTACTCCAGTGCAGGTACGGACTCGTATATTATTTCTGGCATTCAATAAATCCTCCTGAAGAAGATCCTTTTCGATCTGATATTAGATTTCATGTCGAATGCCGACTTAGAATCTTTAATGAAAAACGATTATTGGAACGTTCTTTTCTGTCACACGAGCAACATAGATTTCTTTCCAGAAAGAACGACGCTACACGCAGACAGCAAACCCTTCCGTTCGTCTTAAACGGCTTTGATATAAGCGACCGCTGAAACTCTCTGAAATAATCACAACAAAATAGAAGATGATTTATATTCCGATTCCTTTTATCGATCTACTAATATTGAACTGAAACTGAAATAATTAACTTCTTCTACGAGAAATGTATTTACTTCATTGGCCATGTTCTGTAAATGCTCGAAACTCAAACGTACAGACCCACCCTTCTCAATCAAGAGTACTTTGGTACTGTGGCTGCTGCAACAAATTAATGGAATATTGAATCGACGTACTACGTCAAAAGAAGAAATTCGCACTCGTAATATACCCCGTGCGTACGTGAATGGATGCATGGGGATGATCGGAAGGTTACAGCAAGAGATTTACGTTAAGCAACAGGATCGAGTTTCCGATGAACCAATATATATTATCATCAGCGGTCGTGACCTCCCAATACCTTCCAACTACGTCGTCGTCTGAAAATCAGGCATTTATTTTCATAAAAATCCTCATTCACCCGACCTTTTCTCTCCAATAACCCATTTGAATTACTAGCCGTTGAGTTTTACTTCCATTAATAATCTCCAAGATTATATATTCTTCTCAAATCCTTTATATTCATGTCGTACCGAAAGATTTTGCCTTAGATTTCATTACAAGATCTATTCGGGATACAAATCTTTACGGGATCCAATCGAACCATGTCGACACGCTGTGCAGCATGCAAGTATTTGAGAAGGAGATGCTCTGAAGATTGCATTTTGGCTCCCCATTTCCCCTCTTCGGATCCTCAAAGATTTGCGTACGTTCACAGAATCTTTGGTGCCAGCAATGTCACCAAGACTCTACAGGTAATTAAGCAAATAGGAGTTGGAATATATTTTAGCTGGGAAGAAAATATAATCTAATTTATTGGTGTGTGTTTTTCTCGATCTCATGGTACAAGCGAAACTGAACAGTTCATGGACCCAACTTGATTCATTCGTCTTTCGAGAAATGTATTTAGTTTTCGAAGCATATGCTGTTAAAACTCGAAAACTAACATTGACGACTAGTTTCATCTTTGTTATGTTCGATCGTACAGCAACTCCCTCCTCACGCACGAGCGACTGCCGCAGAATCGATGTGCTTTGAAGCTGAAACTCGTGTTCGTAATCCTGTGTATGGATGTACGGTGATGATCGAAAGGTTACAGCGAGAGATTTACACCATGCAATGCGAGCTTGCGAAGATCCAAGCTCACGTAGCCATTTGCAAAGCCGAACAAGCTCAAGCAACCCAAAACCAAGTGTCGAAGGAAGAATCCTCGTGGCTCGACGGCCTTAGAGAAGAAGAAACCCGACATCCCCACGAACTTTGCCCATTGCCTGGATCACTCGAAATCACAGAAGACAAGTTACCAGGGCCATAGGCAGGAAAATGATGCGAATAAAACTGCAAATAAGTTGTCTCAGTTTTTGTGGTTAGTGGAAAATATCAGATGGATTCATGAAGATAAGACATTATATTGTCTTTTGCCATTATGTATCGGATTATACTAGTCATATCATATTCACTTTATAATATCGACTAATTAAATCATTATATTTAAACCAGATAAAATTAATTAGCAGCGTACAGATTTTGGACATAAGCTTGACTTTTGAGAGTCTGAAACTGTAAGAACAATTATAGCTATAGTTCCAAAGAAACCGGTGTTTGTTGTGAGTAAACGTTCCAGGCTTCCAGCAGATAAAGTTGCATGCACGACACGCCATGTAATAGTATAACGAAAGAAATAAAAAAGAACTAAAAATAATTTCCTGCAAATAATGAGATAAAACACTTTTGATCTGACCTTTGAAATGAATAGTTACTAGTAACCGCATATTATAAGCGGTAAAGACTATACCATTTTACACGTAAACAAACAAAGAATTTTCGTATACAATTCCGTAAAACCACACTGCCCTGTACACTTGCTAAACTACCAGAATGCACACAATTCCTTTTAATGGACCTCTCTAAGTTGTTCTCCATTCTCCTCTGTATCATTCCCGCGACCTGCAAACAGACTCACGTCAGGCTAAATATAGTCGATGACCATACCTCTCTAAGTTTATAGGTAAAAAGGCTAAATAACTCGGAAGGAAGATTAAAGACCATACCCCGCCTACACCGCATACAAGAGCAGCACTTGCAGAGGGGTGCAAAAAAGTCCATCAGTGGAGTTTCAGGCACAGGAATGAGCTTTCCGAGGATAGCCAGAGGCCAGCTGTATTATAAGGTTCAAATTTCAGTTGACGCAAAAATAACCCCAGCAGTTGCACTTGGGCAAAAAAAAAAAAGAGTTAAAATAGTCGATGACCGACCTGATAAAACCAATGACAATGGAAACAATCCACAGCTTCCAATTTAGTCGGACAGTCTTGGCGAACTTCCCAAGAAACTCGATAATCAAAATCTATATAGAGCATTAGTACGATGTCAGTAAACGGTCGCAGAAAAAGGAAAAAACAGAACCAAAAAATTTTCAGAAGCACAGCTTCACTCATACCTGAAGAACCACAGTGATAAGAATTATTCCCATGAAAAGGCGGTTCTTAGTAATTCCTCGGAAGACATTCATCTCATCTGGTTTTCGGGCATTGAATTCGTTGAAGATCTAAAAAAAAAGAATAACAAATGCAGCTTGTTTTAAAAAGTATTAACAAAAAGAAAATCAAAAGGATGCATCATAAATTGCCAAGTAATGCAAAGAATTAACTTATATTTTCCATAAATTACTAATTCACCAAGACAGACAGTAATCAGATACAAGACTCGGTCTCCTGAATCGTTTAGAACATGAAGCATTAGACTGCTGCTTGATCAACAAAACATTTAACCTAGAAATATTTTCATTCAATTTCACTTCCAATGAACAGCTTAATCTTCCTCGACTGCAGCTTTATAAAAAAAAGTATAATCTTCGTCCACAGCAGCTATAAAATAAATATGCTTTAATTGAGCATTTGGAAAAAAAAAAAAAAAACTCATACCTGGCAGAAAACAAATGTATTGAAGATCACGGTATTCTTCACTTTGTCTGCATGGGCCTTGTTGTCATGCTCCAAATTCAAAATACTTTTACCCCCAAAATTAAGAACAAGGAGGACGATTACTTGATACAAAGCCTACACAATAACATTTTAAATAAGATAAGAAAAAAAAGGACAAACTCTAAGAGGTTTAAGAAGTCGAAGAAGACTACCTGTACAAGTAGATTTCTCCACATAATATTTGTGATGAGAGGTTCCCTGGAAGATAAAGCAAACATTTAAATGAAGACATGAAAACCAGGACAGATTGACTACAACCAGAAAAATCCCTTAAGAGCGGACCTTCTGCCAACTGGAGCTCTCTCCATAAGGTGGTTTGTTGGAGGTTCTGTAGCCAACGCAAGAGCTCCGAGGGTATCCATAATGAGGTTGACCCACAGAAGCTACAGAGAATGAAGTCAAGCAACATCACCATGACAAGTACCAAATAAAAGAAAATTTGAACACTTAATACAACTAGAACCAAGGACCGAAAAAGGATTAGGTTACACCACCTGCACAGCATTTAAAGGAACATTTCCTGAAGAAACTGCAGCCACAACATTTATTATAAGAGCAGCCACATTGACTGTGAGTTGGAATTGTATAAATTTCTGAATATTTGCATATACTGAACGCCCCCAACGGACAACCTGTATAAAATTATATGAAGCAAAATATTATTACATCAGATACTCTAAATAAAAAATTGCCAATAAAATGGTCCAACTTGATGTAAACACTAGGACTAACCTTTACAACTGACGCAAAATTGTCATCTAAGATAATTATATCAGAGCTCTCCTTGGCTACTTCAGTCCCCTGTATTCCCATAGATAGCCCTATATCTGCCTGAAGAACACAATCACAAAAAGAGAAGTAAGACAAAAATTACAACCACAGATCTTTAGAGCGAGGGGAAGGGGAGGGCAACAACCTCATGCAATGCAGGCGCATCATTAGTGCCATCACCAGTGACCGCAACAACATGCCCTCTCTTGCGCAATGCTTGTACAAGGAGAAGCTTGTCATTTGGAGAGGATCTTCCCATGACCTAGAAAGTTTTGCAAACTTATTAACATCCTTACTCCATGCAAAAAAGCATCACATTTAAAAGGCGAAGTGACCAGAAAACGATTACCATAATAAAATATTGACCTGACAACGATTACCATAATAAAATATTGCAAAAAGTAAGTAAAAATGAATTTCTTTAACAGAAAAATCTATTTGTTGACGTGATTTGTACACTTAACATTTATCTGGTCAACAGACTACACAGAAGTTCAAGTTCTTCCAGCATAATCTATTTTATGACTCTCCAAGACAAGATCAAAGTAGTATCTCTTGACCTGTTCATTAATGAAATCTGATGCGGAAGTGTATAAATGTCATAAATTTTCCTCTATTTTCCACCCATTTCATTAAATGGCCTAGTTACATCACTAACAGCACACCTCCCTACACAACAGATGACCATTTTATTTCAGTGAACATAAAACATGCATAATGAACCAAGTAAGAACAAGTATTTAAATATTCATAAATAATATTATATTTGCATAATGTTTTCTCTCCTCCCTAACAACCTGTATACTATATCATACCTTTTTTTTCAAGATTGTGTAAATCATACCCATTTTATTTTCTAAATGAGAAAATATACCTTAGCCTTACTACATGCTTTAAGGCTATTCAAGGAAAGATCACATAGCAATTTTAGATGTGAATGTAATAAACAGGTGCAAACAAACATCTTCTCCTCCATGGAGGAGGATAATCTATTTTAAAGAAATTTGGAGCCTTGGAAACGAAACAAATGTGTATGGAATTATGTCCTAAGGTCAGCCAACTCGGCTGTGGATGCCTTGGCTAAAGGAGTTTCCCTTCATGTTTTAAAGCGAGGTAACCTCCCTAGGCAGTTGAAATGTAATGACAGACATGCAACAATTGTATTCCTGATCTCCAAATGAAATGAAAATCAATCTCCAAAAAAAAAAAAAAGAGGAAACATACCGATATTTTCTCAGCAACCTCTTCTCTCTGAGATGCAGAAAGGTTGCGAAATACTTTTCCGTCGATTAAAACGGGTTCTCTTGCATCAGCTTCTGTAGCAAGTATTCCACATTCTAGTGCAATAGCTTTTGCTGTCTGAATGTTATCTCCAGTTACCATTCGTACCTATCAGCGCACATAATCAGAAAGACTGAAAAGCATCTGCATCATCAAGTATGACCCATAATAGATAGCATCATATGCAAATAAGAGACACCAATCATGACGTTGAAAGATCCGATAAACATATGATGACTAATGACATGGATATGACAACTAATAACATGAATGCTCAACAAGGACAATATGTTTGCAGTTGCACCCATCCCAGTAAGTGTTGTTGATATTTAACTCAAATGGGACATAATATATGTAGAAGCGATGATCAGACACCAACTGATTGCAATATTTGATTAAGATAAAGATTTTTATCCTAGCGAAGGTTGTTGGTGCAAGACAAGGGAACTTCAACATTTAATCCACACATAAATTAAACAAGCCCATCTATACAAAGAAAATGATACAAATCCACAAGACATTTAACAGATTTCAGCACCTTCTAGTGCCAGCAAAAAAACAGCATAAGTTATTCCGGTGAAAAGGGAACAAAGACCAAAGATCCATACATGTTAAAAGCATAATTAATAAACCAAGAGACTACAGGCTAACAACAGAAGAACAAATAACAAATACTTCTAATATATGCCAGAACAAAAAGATTGAGATAAACAACCTTAACACCAGCATTTGTACAAAGTTGTACAGCATCTTTAACACCTGGACGACAAGGATCCTGCACAAGAATAAAATGATTCATTAAAACCCTCAGGACAATTACTAAAATTGGAGCGCATAACTATCAAAAAAAAAAAAGGAGTGCATAATGTTCCTGGACAATTTATATGATGACTTCATACAAATTGCATCGTACCTTAAGACCCACAATTCCAATAAAGATGAGGTTTTCCTCAGGAATCTTCCACTGGGATCTTTCCTCTTCATCTTTTGGAACATTTTCCAGATCATCAGGTCTATATGCAAAGGCAACACAGCGTAGGCTATCAACTGCCATATCTTCAATGGCTTTCTGGAACTCATTAGCCTACAATACATAAATAAAGAGAGTGAGGCCATGTTTTTCTGATAATTATTTGGAATTCATCAGCCTGCAGCGCATTAAATCAAGACAGTTTGGCAATTTTTTTCAGAAACTGTCTGGAACTCATTAGCCTGCAACACCTTTTAAATCAGGAAAGTGAACCTAGTTTTCTTTTCAGGTCATGTGATGAGGTATTAGGTTCGAGTCATTGAGATGTCATAGGTGGTGTTTAAAACCAATATCTTAAAAGATTTAATCGCAAGATAAGTTTGAGCACAGAGACCTTGTCAGAATTTATTTCTTCCACTGAACCATCTGATTTTAGCCATCGTGTACATGATCCTAGGACAATCTCAGCAGCACCTTTCCAATGCACATGAACTACCGTTTCTCCCTAGAAATCAAGAGGAAATATAAGTAGAAAAAATACACAGCATAAGAGGAAAAATGATGCAAAGATTTGCTACAAAGATGTTAATGGCTGCAATACACTTTATAACACAAGAACCTTAGAAAAAAAATTTAAAAAAAAAAAATAAAGAATGGGAAAGAAAAAGATCAGACCACTTGAAGTGCTACACCACCACGCTTTTTTTCTGAGTTGAAAGGGAAGACTTGAAGCATTGTAGTTCTTGCTCGTTCCTCATTAAACCTCATGCCCAGCTATCAAATGAATTGGACATCAAAAGTAAGAACAAACAGGCAGCAAACAGCGGCAAAATAAAAAAACTAACAGATAGCTAACCTTGCATCCCCATGTGAGAATAGCTTTTTCAGTAGGTGAACCAGTAACCTCTGAAGCTTCACCATCCTGCAAAATCGGATAAACCAGTCACTTTCAAAAGTTCTGGTATCATGAATTACAACAGAAATTACCAGAAATTTAGGGACAGACGACTACTACACAATTCCAGAGCATTATAAAACAACCAAAAACCAGATGGTAGCTCGCAGAGGGAAAAAAATCGGTATATAATTTGATTAGCAGTAGAAAATATCCAGATAGAAAGAGCAGAAAATAAAAATTACCTCAGGTTCAAAAACACTGCCTGTTGTATTCTGAGCAATTCCCTCCAGTAGCAGAGAGACAGCAGTAGAAGACATCAGTTGGGCCTCTGGAGGATCTATGTTCACTCCCCCAACAAATGCACGAACAACAGTCATCTGTGCCAATTAAAACATCGAGCTTAACTGTTAAAACTACGTGGTTTCCACATACATAGACCAACCGAACAAAGTACTGATAGGATCTGAAGAACATGCTGGCAGGGTTCCAGCCAAGAGGAAGAAAATCATTTATTAGGAAATTAGGATAACTGATATCCAGCATGTAAAAAGATCTACGGACAAAAACAGTAAATGGTAGCAAGTGGGAAGAAAAAAAACATTCAGTTCGGACATGGTCCGAGTAATTTCGTTTGATGATTTCATTGGACTTTGATTTTTAGACTGGAAGAATCTTTATTTTGGGGAATCAAGGGATTTTATGTGAAATATTCTATTAGATAAGAGTTGATTAAACATATTCTTAAGAGGATAAAAAATACAACAATTATATCTGAATTTGCTGCACATCTAACGCTAATTCAGAAAAAGTAAGAATTTTTTGTGTTAAGATCACTCCCACATCAGCTTCAGCTTGGAAAGAGCCTATGCTGATTAGTTAGGAAGAGACTACTAAAATGATCTAATGATTTGGGGATAAATCAGCTCAATATAAAATCCATAAAGCCTCACAAAGCTCTTAAAAGTACTGGAAAAATGAAAGCAAACCTACCCTAAGACAAGTTAGATCTAGCATTAAATCCCAACACTCTTAAACTAATTCCATCAACATCATCAATCTTATCTAAATTCCATCATGTCCTAAAGACGAACTCCTATTCAAGTTTAAGTTAAAAGGCCCCAACAAAAACCCCCATCAACCATAAACCCAAACTAAAGATACTTTTGAAGATTCAATTATTGTTCTAGGCTTATATGATACTTCTAGACATTCAAATAATTAGGCTAACGTTGCACCATGAATCCAGATTCTCAATTCCTAATTCCATCCGGAGTACACTATAAGTCTCATGTCATCTAAATTATTAATATTTCTGCCACATAAACACCACCTATGTTAGCATTATTTGATGATTACAAATTATTTATTCAGTTTTTGCACATTAAATTGTGAACAAATTTGCATAGTAACCTGGATTCCACTGCATAGCAAAGAAATTCAGCGACTACGATCTAACAGGACAAAGTATTTCGATTACCCACCTGGTTTAAGGTCAATGTTCCTGTTTTGTCACTACATATAGTTGTTGCAGAGCCCATAGTTTCACAAGCAGAAAGCCTGCGAACCTGCATGTCATATCAAAACAAATTAGTTTATCCCTTCAGTATTCTACTGTGTAACAAGTTTTAATTTAAGATACATGCCAGGGCCTTGTCTGCCATCATTTTTCGCATTGAATAAGCCAATCTGCATTGCAAACATATAAACAAAAATTATGTTTCACGAACAAGTCAACAAAACTAATGTAGAAACTTATTATGAAATGGCAACATCAAAACTGCTCACGTTAGTGTAACAGCCAGCGGGAGACCTTCTGGCACAGCAACCACAACAATAGTGACAGCAATAGTCAAAACTTTTATAACTCCATCAACTGCATTACTTAAACTAGTCTGTCCCGCTTTAAATTGAGGAGTACCCTCAGCGTTTTCAGTGTGGCCAGTAAAATATCTGCAGAAAATGAAATCAAAAAGTAAATATGAGCAGATAAAAGCAATAGCACTATGTTTCAGAAGCGGAAAACAGCTTACCTTATTAAAAGGACAACAAGAACAAAAACAGCAACAAGAAGCCCAACGATCCCAATAAAAGTAGCAACACCATTTAAACGAACCTATCATCCACATCCATTACCACATATGAGCCAAACGAAAAAACTATCCACGAATTAATTACACTAAAAACCTTCATCCTCAGAACCTGCAAGGGAGTTTCTTCACCGTTGTCCTCAGAAATGCTGGCCATTAATAATCCCCACTCAGTATTTATGCCAACACCAGTTACCTGAAAAGTATTCAAATACACCAGATGTTTCAGAAAGAAAAGGGATATAAAGTGGAATGAAGTAAAACGTTAAATACTAAATGCCCCAAAATAGTAAAATCTTCCCTAGTCAACTAAAAAGATCAACACATTAAACAATATGGAGGCGATCCTCTAAAACCCACAACACAAGCATTACCACAGATCCAGTAGGAAGTAGCAAGGGTATTCACCAGCATCATACAGATTTAAACATGTGTCAATTACTGTGTCAGACCTTATGCACATGTTTTAAGCAAGTATAATGTCTCAATATAAGCATTCCAACAAGAGCAATAAAAAATCTTCAAAAATATCCCCAAGAAAGATGCTAATCCTCACTTTCTTACCAACATATTACCATAGCCATCAGCCACCTTGCATCCAGACATTAGAAATGGAGCCTTCTGATCCTTGTGGATCTGAAACAGACATATTTTAAGTAAGAATATCTACTTGAAAACAAACACACACCATGAAGGAAGAACTGTAACCACATACGATTTTACTCTCGCCAGTCATGCTGGATTCATCAATAGCAAGCGAATGGCCACTAATTAAAATTCCATCTGCAGGAACCTACAGGAAGTTTCGAGTGTTATAAAGAACCATGTTACCAACAGAATGAATCCAACTAAACTTTCACTTACCTGATCCCCAATTTTCAGAGGAATAACATCACCAACTACAAGATCAAATATTGACACAAATATTCGTCTACCACCTCTTATAACCTACACGCATTGCAAAAAAAAAAACTCAATTTAAAAGGTAAACGAATTGAAAATCAAACACTAAAAAAAATTACAACACTGACCTCCAATTGTATGTTTCTTTTCTCATCATTGAGATTTTGAAATTGCAAAGACTGCTTGTAATCGCTAATTGCTAAAAGAAAGGGAAAAAGTGAAGAAAACAACTGTCAGAATCTACTTGAGATAGTTCTATATTTTTTTTGAAAACGAGATGGTTCTATATGGAATACCAACTTGATGAGATAACTTCATTACAATACCTGTTACAAGTATAACAAGTAAAACAGCAAATAAAATGCTGCCCCCATCATACCATCCTTCTTCAATACCCTACATGAAAAATTGGAGAACCTTAAGCAGTTAACATACAGTCAGACCAAATAACATTAGTACCATATTAACTGGCAATGTGCAAAAACTGAATTTACATAAAGGAATCAGTTACAACTGATACTGCAAGAACTGAATATAGACACCTAGAAGCAAGTCCAAAGAACTACTACAGCAGTGTGTATAGGTGTAAAAATTTGTGAAGGTTACCGGGTATGCTGTATGGAATTAATCTTAGATTCAAAAAAGTTTAGTAAACATTCCTAACATTTCTGTAACAGCTATATTCAGATTTTTTGAAGATAAAAATAAAGTAATATAACATGTTTAACAGCTACAAGATAAATTGATGTTTAAACTAAAAATTCTGAATTCACCTCGGTCTTT
Source organism: Aristolochia contorta (assembly GCA_022405105.1). Taxonomy (NCBI): domain Eukaryota; kingdom Viridiplantae; phylum Streptophyta; class Magnoliopsida; order Piperales; family Aristolochiaceae; genus Aristolochia; species Aristolochia contorta. The sequence goes on along the minus strand of CM039668.1, from coordinate 20,493,761 downwards.
ATGCCCAAAGCTAACGAAGCCACAGCAGCTACCATCAAGATGATAAGGGTCAAATCTTGCCATGCTTCCCACAGAAAAATCTAAAGAGACCAAAAAAAGAGAGAGAACAATGCTCAATAGTTCATTGAAGAAAGACACAGTCAAATATTCAAGAAAGTCATCATAACACATGAACGAGAACATTGAGGAGAAATACAATTAAATAGCTAAATTACCTAGATACTGATTGAAAAGGAACAAAAAACCTACACTGCAGTTTCTATTGCATTGGCCTAAACATATCATAATGTTACCTCATCCAAAATTTAGCAACAGCAAATCTATTAATCATCTTCAGAACTATAATATATCTTTAAACAACTGTTGTAATAACCGTACTAACTGCATAAACATGTTATTGCATAGAAATCACTATGCCTTCATAATCATACAAAAAATAACTAAATAATATAATGTTTCTGTTTAACTCTAGCAAGTTTCCATCCTCATTCGGCATAATGGTCAGCACCGACAATGAGTTGGATAACAGCTCCAAAGGGACTCAGCCTACACTACAGTACCAGAATTCAGCCTACACAACAGTACCAGAATTCAGCCTACACTACAGTACCAGAATTCAGCCTACACAACAGTACCAGAATTCAGCCTACACTACAGTACCAGAATTCAGCCTACACTACAGTACCAGAATTCAGCCTACACAACAGTACCAGAATTCAGCCTACACTACAGTACCAGAATTCAGCCTACACTACAGTACCAGAATTCAGCCTACACTGTAAAAAAAGGCACCTGAGAGACTCTTAAAATTTAGTTTTCTAATATCCTCGATATGAGAACAACATACCCAGAAGCTCCTCCCTTTTTTCCGAGGATAGGTGTTTGTTCCAAAAGCAGTTTTACGCCCCTGAAGCTCACTTTCATCACCACCAATACCTTTGTCAAGGTTCGTCTTCAATAAATTTGCAACACCTTTCACCTGACAGATTGTGTTACCCAAATCTTAGATAAATGGAAGACAAAATAACACTGCAGAAACTGGATGGAAGTTTCCATGTACTTGCCCCTCCATATTCTTGTAGAGCAGAAAAATCACGATCCCTTGTCATGGTGGCAAGTTGCTCCAAACCAATCCCATAGCCACCAACTGGTACTGGAGGCGATATCCCCGAACCAACTACATATTAATGGAGAACACAAACAAACAGAACTCGGTCAGTTGAGTCAATTCCCAAATGGTTCATATAAGGAAACAGCTAACAACCTGTGACCGTTACTTGAATAATCTAGCTTCAGCTAGTTATCTTTAAAATAGAGTTGGATCGAACTTTTAACATAATATTTGTGCAGAAATCCAATTGCATTCGACCAAGTCCACACCATTTTGTACCTTATCGCATTATTTATATTTCTATGACTGCAAGTTTAGGCCTAGACATGATGGGAAAATTCAAGCAGGAGGAATCCTATTAATAGCTGAGAAATGCATTTATTTAGCTAGTTATTGTGGGATAAAACTGGGCCAAACATAATCAATAGCATATGACCAGTGTACCCCTAGCCCAGGCAATGAAAAGTTTCTCGAATGGGGAAAGAGGTTCCAACAATGCCACCAGTGTACCCCTTCCAAGGCAACAACATTTTGCAGTTTGCCACAGTGATACATATTTAGTTAGTTACATCTCATCATAAAGACAAAGAAAACCAACAAGGAAGCCAATTATATTTGACTGTAAATTAATTATCAACATCAACAGGAGCAAGATGCCAGACCAGAATATGTGCTATAAAATAATTCACATACTAACAAAAATCAAAGCTACTAATACATATTTCACAAGTCTGGCTTTCAGGTGACGGATTGTTATTTTAATAGTAAAGGAAGCTTGAAAGATGCAATATTATCATCCCGTACCATTCAAAATATATATATATATATATATATATATATATATATATATATATATATTAAAAAAATCTTGCACACAATTTCAGAATCACATCTATAGCATTACAAAATTAGATTCACTTAACATACCATGTGGAGCCTTCTCTCCGGCTTCTTTGAAAAGAAATGCAGCCTGAAGTCAAACAAAAATATAAAAAAAATAACGACCCAAACAAACTGAGACTGTCATTGAAGAAGGGAGGAACAAAAGAATGTAGTTGCTTATTATATAAAATATTTTAAAAATTTAGCAAAAAAACATACTCGGATGACTTGTGCATGTGCCCTGATTTTCCTTCTGATATCCTCTTTCTCTTGTTCCTTTTTCAAGTCTAGAGTATATCGAAACCTACGGGAAGCATTTAGGACAAGAGTTGCTTGCTGCAGAGAAGAAAAGTTGTGATAGTAAAAACAAAATAGAACATAAGAATTTAGTCATTAGAAGAGCAGTACTGCGGCTGGGTGTGTAAAATAAGAGCTGAGCGAACAATTAAAATGATCGATGGGCCTCTATGCAGTTAATTTTTGTGTATTTATCTGTTTTAACTGTGAAAAAAGCGACAATCGTGATGACTGAAAAGCAAGATTAATTACAAGTTCCGCATGCTCAGTTATCTGAAAGGGTTGAAAGGATAAGGGAACAAAAACGAATAAATGATTACGCGTGCAGATGAATGGCATCAATCCGCAACAAGCATTGTTCAAGTAAAACTGTTCAGATTTAGTATAGAATGAAAAAAAAAAAAAAAAAAAAAAAAAACCATTGTTTACGTCTATATGCTCATTTACAAATGAAAAATATATTCATATCAAAGCAATACTAGGCCTCTCTAGTTAGAATCGTCAGCAAAAGGTTACGTATAAATCAAATGCACATGACAAACCTAAGACGAAAGAAAGATAGGTTATCATTGATTGGACAAATTTCGCAGGCATCCTAAAGGCATATTGACATGGTTATCCAGTTTCGAATCCGTAGGGAACGAAAACGCCTAAAGAGGCAACACAAGCATCACACTGCAATACCACAAACGCGAATGAAGAGACAGAGAGCGGAAAAACAAAACGAGTTTGGCCGCATTACAAACTCACCCTCCATTTCTTCAACCGCTCAATCGTCGCTTTCTTCGGCGGAGGGATGTTGAACGTATCCTCATCCTCATCATGATAAGCAGCACCAGCCTCTTCGTCCCGCAAGTGGCGAAAACGTCCGGGCGACGCCGAGGGGACAGAATCCTGGTCCTTCATTGGGATACTGTGCGCAATACAGGAGAGATGATACCGGCGGTTAAAATTCTGGCATGGGACGACGCTTAATCAAAGTGAAATTCGAGAGTTCATACGACGGCCAAGCAATGCTGCCAGGCCAGAGAGTAGTAGGGTTAAGCACCCTTTGAAATCCAGAGCAGCAACGGAGAAAGAAATAAAAGAGTTAGTTGATTTGCTTTTGTAGTACCTCCACCGTAAACTTTAGAAAAGTTTAAAACGCTCGGATTCAAGAAAATCCCGAGAAGTTTCGTACGCAGGTGCGTATCCCACTTCCAGAGTGGACGGAGAGGTCGAAAGCAGGGGAAGAAATTCTCCCAGCGCCGGAAGCTCGCACGAAGTCGCTGGACGCCCAACGAAGCTTCGGTGCAGCTTCCTCCTCTCCAACCAATATATACGAGATTCAGTTTAATCGCGCATTATTTTAAATCGGCCTCGCTTTCCGTTGTAGGGTAACTCCAGTTTTACTGCGACATTTTATAATTCCGGTAAATTAAGTGACACGTCTTCGGGGCACCGGCACGCGTCATTACGGAAACTGACAACTTGCTCCGACGATCGGAAAAGGGGAACCCAGGTGACCGGGAAAGCCCGGATTTAAGCGTGGAGACGTGAACCGGAAGAGATGTGAGAGGCTTTTACAGACCGTCCAGGTGGGAGGCTGCGCTTGAATATCGAGACGCGTAAGCAGATGGGGAGCAGAGTCCGGTAAGTGATGATGATCATCGCTATAACCGACGTACACTAAATACTATTAAACTGCCCGACCCCCACGTAGGATCGTTTTGGATAAACAACCGTGGACAGAATTGACTGGTTTGACTCAGGGTTCTGACTTACTGACCCAGTGGGTCCATCCCTACGGGACCAGAGTACTCGGGTCTGACTGTAATGGCTCGGGCTCGCGATGTGCCTTGTTTTAGGAAACAAGACGACCAAGACTGCACCCAACTCGCCAAATTAAATTTGAGCTCCCCTTTCCATACCCACCACCTGCTTCCTTCTCACCTTACTTCCTACCGAACCTATCACCTCCTAAAAGACGCCTCCTATATATATCTCGAACATATATATCTTGTGAAGTGGTTAAGATAGTGAGGTAATAAACAGAACGCGTTCGAAGGAATTTGGTCAGAGTAGGAGACGTGTTCTAAATATATATAACAATAAATGATATCTTAATACCGAAGCAACTGCATGCATAAGATAGCTATCGATCAAATTCGATCGAGTCACAGCTGAATACGACGCACGTACAATAAGAAATAAAATCTAGTAATTAAAGTTCCTTCAATATATAGGACAATATCGCAGATGCTAGATTACTTTAAACAAAAGATTAATTATGAAACAGAATCCAGTGCTAATGCCAATTCTAACCGGCCTCCAGAGACCCAAGCCCCGTGGCATCCCCACCGAAGCAGAATACGTGTCCCTTGACATGGCTAGGTTATGGGGACTTTGATTCGGATAATTACTATCATAAAAATTACAAGTTCATCTGAAGCGCCGAGCATAAATATATTGCCATTGCCCATATTCTAGAATTGATTCTTAGACTAACTCGTACTCATGTGACAGGTGGCGTGCATGATTCTCTGGATATATAATATGATAAAATGTCCACACGTCCACCATCTGTTACGGAAGAGGTTTCGGAGTGATGTCCGGGAACAAGTGGCATTCAGTTGGCATAAGATCAAGGAAATATGGTATTCCTTATTCGGTGCATGAGCCCACGTGACTTTAATTAAAGGCCAGCAGGTGAACAAGACCGTAATTTTATGAACATATATATATATATATACATGGTCGAATATTTAAGAAAACAAATTAAACACGGAAGTTCTTTTTTTTTTTTTTTTTGTGTGTGTGTGTGTGTGTTTGTAAACAAGACTGTTAAAGGACAGAAGGTGAAAGGAGTATGTGAGCTGTAGAACTAATTGTAAAGTTCCAGCATGAAATTAATCATCTAATCGCATGCTGTCAACTTACGTGAAAATTAAAAGAAAATCATGGGAAGCTAGCTAGCTTTACAGAGCTGAAGGGATCATTGTAGCTTTAATCATGAGAAGACTTTTACAAGCTTCCATTGTATGTATATACAAGTTAAAAGGACCGGAGTCTTGGAAATTAAGGAAGGGGAGTGCTGGCAGGTATTGCCATGGCCATACCTGCACATGGAGTGTCTCACTGATCTGTGAAAACTCCAATTTTTTTAGGCACATCAGTGCTCATGATCTTTAATTCTCGTTGGGTATCCTAGATATATAAGTGGATCCACTCGATCGGTACAGTACTTTTACTTCGAACTGAGAAAGCCAATGATCGATCTCTTTCCCTAAATTGTTCCGGAAGTAGCGATCATTTTCCTCCAGCTAAAACTGGTATATATACATTTCCTAGAAGCAAAAGAAGCACATATCGATCGACATGAAAAAGCGAAGATCTGGAAAGAAACCACACGCATGCCCATACACTGTTAGAAAACAAAAAACGTTCTAAAGAAAAGAGACTGGCTACACGAGGTTTCCATTTCTTTAATGGAGGCGCTGATGCGTGTCAATCTCCTAAACGTTCTACTACAAAAAGAGAGACGAAGCCGCCGCTTAGAGGGTCGACTTGGGGAGCATGCATTCCGACGCACCGGCCAAGCCACGTGTCCTCTAAAAAATGATAAACTAATAGCTAACGTTCGTGTCGGAAGCAAGAACCTTGAAATTAATGACATGATCAGGTTAGAAAATTAGGAATCTCTGTCGATTGCCACATACCTGGGTTACTGGCGCCGTAAAACGATTTAATGATAAGACGGGAGATTACACTAGTAGCGAGTCGGTCTCTTCAGCCGAGAAATCCACCGGACGAGGAACACGCTCGTGACCGAATAATATATATGGGCGCACCAGTACCGAGAGAGACGATGACGAACGGACAGATCATCAGCGGCGAAGTCGGTTAGGGTCGGTTAAAGAAAGTCGCCAAATTCAAAGGCTCTGTCGTCGACCACCATGTTCGATTTCCGTGTTCCGGCAGGTAAGAAGTAATTATAAAGGAAGGAGATGAGTTAATTACCAGAGAAGGGAAACCCGAAAGCTTTTTCACTAAAGACTAAAGGGTCTGAAGGGCGAAAGCATCTGGTGGCACTGAGCAGTCAGTCCACAGTAGTTGTATATATGATCGTATGTATCCTCCTCAGCTTTCCTTTTGTCCCAGTCAGTCGACCTGTTTCTTTTTTCTCCGTATACTGATGATCACAAGGAAATGTGCTCCCTTCTTTATTGCGCTTAATTACGGAGAACACGCAGCACAACTATTAAACCGTCCAAGACGTGGCTCTCTCTAGCTTATAATACAAGGACCCAACACAGAGAAGCCTTTTATTTGTCTCGTCAGGAGATATGTTTAATTACGGAAGATCCGCAGTTGGGAGAAAGCAGAACCGAAACGTGTACTCACGTTACTCGTGCAGTACGTGATGCGCGGCCTGTCGACAGTCTCACTGGGAGACGACAATTGGCAAAGACGAGACCCTCAACGCGGTTTTTGTGATTATATAAACCGGAGAACGGACCCAGAAAAACGCGTCTCAACAGTCCGGCCCGCCGGGCTCGTTCATCTCCTCTTATTTATTACTCCGTAGCCGGCAATTAATTTAATTAATTAATTAATTAATAGAACTTCCATTGTTGAATAGTTGAATTAATCACCCGTTTCAATGCAGCTGGATCGAGGATGCAACCAAGTACTATCCTACGGTACTCCATTCCCAAACAAGTACTGGATCACTTGATTCTATGATCAATACTTTTATGGTAATTAAATGGGATTAACGTTCGGTGTATGTTGCACATATGTATCCCATTTGATCAGTGTCTACATAAATAAAGCATTACTGACTGTTGGCTATCAATCCCAAGTTGATGACAATTAAAATTTCTTTCCAAAACTGCATGGACAAAATGATCAATATATTGCTCATTTTATAACTTACCAAAAGTATGTAAATGCCAGTACTGTAAATTGTACTAACATATTAATTGGATTCCATTGAAGTTTACTAGATATTGGTGATCAAAAGTACGTATGTATACTCGCAAAAAAAATGAGACGATCTAATATATATGAGCCTGACCTACTTTCATTGTGTGCAAGATAATCAGAAAATTAGAACTACAAAGCGCGCGATGATCAAACCAGTTTGTATATATAGATATCTCTAAAGTGTTATTTAATTACGGAAGCTGTCATTGTATAGGCCTAGTATATATATTGTAGCTCAATCAATTTACAGTATAGTATTAATTAATATTCCTGATGCCGTAATATATATAGTTGATTTCATATATGTGGAGTACGGGAATTCGATTCCTCGTCTATGTTTTATCTTACTTCATGCTCACAAGTTTGGCTCACACTTAGTCATCCTGATAAAAGAGAAAATCGCGGAAGTTCATGAATTAACGGGCGATCCCCAGCTCGAGTCCTAATATCGACGGGCGGCTGGCGAAGTCAAGTGCAAATCAAGACGTCATAGACTCATAGACAGGAGTTGCTTCGTCTAACGTCCTTTGTCTCTCTCTCTCTCTCTCTCTCAGTACTACTGCACCGTAACGTCTCTCTTTTATTCCACCGCATGCATCAATTGAGACAGTGGTAGTCACGTCTCAGTCATAAACAGAAGACGGGACAACGCGTCCCATTCAGCACTAAATGATCGTCGACATAAGTACTTCGCGCGCGGGAAGAATTAATGTAACCATGCGAGGACGAGAAGAAGCGTACACAGAAAGACAAATACTTAACTAACGTCGTATTTGATGAACGTAACTAGCCTTTGAATTTCTTCAATTTCCTGCTAGATTATGTCTTCTGCTTCCTCGTTGTATAGATTCCTCGCGATAAAAAGAGTTTCCGGAAACGAACGGAAGGAAGCATCGAGATGCGTTAGATCAGAAAGAGCTTTATGTGATACGCCACCGTTAATGGATATATTCACGCGCTTGCTCCTCCAGCCTGCAAAGTGGTGCGATACATATATACTGGAATGACATTCTCTGATATCGTGAATCCACGATGGAAGTTAGAGATCAAAAGGAAATCAATCGGAATCGCGTTTGCGGTCAGACCAATATTGTTACAGCCCATTTGGTCAAAGTGAATCCAGTTCCCGCATATCGTTATGTAATTAGTCACCGACATGCATATTGACAAAAGGAAATCATATGGGCGGACAAGAAAGTATTCGATCCCACTCGCGCGAGTGTTAATCTAAAATGTGATTAACAAGCGCAATCCGTCGTTATTCGAATAAAAGAACACGATTTCAAGTCAGGCATGTACACAGACAAAGACAAGTATATTCGTCTCCTTGGTCAAGACTCAAACTCTCCAGAGCGCCCGCGAACGAGCTGGCTAGCTTGCTTCCTTTTGGAAAGAAGAGATAAAGATCAGTACTAGTTAAGGTGGAAGCGTAAATCACAAGTTATTCAGTGGAATAAAGATATTGTTGATATATATATATATATCTATCTACATCCCTCGATTTGATTACCTCTCTTTTTCTGAATTAACGAATAATCGATCGTGATTAGTCCATGGAAATTTAAATCAGCTTTTCTAAAGCATACCCTCTATAATTACTGATCCCACGAACACGTCGTCTCTGATAGCAGCGTCTAACCACTGAACCTCACTTGAGTGAAGAAGAGGTCATGAGGTGGGAGCTCGCTGCGCTTAAAAGTTTCAACTAATTTCATCTCGCTGATTATGACTGGTCGACATACCCTTTCGGTAGCAATACATGTAACGAACGTAAAGTACCATGCCTGTGTTGTGAATCTGATCCCCTTGGCACGGCGAGTTCTTACTTGTGCAAATATCTCACCAGGCCACCTCGGAATGGCAACAGTACCGGTTAGCGTTACATGAGAAATTAAAGAAACGCAAGAACCAAAAATATCAAACGGCTGGAAATTAATTCCACGCCGAAAAGCTCGCCGACCAGAAGCTTTCTGTTGTAGTCGTGGATCTATTACTATTTTCAGAATTATACAGATTTCGAAAGATTTCGGTGTCTTAATTCTAATGTTGGGCGTTATAAGGATTTTTACTTTAGGAGGTTAAAATATAATAAAATCCATAAATTTTCTGATACCATCCTAAATTTCAGTGATCGGTCATTTAGACCTACCTAGAACTTTGATATTCCAGCACTAAAAACCAGCCGCCATCGAACCGCCCCACTTTTACCTATAAAACAAAAATTAAAATAAAAGAAAGAAACAAGAAAGTCTTTGATAATCACGTAGTGAACGAAAACGGCCTTCGCTTTTTCGAGTCGTTGGAATTGAAATTAAAAGCAAACCAAGACGGTAACACGGGTGACGCAACGCACTTTGATTTCCTAAGTGGGCCTCCTCGGATCGGGCCCACTTTAAAATTCTTACATCTTTGAACGGTACTTACATGCACTAGTGCCCAATTTCATCCTAAGTTTTGTTCTAAAAAATTAACCCTAGACACACAGTCAATCGAAAATTTTAAATATATATATATTTATTGTATAAAATTCTAAATTCTAAAAAATTAACCCTAGACTGTCGTGTTTGGGATTAGCTGATACGGCTCATAAGTGCAAGATATTTTATAACAAAATTATATCAAGCAGAATTTGCAGCTCTTTTTCTAGACGCAATTAATTGTCTTGCCTTACTTTTGAGTAATATCTAAAGATTAGGCAAAAGCCGCAAAAGGGGGAAATTTTGTGGAGAGAAATTAAGCCAAAATGACTTGGCTATGCGAGTCCTCGCTAGCATCCACAAACAAACTTGCTGATTAATCCCCCAACAAACGGACAAGATGTGTCAACAAAAGCAGCGTCAATTCAAGGTTTGAATGGGGAACATTAATTCATACCTATCGACCTTCCGACGGTGACAAAGGAAGCTTCACAGACGGCCACTTAGTCCCATGCACACGTCATTAGCCACTCCTTTCCAACCAAAAATTCCATTCTGATGTATCTGGTTGTTGTAATAAAGTCCGTTGCTTAAGGAACACTATTTTAGACTCCTGTGAGTGTTCTGAAAATCGTTGCTTTCTAAACGGACTGATTAATATTTGAGCAAGGGGCCCAGTCTCTAACTTATTATGAGGTTATCGATAAAGCCCAGGCCAATCCTATAAAACTTGGACCTGTAGGACGAGCCCATGGACGCCCCTACATAACAAACCCACTACCTTGCACTACATCAAGTAATTGCTTCGTTACGAACCAAAATAGTAACTTTTTTGTGAGACTTCTCTTGGCCGGTCAATTCAATATAAACAAATGCTATTTCGGATAAATCATCATTAAATTATATTAGTAAAGATATGAAAATTTGTGTTCCATTCATCCTTGTTTTCTATAGTTTTATTGGTACAGAGAAAATTTAGGAGCGCATCCCCCTGAAATGAGAGACCGAGTAAGGTGAAAATATGCTCCATAGACGGAGAACCTACAATGCCTCTGTGTATCATCTATAACTGCGCTGTCGCCACACTCTTAAGCACCACCTTCTGTACTTCATCACTGTCCTGACTGCACTGACTATGTATATGACTGAACCGACGCTCCCAGAGAGCCCTTCACGGGGCTCTGAAACTCGGTCAGATTCTTTCACCAAAATGTTGTTAATCGTTCGATCAAAATGAGCAGCGGTTGCTTTTATCTTCACAAAACGAAGCCGTGGAAAATTGAACCAGAAGATAAGAATGATCGGACGAAAATTATAGAATTCCGGGTTGCATTCAAGATAGATAATTGACAAGGAACTTTGAGAGGATAAAAATTGTTTAACTCCGGGGACAGGTGTGGTCGGTTGTAGACGTGTCCAAATAACTCCGGGGACGCGTTTTTGGACACGTCGCGATAATACTTAATTGACATTCGTATAAGTGTCTGAGGATAATGAGATGGAGAAAGAAAGAAAGAAAGAAGAGGCAGAGAGTACTGCAGATTGCAGAGCCGCGCGGGAAGAAGAAAAGACAGTGAAGCCATGGAAGGGGAAAAGGAAGGGAAAGAAATTGATGATAGAATCGTTAACAGGGACGAAGCTGCTTCGGGCGGCCTCGACCGGTCGAAGATCGACTCGGGGCTTAAGATTCTGCTGCGCGACGCGATCACTTCAAAAGGAGTGATAAGTCCTCGAGGCGGCCGAGGGGGAGAGAAGAAGAGGGAGGAGACGACGACGACGATGGAGAAGCCAGATGATCTACTCGCCTTCTCTCGATCGGTTTATGCCGTCGACTCCAGCCTTGAATGAAGAGCAACACACCCATCACCAGTACCCGTCTCTACGCTCCTCACTCACTTGGTGTTTTTTTTTTTTTATCATCTGCTTTACCTAAATTATGTTCGTCTTCTCCGCTCTGTAAATCTGTGTAATATAAGAGGAGATAGACTCAGAAAGCCTTGTTAATTGCGAGTAAGTAGTTTATGGAAAAGCAAATAAAGAGAAATTCTCGCTCGTTGATACTGGGTTACCGGTTCGGCGGTCGAACCGCTTAAACCCGGAAGAGGGAAAGGTGGGCGAACTTATTTAGTTACATTTTGTTGCAAAAGGTGGTTGGACATTGTCATTTACTCATTTGGTGTAGTTTTAAATTTATAAACACATGATTGCCTCCCTTTTCCTATAAAGTCGGTGAAAAAAAAAATATTTAAATAATTGTACAAAAACGCAATATAATAATACCAATGTTTTTATATCGTCCTATGTAATAATACATTATAAAATAATTCAGCCAACAAATTCATGATAACTTATTTTCATAAAAAAAAAACAATGAACTCATGTTGATTTTTCCATTGTTGAGTTTTCTATTAAGTTTGTCATATAAGAATTCAGCCCGAGCATCATAAAACATCATCTGTATTCTTGCTTGCAAGTGGGTGTTCTTTATATACATTAAAAATGTTACCTGTTAAAAAGAAAAAAAGAACAATATATTTTCATCAAAGAATTCATAAGTTCCTCTCCTTCTTTCCCGTGACAGACTTACATTCTTGTTTATTAGTTGTTGGCGTAATAATTCTGAAACATCATCGTTGGAAAGGGAGGAAAAACTTATTCTTATTGACATTACAATTTAGAAAAAATGGTCGACCCCTCTGTTCCTTCACCTCCGCCACCACCGCCCCCGTCGGCCCCCGTCGGCCACCGCCGGCACATATTCATGGTTTCTCTTTGTGCCTCTGCAATTTTGCGAGATTGTATTTTCCCCATTACTGACTGCTAGACATGTCCAGCCAAAGCAGAGCAGGAATTCTGAAATTTAATCTCGTGGAGTGGCAGCGCCGTGAACGCCTCCCGTCCACGCGTTTATCATCCCTGACGACGTCCGCGGTCCGTCCTTGCCTGTCCCCGTTGCTCCCGTCCACAAAGTATACAGCGACACCCTGTACTCCCAATTTTAAAGGTATGTTCGCGGATTCCTCATCTGAATATCGATGTTCATTTCCAAAGTTATAGGATCATTTTCCCGCATCGGTACATTTCTGATCTCTGAGCGTCACTGTATCCATTCACCCTCTGATAAGACGAATCGGTATCAGCTGTACGATCGACGATGACAGGGTAACGCTCTAATGTGGTTAGCTCCAAGCTCCATGTGGTGGTCCTCGGTGTCTCTCAGTGTCCTTCCGCTCGTCTATTAAAAACGCCATTCATCTTTTTCAGATCCTTTCACATGTCTAGCTGTACCCGGAAATTTGTTACGCAGTGGAGATCTCTCTTTCTCAGAGCATCCGATGCCGGTCCTTTCCCTTTCGAAACTCTCGTCTCCCATTGACGTTTCGACAAAAACTCTTACTGCGGCCTTTTAATGTCTTCATGTGCCGCTCTCCGGATACAGGAACCGGCGCCGTTGGCCCCTCTAGTCTCCGTGGAATTTGAAACCAACGAGCAGGTAGGAGGATTTTAATGTCTTCAGTTGGCTATGATCAGGAGCCAACACACACGCAGGGCTCCACTTTGTCTTCTCCATAAGATATTAGGTAGGACATGAATGAATGACGAACTAGATAAAGTGGGTCTTCACTCGCCGGCAACAGGGACCATACAATTTGATCAGAGTTTATATTTCAGTAGTTTATAGATTGTGGACGACCCATTTTATGGAGTTGGGAGAAATCCCATCTAAAACCACCTATCTCTGCAGCTGATAACTTCATTACATGATCCAATTTGAGAAGTAGCCATATGAAACCCAGATGATTGGTCTACTAGTGTTAAAGCAAGAAAATAGCGAAACAGAGGCGCCTACGCTTTTGTTGCGAGGGGGAGCCTTTTGCATTCAGGTCTCTTGTCAGTTGTCTCTGTCTTGTTTGTTGGCTGGGAAAGCTTATCCGCACTCACCTTCACGACATATCATGTTGGCGCAGGTCTGTCTCGGACATTATCCTTCAAAAATTATGGAACAAATGAATTATGAAGATATGCTCCCATATACGAACAAGAACTCGGTGATTTCCCTTTTGGACTCCGGTACAGATAAGCGAATACGTGTTTCGCTCCAAATCCGTTTTTCCCCCGTTTCTCTCTTTCTCATGATCGTTCAGTAAACAGGACCCTGCCTCTGCTGCTGCTGGGACGTTGATGGATTCTCAGTTAGCGAGGACCCACTCACAGTAAATGTCAATTCGGCGAGCATCGCTGGGCTTTGAAGTCCCACCAGCTCCGTGGATGTAGACCAGGTGTTCGCAATCGGGACGCTTACACAGTTTCTCTGAATCAACAGAGATGTTTGTCTTCGAGAGAGACTTTTTTAAGTTTTAAGTCCCATCTCGTCCATTCTTCCCAATGCGGTAGTACAGCTGACTTTTCCATTATATGATCGCACGATTCTCTCCCATAATACAAAGACTGGGTGGGGTTTTGCAAAATCAAATTCGGGTTTTTGACTGCTGCTAATGTAGTTTACTGGTAAAAGAGAGAGCCTAAGAAACAGTCAAGCAGACATGGAATTTGATTCAAACATACTAATTGGACAAGTCTAAGTCGTCACAGTTGCATAAGTTTCTGGTTCTTTCAAACACGCCTCCTCCAATGCCAATGGCGTCACAATCGAGAAGCCAATGCCAATGGCTGAAACATCTTCGCTAGAAGTTTTAACCGCCTATGAATAATGAGAGAAGCCGTTCGCCGTATGGCAGTTAAGCTAACAGACGGCGGAAGAAACCGTACAGTGTCAGTGTTCTTCCTCCAAACGCACTGTTTGGTATTACAAGTAAAGCATTCTGGTTGCAAAAATTCCAAATCCATATCCTCCAGCAGTGTCAAGCAAGCAATGCCGTGCGTCACATTAAAGACGGTGGACCACCAAGCGGAGCCATGTGTGAACCGGTGAAAATGGGGAGTCCCATCTCCACCTCCACCTCCACTTTTTCCTTTTCTGTGAACATCGAATAGGAAAAGGTACCCTTTTTGTTATCAGAACTTTTCGACTGGAAAAGGGCACGCCATTGGAGTTCGAATTCGATCATCTTACGCAGTGGGCTCTTAAATAAAAATCGCCATGAATCATCTAATGACCCTTAATTCGCTATATACCCAGTAAATACAAACACCGAGAAGCTCCGTCGTCTCCGGAGAAGGACGAAGAAATGGTGCTCTTACTTCCACCCGGGGTCTCAATTTTTTTCCGACAAATTCACAAACACCGAAGATGACAATAGGAAGAGATTCAGGTTAAATAACAGGTTCTCCCCTTTTTCCTCTTCATCAGAAGTTTCAGGAAAAATAAACAACCGATCATTCATTCTATGGGTCAGAAAACAGAGCACTATCAGAAAAAATTCTGGGTCATTTTTCCATTGAGAACTCGAGTTTCTAATACAAGCCTTTCCATACCGCTAACAGCACTTGCAATCAAACGAATAACATTAGGCAACACAAAACAACCGAGCACCGACCGAGTAATATTCTAATCATCTCCTACCACTGCTACCTACCACTACATAAACCAAAACAAAAAAAAAAAAAAAAAAAAAAAATGTTGCTCTGTACAAGATGGTGCGAAGGCGGAAGAAACGCATTTCTTCAGGGATACACGACGAGCCTCCGGGAACAGATGGTGCAGAAATACTTCCTTTTGGTCTTGAAGCAGAGGGGCAAGAAGCAGAACCTCCACTGGCTCTCGACGTCCATGGCCTGCACGATTCCCCCGCAGTAAGGGCAGCTCCCCGGCGCCTGCTGCGTCCCGAGCACCCTCTCCTCCTCGTCGCACAAGAACACTATGCACATCTCAAATCACCCCAAGCACGGAACGGCGTAATTAACAACAGAAGGGATTTCTTCGAACCAGATTGTTCTTTCCCTCCCGAAGCGGGTATTTATAGCCTCGCTCTGGGTTGCACTCTACAGTCTACACACACCTCGTGCTTCTCTTCTTCCTCTCTCCCCTCTTCCCTATCGCACGTGTCGAGAAGATTAGCATTTTCACTGCATAGGGAACGGCTTCATCTGGGGGAGATATAATGCGCCGTTAAGGCGTGTTGCGCACACCTCCCTCTCTTTTGCTTTATTTTAGTATTTGATGGCGGGCTCTTCTTCTTCAATCTTATACCCCATCGGAAGGAACTTGGAGGGATGGATGAATTTCAAATTCGTCCAGCCGCTTTAATCTGACACTGCAAAGATATAACAAGTAACAACAACCTCTAACGAAATTATCGTGCGATTCTCTGCGTCCACGAGGTTTATTAGGTCTTAACCAGTACTGTGTATTTTATGGTTTTACAATCTAAAATATCACATCACTTCTTATCCGATTTAAAGCGTGGAGCATTTGTCGACCCGAAATCTTCTAACGCAAAACTGCCGTCTTTTATGGGTTCTAGTATCTTCCTGGTAAACGATCCATTCACTGTCGATATTCTTCGCGTGAGGTGGGTCGTGTAATGAGACTGATGCCAAATCCGAGAGACAACAAAGGAATGATGTGCGATGTAGTCGGAAAACAGATTTTAAGGTACAAGATTGCGGAATGGGAAGCTACTCCGCTCTTTCTTCAGATATTTTGAGTTGATATGGATTGAGCAGTAAAGACGAAAGCAAACTCGTGGGCGTTCTATTCAATTAGAGCCCTCTGGATCTTCCTTTCCAGAAAGCTCGTCTAAAGAGTCGGCGTCACAAATATGGGATTGCTGTATTCTGGAAGACGTCGCCGCCTTCTATTTGTGATTGTCACAATCTCCTTCCTTTACATTAAGAAAGCAACCTCGTGGGAGTTCTATTTGATTGAATATTTTGTTAAACTTCAACAAAGTTCACGTGGGCAATGATGACAAATGTGAGATTACTAGTCTATATACTTTAATTGAATCTTTAAGCCATACACATCAACCAGAGATATCTTTCTTTTTTCCAATGACAACTTAGGAGTGTTAGAAAAGTAATTCACTTTAAAATTAGAATAGAAAAATTCCTGACTTATTAGTGAGAAACGGGTTTTTTTAACTTCAATTAGTTATTTTGAGATAATAGTCCCACAGACTCCCAACTTTACAGGCGTGAATTGGAAACATTCTCTTAATTACTATCGGTTTTCATGATTGGTTAGGCCTACAGAGCACCAAAATATTTATCCTTAAACATTGAAACTCTTAATTACTATCGGTTTTCATGGTTGGTTAGACCTACAGCCCCAAAATCTCTGTCGTTTTTTAGAGAGGCGTCTTTGGCACTGCGACCTTCCATGGGTAGCTATCTCCTCTTCTTTCCTTCCTCATTCAAGTATAAATGCTTCAGTTTGCGAAAATGAGAAAAAAAAACCATTACATCCAAAACAAAAAATTAGTTAAAGTACAATGATGTAATCACGTATATATTGAGAGAAAATGTGGATCACGGTGTCAAGCCCTTGGGGTTGTGGGCCTCGATATCAACATGTCGAATCCCTGGAACTAGTTTCTGGATCTCCTTTTCCAACCTATCCACTTCACTTCCCAAAGCTGTGACCAACTCTTCCCCTGGCAGTTCGGCCAGATATTGCCCTTGAGAATTATTTATAAACAAAGTATCTTAAGAGAAATCCAATCGACAAGCCTCACTACATACCGTAAGCCGACATTGCCCTAAGAAGTGCAGCATCATCATCACTCTGAGCAGCTTCACGAAACTGCATGAACCACCACCTGTTAGTCATCATCTAGGAAGTCCTCTCGGTAGTCACACTCCTTGGGAGATAAAAGTTTTTCTTTCTCCACAAGAACAAGGAGAATGACAAAGCAGAATATTTTCCTCATAGCTACATTTCTTTTCCATAGATCAACAAATACTAAGGTTGTTTTGTGGAATTCCTTCAATCAAGCAATAACTTTCTTTAATTTGTAATTAAAAGACGAATGAAAACATTTTACTTAACAAAAAGAAAATACAGTGGTAAAAAACATATTCAATCAAAAAAAGGGAACATGAGAGGAAGATCCAAGGCATTCTAGTCACGAAAAAGTACTCTATGACAGCAGAAAGTGAAGCTGATTGGCAACTCTCTGTTTAAGGTCATGGGGCACTGACACTGTTAAAAGTCTTGATGAAAACACAAGGAGCACTTGAATGACTTGATAGCTTGTAAAATTTTGGAAGACACGTCACAAACCTTCTTACATGACTAATGAAAGGTTTTGACAGGCAATAATAGCATTTTCATTTTTACATGACATCTTATACCCCATATCACCGTGTTGGCCTTGAAAAGAAGAAACTTGGAACCCTGACCTCTTCTGGAAAAAGAAAATCCTAAAATTGTGTCATCTTTAGAATAATTTGAAACTTGTAGACATATGTTGGAAACCCCACTAATATAAAGAAACATTTTCAAACCAAATGGTGATTATGCTTTCATAGCAAACCACAGATATAAAAAACATACCTGTTTTGCCCATTCTCCACGCCCAGTTCTTTCCAAATAATTTTGCACCACCATAACTCCATTGAAATCTGTTGGATATAGTTCACTGGTCATAATAAATGAACTCTAAAGCAGGACACATGAAACTAAGCAGTTATAACTGGATCACTCAATATCTGAGTCAAGCCTGATTTGTATCATGCTTCATGAACAAAACCATAAGGCATATTTCAGCTAGAGATCAAGGTAACCTGAAAAAGAAAGAGAATCAACCTGATGATCTGGTCTAACGAACGTCCTACTCCTTTCAATAAATTTTCCTTTTAATTTGTAACTTCCAACTACCATGCATTTCTGCCTTCTGTGAACTCGAGCAATAGCTCAGCGGTCACATGGGGGAGTTGTAATGGGAGGTCTTGGGTACAAGTTCCCTTCGGGGCATAAGGGTTTAAGTAATTAAAAATTAAAAAATGTAACTTTCAACTTCCAAACATAGCCATACAAATTCAAAAAGGTAAGATACTCAAAGTTACAGTATAAATAGGACTCCTAAAGCTAATAGAGCCAAACTATAAAAAACTACGACCACGTGGCATCCAATTAAAAGTTGTTGCCTATGCAAAAGCAATCAAAGCAAATGGTCCAGACCATCCCTGTACAGAAAATGAAGAGCGGCGTGGGTATTTGCACAAAAAAAAAATCATTTTCCATCAGTTAGCATAAAGATGATTTCAAACCGAGGACACTTACAATCCCCTCACCCAAAGAAAGCCCGTCCAATAGACCAGCTGCAGCAAAACACAGGCCAGATGCCCATACGTCAAATTTATAGTATTACTTTTCCTCATACTTGATATATTGAAGATTTCCTTAATGTATCTAGCAACAACCTAAGATCACTATCCACATCATCCCCAACACAGAAAAATCTTGCCTAGTGTCACTTGTCTCTTGAACCGGTATAGGAGATTAGAAGAGCACTCAACAAAATGGCTGCAAGTAAAACGATGTGTACCTTGATCCATACATGGCAACCTTCTCTCCAAAGTGCAAGGAAAACAAGAGGTTAGAGACTTAAATAAAAGTAAAAAAAAAAAAGAGGGATCACCTATTTCTGCTTTGAACCTAAAGAATCCAGGCCCAATCACCTCACTTTTGCAATCATATAGCGCATCCACAACCTGTAATATAGCCAGTTTCATTAAATGAATTACAAACCACCAATAGCATTGCAGCAAAAATACAGTCAGAACGGGATATCATCTTTACCGGATCAGATTTCAAGAAATCTAATACTCTCTGCATATCATTATCGTCAATAGCTCTACCTATCAAAGCATGACGATTTCTTTGAATGAGAAATATAGCAACCTGCAATATGCCATTGTGAATTCATCACACTGAACTGACAAATAAAGTTCAATTTTGAGAGCCTCATTACTGATACACAAAGTCAAACCAAAGAAATGGGGAATATAAGTACCATTCCAAGTAAGTTGCCAACAATAATAGAACCAATAGGATCATATATGGGATTCCCTGTCAACCTGACAGCAACTAAAGATGCTGCTGCAACAGCCAGGCCAGTAACTGCAGCACCATCCTGCAAAACAAAGATCTGTTATAAGAACATAAAATTTACCCAAGAGTGATAGAAAATGAAACTAAACATCATGACCATGTAAACCACCACATCCAATTTCCTTAATGAATGACCACAACTACGACAATGTCCATGCTTCACCCATAGAAGAAAAAAACTAAAATAGTAAGATGAGAACTAAACAAAAAGAAAAGAAGGGGACGAGACAGCGTAGAATTTGCACTAAGAAGCTATTTCTTTCTAATGGTATAGAGACTTACTTTGTAATCAAATAAAAATAAGCCAATAATCAACTTATTCTCATTTCTTACAGGTGAAGAGTCTCCCTTAAATCCAAGAAACAAAAAACTTCCTAAAAATTACTTAGATGCCTTTATTCCTCTGAAAATGACTGGCAAAAATTAAGAGGTTTTTCGAAACCAATAAGCTCAAGATCATCCAGTTTCATTAGTTGTATCAGAAAAGTCCCCCACGAACAACCTCTCTCATGCCCAAACAACAGGCTAAACTCGTGAAACACAAGTGCAGACCATAGAACTAAGGAAATTTTATCGACAACAAAACCCCCATTCACATCTAACCCTAAATAAACAAATCTGTAGGCTACAGGGTTTGAATTTATTCTGCAGCCATTTTGAACTTGCACTTGTTCTCACAAACCCACCTGCAGTTAAGATACATCAAATATTATAACTACTGTGGCACTATTCATTTGCTAACTACCATTCTCCAGTCTAGCACTGTGTACTACATATTCGATTTTTTCACACTAATTCAAAATTTATGGAATAAATGTACTATGGTCTTACGCAGAAGGCAATTTTTCTCTAAAATTAATCATAGCATGCAACTATTATCTTGAGAGATCATAAAGAAAAATTTTACAGCACAAAGCCTAATGCACAAATAAATGATAAAATGATTTTCTTTTTTTTTTCATTTCCACAGGATTCCATAATCCAATGTATATCATGCTCTCAGATTTTCCAGATATTGAATAGAGACACACTGCACCTTAAATAGGCTCAAACGCATGACTTCACACAAGAAACCTCTGTATTGCAATTGGGTTACGGCCAAGGCCTCATGTTGCTATACTTTTGACTACTAAGTGATTGATTTGACAAACAACTGATGTTAAACAACAATTTAGCAAAACAAATAGAGGTAAGCTAGTGCAGCTGATGAGAAGAGTTTATAAGATGTCCTCAGGCTACAACAAGCTCTGGGCGTAAGCCTTTAACTTTACACAATATGGTCCGCACACGATGATAGGCATGAGATAGTTGCAATCAAATATAATCCCAAGTTGAGCTGTAAGAAATTATCTTCCTCACTATGCTGCAACCACAGACCCTAAGGGATCTAGTAAAGGGTGTGGAGGACCAACTCTTTCTATGCATCAGAGTAAGATGTCAGAAACCCCAATACAGATGACCTAGCATCGGTTATTTCATATTGTATTCATCCCCCACATTCTTTAACTATGTCAACTGCAGCACCTGACCCATAATAAATACACCTTGTTAATTAACAAAACAGAAGTACTTCCATTCCTTCTAATTATGTGAAAAAACATCAAATGATCCTTCCAGCACTGACCAAAATACCCATTTTCCCAGATCAGTTGGACCAAAACTTCACAAAAACCAAGGTTCCGTATATTTTCTATCCAATCTTCATGAATTGTGATGCAGAAATGAGGACACAATTTCATAAAAATAAGAACTGCAGAACCTTGGAAGTGCCTCTCCTTCCTTTCTAAAACATGTGAATAAAAATTTAAATCGATTGTCCATGAAATATTAATGTTAGGAATAACTTGAATTAAATACCATAAGGACTCAAGATAACAGTTAAAGGCCACAGAACATAAGTTTTCTCAAGAACTTCTGGTGTATGTAGTTGATTGGTTTGTTGTATACATTAAAGAATGATAAGAAACAAAACGTTTATCAAGAACTATCCCTTGAAGGCCTAGACATGGCATAAATTTGTTAGATATAAAATAAACTAGAAAAAAGGTACCTCTGTCATGACTGCAACAGCTGTTGGATCATGACCACGCCATATATAATCACTTAATTTCATGCCTTCTGCAGCTGCTCCCTTTTTCACGGCATTTATAGCCACCAAAAGTGAGGCACCTGAAAATATATTAGGAAAAAAAAAGTTAGCGCTTAGCAGTGAATGCAAACTGAGAAGAAAACATATTCTTGCTTAATTACATACCTTCGAAGACGAATGAAGAACCGATAACAAAAGCTGCATACTCCATATTTGCTGGAGGCTACTTTCACAAGAAAAAGCATTAAGTAAATATCTAATAGAGTCCCGGATAATAAGATGTCTCAAAAGAGATGACTAGTTGAATAAACGTATAAAAATGATGTAAAATTGTAGTAAGACACTTACATGAGCTACAAACAAATTCTGAACTCCATGAACAATTGTAGCACCAGAACCAAGGCAAAATATACCAACAGCTGATATAAGGGACCAAACAAATCTCTCCTTTGAATAACCATAACTGCATTAGTGGGAAAAGTATGAACCTTCTACATGTAGAGAGAGAGAGAGAGAGAGAGAGAGCATAACATAAGCTTTTTTAGTAGCTTTTTGATAAGATTTTTGAGATTAAGTGCTGGTAATCCCCAAGCAAAACAAATTGCCTGTCTTTTGGGTTCAAATAAAAGATGGAACCATACTTAAAGATAAGAAAACTCACGGATGTAGTGCATCGGGAGCTCGTCTTGAGCTACTCAGACCATAAGCAAGCAGTGCCTACACTTAATAACGTAACATAAGTAAGATGCATCTCCTGAATATGCATTAGGATATCATTAGACATTTCTGTTGTGCATTTATTTTTTCTTTGGATGGCTAGTGTTTTTTTTTTTTGCACACATTTATGGGGGGAAACTGATAGTTAATAGTATCCAATTCCAAATCCACAGAATAGTATTACCTGGTTGGCGAAATCTGCGACAGAATGTACAACTTCGGCTAACATAACATGGCTAGAAGTCACCAGCCATACACCAAATTTAAGAGAAAACACCAGAAAGTTGCAAGCTAGAGCAGTATGAACTGCACGTTGGCTAGGGTAGGGATTGAAATAGTCAGAAGAAAATGGTATCACCCATACAATTAAATCCCCAAAAAAATGCCAGAAATTAAAGATTACGAGCGATGAACATAGTGACAACTTAGAGATTAAAAGATAGCTACAAAAGGACTCGTTATTCACCTTGGATCGTCTATCTCTTTCTTTTTAACATAATCAATGGTAGAGCAGTATCCTGGATATTCAATAAGAGGATTTACAGAAGCAAACATTAGTAATTTAAATCACCTTCGGCAGCTGGGAAAAAAAAAGTAAAAGGACGGGAGCTCACCACGCCGAGGACCAACATTAAAAGAGTCCGCCGCACCAATTCCTCTTGAGGTGAAACCACCGTATCTTTTCGGAAGCACAATGAACTCCGAACCCGTCAAATAGCGTCGATAACCAATAGACTGCAGAAACGGTTCTCTCGGCCTCGAGTGATGGAAAAAAGAAGAAGAGTTATAGCATGAAAAGTTCGAACTGAGGGTTCCTGTTCGTGGAACAGATTGTCGGAGGAATGATAGAAGTCGCACCGTGCGCATTAAATGAAATTTCGAATTACCAACATTCTGCATTGTAATGCATGTTCGTAGAGGTCATAGACAATTCTAGAGCATGACAGGTAGGGTTTCGACGGGGAGAAACTTTTGAGACGGATTCCTGTGGATGAGAAGCTTGGGATACTGAGGTTGAGGAAGCATATTCAATATTCCGGGGTGGGCTGTCCTACATTCTTTCCCTCTAATCGCGTAGAACGCGTACGCCGTGTCTTCACAAAATACGCGCGGAACGAATGAGACTCGTTTTCCTTTTTTGTAAGTGCTCTCAAGAATTCCTTTTCCCCGGGAAATTGACTCCCCTGCGCCCGTATTTTTAAACATAACACATAAGTGATAAGTGTAGCCAAAATCATTTTTCATTTTTACCATCAACGTTGGGGTTAATGATACTCTATATGTGTAAGTGAGAGAGGATTTCCACTTTATCATAATCCTCTGTCCTTATTCGTAGTTCATACGTCTATTTTCCATTTTCCTGATAATATTAAACCTAAACGATATTAAGCCGTACACATATACACCCAGATATATTTTATTGGCTTTCTATAATTTGAAAAAATTATCATTAACTATTCCAATTTCCAGGCGGCCTTGAGATATAATTGATTTATTCTTTATTTTGCTTAATAAAATAAGGCATGAACTGGCACATTTCAGGTTTATACTAGATTGAAGTCAACCCCTTTTATAATATAACGGAAAATTTACAATAGATAACTTTTTTAAAAAAAAAACATGATGCAATTATTCTAACACTTTGATAATCATTAAAATATAACAATCAACTAATATTAATTAAGCTCGTTCATTATTTGCACCAGTCTTGGGTCAAATAAGGGGTCTGACTGTTGCTTATTGGCGTGTTGAGTTAAAGATTTTTTTTTTTTTGGAATATAACCATCTTATTTCTCTTAAAGCCACATTTCTTCACATTAGTTAACTAGATTTCTATAATTTTGATGTATTAACGTATCTGTATAACTATCATTACACCCTATAGAAAAAAATTAAGCTACCTAGTATTTAAGATTATTTACTCTGTTTATACTAAATATTTTATGTTTGGGAGCATAAAATAAATTACAGTTATTTCTAATTTAGGACCAATTCACTTTGTAGGAGCCATTAATTATCCTTTCTCTTGTTTTACATTTATGTCGTTCATACTAATCAATTTATTAATAAGTTAACATTATTTGGTTAATAAAATTAAAATAACTCTATCTATTGCCTCTAGTTTAATCGATTCTTTTAGAAATAAAAAAACCTTGTGGTACATGCTAAACAGTCGGGACTCGGAAACTTTGCAGGGGGCACTCTACAGTCTACACAACGAGAAATACGGGTAGAGCCATTCCTGCTTCAGTGTGTAAAGACTAAAGAGCGAAGGCTTTTGTGTTTTTGTTGGGGGGACATTGACGAAGGTTCCTATCACGTATGCGAGCCCATGCCCTACTCCGTCCCATAACTTCAAGCGTGTACAAGATTCAGGAATCAAGAATCATCGGAGCGAAAGCTGGCAACCTGGCGCGGTACGTCTCCCTACGCGATCCAATCGTCCACGATCGAGCGAGCAAGAGACAATGCAAACAAATCACGCATCTGTTTTAAAGGCCGTCATCGTTATTTTGGCGGTCGAAGCAAAATCGGTGCAGGAAGGAGAAATTAAAAGCCGACTACGGGATCGCTGAATTCCGTATATTTGCAGTCTCCTCAGTCGCGAAGGAAGATACCAGGGATTTATTTTGTGCGCCTAGAAGAACAAATCCTGTCATGATATCTTTTCAGCTGTGAGTTTGCAATATGTGGTTCCCCTTTTGGCGATCCAGAAATCGGTTTTCTTTGGATCAATTACGGTGCGTTTTACTGTGTTCTTATTTGTTCTATTTTGATGGGAGAATTGCCCCTATTGATTTGTTTGGAGACTAATATCGAGCTGGCCGTGCGCGACTCGTTTTGAGATTGGTTTATTCTCGTCGGTTTCTGGGGCTGCTAATGTCACGTTTAATTCTTCTCGCGAAATTGTTTTCCTTCATATGTAAGTTGCAGCGGAATGCTGTAAAAGGGTTATATACTTGTTTTTTTTTTTTCTCTGGATTTAACCGAGGAAGAGTAATAACATGCATAATTGGAAGTCGAAGCGATATACAGGCTCATTTTTTATCAGGAAACAACAATGGGAAGGCCGTTCTTAGGCATTTGTCTCACTTTACTTTGACTGTTCATAGCAATTGAATTGCATATTACCCTTCTCGGTGTTTACAACTTACGAAAGGTTTTGAAGGTAAAGCTCGCGGTGAACTCAAGATACCCAGTACTGCGTACAAAGTGCGGAAATCACTTATTTGGAAAAAAAGGGAGATGAAAACTCTAAGCAGGCTTTTCCTTGTTACTGTCCCTCGAGTTCAAGTATTAAGTTTTGGATGGGACGCACCTCTAAATTGATTTACAACACCTTTCAGGAATATAACAAAGACCCATGCTCTAATTCTGCTCTTTTGATGTTGAGCTCATCATTGACTCTCTACTAAGCCGCCCAGGCTGTTCAAGAGTTGCTGCCCCTATTTGAAGTTCTCGTTGGGTTTTTGTTTGTTGGGAACCATTTTGAATTAATCGGTTTAAGGGCCTCTTACATGTTTAAGAATGAGTTGCACTTTGTCTTCTACATCTTTCTTTAAGTTTGTATTGGTCTGTTTAAGAATGCCGTTTTTTGCATTGGTGCACAAGGTTTTGGTAAATTGTTACGTGTGTCGGAGACTGAAGTTTTTATGTCATTACTGGTGATGTATCTAATTCGCGTCTTTGAAACATGTTTGCTATTTGCATGATCTAAACAATCTTATGCAGTACACAACTGAATCATAGTTGCATTGAGCAAAATGCAGATGACTTGAAAGCTTAATAAATAAAGTTTATGACTGTAAAGTTTCTCTTATTATGATTTGTCACATGTTATTATAAAATACAAATATGCAATCTTTGATGGTCACCTTATTTGGATCATTTATGTTAGATTGCTCTATGGCAGTCATCAGAATGGGATTTATTTTCTTTCTTATGCTTCATATTCATCCAAACCTTTCTGCACAGATATCTTTCCGATCTGCTCCAGCAAGTTACTGTAGTTAATGATGTCAACAAGGTAATATACTTTTTGATTTCGAAAATGTTGTGAGATTCTAGAAAATGTTGTCTTATAATGAGAATCTAATTAAAATTTTGTCTGAAGGATTCTGTTATTGAGGCATTGAGATCGATTGCTGAATTAGTAACTTATGGTGACCAGCATGATCCTGCCTTTTTTGAGTAAGATATTTTGTTTAGTTTTCTAGTAATCCTTTCACATATATCTGGTCTGCTTTTATACTCATGGAACTGCGTTTCTTGCAGGTTCTTTATGGAGAAGCAGATCATGGGAGACTTTGTACGCATACTGAAAGTTAGTAGAACAGTGACTGTTGCACTTCAGCTACTACAGACAATGAGTATCATGATCCAGAATTTAAGAAGTGATCATGCCATCTGTAAGTCAATAGGACAAGCTGCTGCCTCAATTAGCTCCATAGTTTCTACGTTGATTTTGATGATCTTCTTTTGTTATATCCTGCAGATTATATTTTCAGTAATGAGCACATTAATTACCTTATAACATATTCATTTGACTTCAGAAACGAAGAGCTCCTCTCATACTACATATCTTTTTTACGGTAATCAAATTCACAGTTGTTTTTTTTCTTGCTCATTGTGCTCAAAGGTTGTGCTTTTCGAAACACAGTTCTTTTCCTTGTTTTCTTATACCTAAGTGTACACAGCTTATTCAGTTGATGTAAATTTGTCAGTTATTGCACTATTAGTTGTTTCACATAAATACATTTTTTTGTGGTCTCTGAAGGGCTATAAGTGGGAAACTAAACAAGAGTACAATCTCTCTACTGGTGAAGACTCAAAATGTATGTATTATTTAGGCCTTCTGTTTTTTATTCCCTTCTTAATGTAGCATTTACTTGACTCACCGTCAGCAGACAAATGAAAAACTTCCTTATTTGTTATAGGAACAGAGCATATCTATTCATTATCTTGGTATAGAGTCTTTAAACATTGTTGCTATTGGCTGTTTCAAAAACATCCTTCTCAATATCATCTTTTTGATACCAACATTTTGAAGAGGGTTAGCTTGGTAGAAAACACATTTAATCTTAAAGTTTTAGTTGAGGGGTAGTTAAATCGTACATCTTGCTTTGTGGTTGAGTTTAACTCATACGGCACACTTCATATTGTTGAGATTATGTGGCCGACGTGGACTTTTTCATGAATTCTTATTTGAAATTATCTCCTGAACTCATAAAAATCAAGGTTCAGTCCTATTAATTACTACAATATGGACTTTGTAAATTATTTCACTTTTGTTAGCATTTGTTTGCTACTTATATCTAGGGCTGTAAATGGATTAGATCTGGACAAAATATGGTAATATCATGATTCTATCCATTTACAAATGTCTGACTGCCCAAAAATCTGTAATTTAAATACAGTTTGAAGATGCAATGTCCGCATCCGATTGCATTGTATAATACCTAGTGTCAGATGCTATCTGAATCTGCAAATTTCAATCAAAAGTAAATGGAAGTTTCAAAAAAGAGAAATAGACTTAGTTGAAGAGTAGTAGTTATAAAATTTGTAATATACAAGTGCAATTGAGATCTCAAATATTACAATATTATCACAAGTTTGTTCTTTGTCCTTCACGAGTGATTAAACATAAGAACTTTTACCTAGTACTATAAAATTTGAAGAGATTCCACGTTTACATATTTACTGGATCCAGAGCTTTTGGTTGGGGTTACCATCTGCAGTAGACTTGGATAGATATTGAACGTCCAATTAAGCTTTGAAGGATGGTTTTGAATCTTCTTTAAAATTTTGAAAAATGGTTCTGAATATTTCCCGGATCTGTTTAGAGACCTACCTATATCAAGAAGTTTGATCTGCATAATGTACTAGCTCTTTGCCAATTAATTTATTCAATTTCCTTTCTATTTTGTATGATGTTTTAAAATATTAATTACATCCATCCATGTGCGTGGACCACCCCAATATATAACCTGGTCAGGCTTGAACAGAGATATCTTAGTCCACCCTCCCATGTGGCCAAAGACCTCATGTGTGCTTCAGTTTTCTGTAAAATAACTTGGGCAAATTTCTTGGCAAAGCGATAGTTTTCCTTGAGGCTTGCCTTTAAAATGACTAATAGTTGTCTCTCACTTTTATTTTGTAATGTTGACTGCTGGCAACCTGCTTCTGTTAAGCATGCTCAACTAATAAGATTGACCTAAGCATTTGGTTTAAGGTTCAAGATTTTGAGTATATATAGTTTTTTTTTAAATTTTATGATTCTCTAATTGTGCTTGTGCTTGCAGGATGAAATAATTTCCTTTCCGTTGTATGTTGAAGCGATACGATTTGCTTTCCATGATGAGAAAATGGTCCGCATTGCCGTGCGTGCCTTGACACTTAATGTGTATCATGGTATATCTTTCCTCTTTCTTTCTTTTGATTCTTTTGCCTTTTCCTATTATGAAACAATTTTATAATGCATAACTTTTTAAAATTTATTTTTCAGTTGGAGACGAATCTGTCAACAGATACGTTACAAGCACTCCTTTGGCAGATTACTTTTCAAACTTGGTTATATATTTCAGGAAGCAGTGTCTGAACTTGGATGGACTGGTCTCTAAAGCGAAAAAGTATGAAAACAGTTTTTAGAGGGGGATTAATGGGTAACTTTCAAAAAAAAAAAAAAAAGAGGGGGAGTAATGGGTGAAATTGTTACTTCATGTGCTTTATAATCACACAACTTAAACTTTCGTTTGAAAATATATTTATGTAACTTCATTGAACTCCTCATGAGGTTACTTTACTATTGCAACAGGAGTACAAACCCTGTCGACCCAACTATAATTTATTCTGCTGTAGATGAAATTGAAGATGCTCTGTACTACTTCAGTGATGTCATCTCTTCTGGAGTTCCCCATCTAGGAAAGCTAATTACAGATAATCTGCTGCTTCTTTTAGTATTCCCTGTGCTTCTGCCTGCTTTGACGACAGATCCAAGTGATGTAATGCATTACCTTTTAGTGATTTACCTTTTTCAGCAGTTAATTTATATGAACATCATTACCTGACAAACTGATTTTGCCATTGCAGGTGTCACTAATCATTCCCACTACTTCTCTATATTTACTTTGTTGTATTCTGCGCATAGTTAAGCTAAAAGATCTCGCTACTTGCATTGCTGCGGCTCTTTTCTGTCCACTTGAGGTTTTTGTACCAACTTCAAACTCCAAACCTAGTGGTATGGTCTCTGCTAACGGTCTCACTCATGAAAATCAATTGGACCTTCATGATACTTCTATGGAAGCAAATGCAAGTTTAAGTGTCACCATACCAAATTCTTCAACATCTCAGAATCATCCTGAAGTCATCTTTTCGGAACATAATCAATGTGCCAGTCATTTTGCCTTGAGGTAACTTTTGTAAGTACCTCACAAATCAATGTGAGAAATAATTTTGCATTATTGTTGCTAATTTTATTTGAGTACAGTTATTTTCATTAAGTTTTTGTTCAACTGAGTTGGTTTATATATAAGCATTTATCTGCTTGTATGATACTTTAATGACTTCTCATTATCATGGATGAAAAAAATGATTGTGCATTTTTTTTTTTACTGGGAAAGGTTACTTGATGTCAGATTACTTTTAAATAATAAATGTCAAAATGGCTCAAATTTGAAGGCTTCGTGGCATCATTTTGATTAATTTGTAGTCTGTTTTGCATCTCCATGACTATTTTCCTTGAGTCAACTGTGGACGCTTGAATGAAGACTCTTGGTTGGTTTATGACTGTCCTGTCACATAACTCATAAAAGGTTCTAGTGTAAGGCACTTTGAATTCAGGATTCCGTAGATAAACAAGGAGAGAAGAACTTTTCTCTTGCAAAAAAAGAAAAAAATATTACTCTTTCTTTAATAATCTCTGTTTTTTGACATTTCTTATTTTTCAAAAAAAAAAAAAATCTCTGTTTTAGCTTGTCCTTTTTCCTTTCACGTTTTCCCTTAATTGCCACAATGGTTGTAGTTGACTTGTTTATATAGTTTATATGTTCACTCAGAAACCCTTGATGAAGGGCCCCTCAAGCTGTGTGAATTGATGACCGGCTATTTCATATGAGTATTCTCCAGAAATTGTAGTGTAGTTCCAACCCTGCATCACATTTATTTTGTATTTATATCTTTTACGATTTGTTCTTATCAATCAGAAAGGTGCATTTCTTGGTACCACTTGTATTATGTTCCTGTTGTTAATACATCTGTATATCTGCAATCATTTAATTGCTAATAATTAAATCAGCATTTTTGGCTTGTTCATGACTGTTAACTTCTATCAAGATATGTCGTGTTCTTGGGTGTGTATTTCATGTGTCTATCGGGAATTCTCTTTCTGGGTATGTAACTAGAATTATATCATGGTGGTACAAATCTTTGGTTCTTACAGCAGGATATTTTGTAGGGATATTTTGCTGTCATATATAGTTCGCGGAGATTGCATACAAGTTTTGGGTTCTTTGAGTATGCTGGCCACATTGTTGCAAACCAAAGGTTAGTTCTCCCTTGTTTGTTGTCAAATTTGTTTCTCTATATTTATGAATGCTTTGCACTTTGCAGAACTGGATGAGTCAATGCTGGATGCACTTGGAATTCTTCCCCAAAGAAAACAGCATAAAAAACTCTTGCTGGTTGGTGCCCATTTGTTCTAAATGCACTTTTTAGCTGATCTGTATCTATTTATAGATGTGTTTTTTTTCTATTTGTGGTTGTTTCGAGCAGCTGAAGTACTTTCCTGTTTGGTGCTAAGGTATTTGGAGTGTAGAGAAATGTGGATTGACTATTTGCCTCAATTGCCACATTGTGGGTTTACTTGATATGAGATCTTCACATATTTTAGTGTTTTTCTTTTGTATAATTGCGAGAAAGAGGATTTTTTAAAGCAAGGCTCCGAAAGGAACATTAAAGTGAGATCTTTCACTTCACTTCAAGAAAGAGGACTGTTTAGCCACATTCAAGAAGAAAAGTTTGATTTTTTTTTTTTATTAAAAAGAAGAAAAGCTTGAAAAGAATGGTAATTGATACTAATTGATTTTATGATATGATGAACATTTAAATCTTAGACATTCATTATCTGCATTACTGGAAAATGTTCCTGTCTTTGTGTGTACAGCAAGCTTTGGTAGGGGAAGGATCAGGTGAAGAGCAGCTCTTTTCACCAGTGAACAGCTCGATGAAGGATTCTATCAGTGGTGAACTTGATCCGTACCTGCAAAAGCTCAAAGTAATGTCTTTTTACTCTCTTAGTGTACATATGGTTAAGTGAAGGCTCTGCTTCTGGGTTTTGAAATTCAGTTGTACAATTTACACAGAAATCTATTATTCTCTGGAGAAGATTCCTTCTCTGAGTAGCTACTTCTGTCAGCTTCTATGAAGGAATTTAAGTTAAGCGAGCACATATACAGTGTCCAGATTTGTTGACCGTGTGGTTCTTATAATTTTTTCTAGGCTTCATTCTGAAAGAGATGGTAATTCCGGTATAACTGTCTTATTTCTTGTATGCATTTCAGGATCAATATGGGTTATTGAAATCCTATGAGGAGCCTGGAATAAGCCCTCGTGTTCAGAGATATCAGGTTTCTTTTGTCCTTAGATATTATTGAATCCGGTTGAAGTAGGTGGAAGATGGAAACAGTGATATATTTGTGAAATCTTTCTTTGTAGGTGCTTGATGCTTTGATCAGTCTCTTCTGTAGATCTGACATATCTGCAGAGACATTATGGGACGGCGGTTGGTTGTTACGCCAGCTACTTCCATACAGTGAAGGAGAATTCAATGCTCATCATCTTAAATTGCTCAAAGTAAAGCCGCTGGGGCCGATATATTTGTATGATTGCCTATTTTGAATTTCATTAGTATAAGGCAAAAAAATCATTGGTGGTATTCTTGCGGCAGAATCACATCTTTTTTTTTTTTTCTTTTTTAAATCTGGATTACAAAGCACACACAAACTTATCCACTGGTGGAAACTTCAACCCAAAATATAATAAGTGATATCACTTTTTCTTGGTAGAACTATGACAGTGCTAGTGTTTTGATGTGCAGGATTCATATATAAGAAGCTCATCTGGGCTTTTAAGAGAAACAAGAGGGATCTGGTGTGATTTCTTAATCACTGTCCTTATTGATGAATGGAAGAAGTGCAAAAAAGGTATTTCTGTGGAAACCACCTGAATTTGTTCAGCCAAAGTCTGATTGACTGTTTTGTGATGTAACTCATCATACTTTGTTATCTGTAGCATTTGAGGCTTCTTCGCCTAGAAATGATCCAAAGAGCATACTGCTTCATTCGGGACCTGGTCAAGTTGAAGGTGAGGGCAATATTGCAAATGCACCTCTGCCAAGATCTTCTATGAATTAGCCTTTGATGCTTGGTATTAAGGTTCCTTTTACAATTTTCCAGGTGAATCCTCATTTGCTGCTGGGGAAAGAATGCGCGAGATAGTGAAGGTTAACGTTAGCTAATGCTGTTTACTCTTGTTAACTGCTTGAATATAGATTGTTTGGTCGTACTTTTTTTTTTTTGAAAAGATGAAGCTTTTTATTAATAATGATAAAAGCTAGTGTTACAGTAGTGTTGTATAGTAGGATTTCATAGGCCAAGGTCCCTTCCTATTATAGTTTACATTTCTGTGACTACTCTAATTCTGACAGTGAGCGACTCACTGCCAAAACCTCTCTAATGATTCCGTCTTTTGCTAATCTATCTGCTATGGAGTTAGCACAGCGAAGTAATGCTTTCCAAGCTATCCTCTCTCTAGTTAAGTCTGCCAGTTCATCAAACGTACTTTTTAATGCCTTAGGGGCGGATCCCTTCTTCTTAGCCCATCCAATAACTAATTGAGAATTCCCTTCCACTTCCACTAGATCTCTGAAATTTCTGCTTATATGCTATATGCCAGTTAACAATGCCTTTGCCTCAGCAACATTTGATCCACAAAAACCAGCTGGTCCAGAGAAGACCATGAGAATCTCCCCTGCCTGGTCCCTTATAACACCCCCTACCCTTACTGAACCCAGGTTCCCCTTAGCTGAACCATCAAAATTTATCTTAATACTGGGGGGTGTAGGAGGCCTGTTTGGTCGTACTTCAACATGCTATAACTCAGACACCTTAGCTGGCTACAAATGCTTAATGAACATGGCCTTTTCTGCACTCCAATTCTGAGCAAGACAAATCTAGTATGTTAATCGGAAAATCATAAGATTTATTTTTATTTTCATTATTTATATATTAATTTATTTTTTGAGATCAGAGAGCAACAAGAAAGGAGTGTTCACTAAGAAAATTTTGGACTGTAGTAAGAGTCGGGGTTGGCCCCTTTACAAGTGAAAAATCCGTATGAGAAGAGGGCAATGGAGATAGCTCTAGTCATGATCAAAGTGGAAGGGATGAACCATAATAAGGTGTTGTGAGGTTACCCCTTCTCTAGCAAGCGTGCCCACTATACAATTTGCTTCCCTTCTTTTATGGTGCCAGTTGATAAACCTCGACTCAGTAATGTCCTCAATCTCGTCAAAGAAAGCCAAATGCTGCCTTGGTGAGTTCAGCTATGTTGAGTCACAATGCCTGAAATTTACAGAGTAAACTAGGAGAATAGCTGATGCAGCAAGGAGAATTTAATAGTTTTAGTGTGGTTGTTGGGATTACTTAGAATAATTGTTAGTGTGGTTGTTGGGATTACTTAGAATACTTGTTAGTGTGGTTTGTGGGATCTATTTAAAACTTATTTTAGTTGGTGATAGATTGCTATGAAGCCTATAAAAGGCTATGACTTACGTAAAACGGGGAGATTTTTTGAATGATGAATTGGATGCTTCTATCTTCCTCTTATTCTCGTCTCTTCTCCTTCCCTTTATTCTCCTTTTCTCTCCCCTATTTTCCCCTTCAATTCTTCTTATTCTCCTGTCCTACATCAATAGCTCGTGCTTTGTCTCGCACAACTCCTCCACCCCCCATAGGGCCTAGGCCTCTGAAGGAGTTGTCATCAAAATTGACCTTGTTCGAATTCTTTTGAGCATGGGGGTCCAGTCAGATAACATCTCTGTGATTCCTTCTAATGATAGAACTCTCCATGTGTCTTGTATCTTTCAGCTTGCTTACCCAAAAAGTATGCTATGGGCTATGAGCTCAATTAGACCTCCCAAGGAGATAGACTTCCCTTCATAAACTTTCTTGTTCTCAATTCAAATGTTCCATATGATTTCCGCTATGGTGAGACCCCAAAAGGTGCTTCTTATCTTCTTGCATGGGATTGTTTGGGTAAATAGGGAGGGGAGGGAGGTGGGGAAGCAAGTGTGGAAAGCGAATTTCCTTGGGAATGCTGTCCATGTCTGATGGGAAGTGGGCCAGTGAATAAAAACGTGGTCAACTGACTCTATATATTACTCCCCCATAGTTTACAATTTGGGTCTTCCACAGCTAGGCCTCTATGGACAAGTTGGTCAGTTGTGAGGAGTTTTTCTTTTAATGCATACCAAAGAAAATGGATGACTTTTGTTAGAGATACTTAATACACATGTATATAGGGTATATGATGTAATTTAGTGTTTTACCCTATAAGGGAATACTTGTAATTATGTAATTGATTTATTATTAATGTAGAAGAGTGCTGCCCTATTTAAAGGAAGCACACGCATTGATTAGGGTTATCCACAACCCTAGCTGTGTGGAATAGAAACTTGTGTGTTAGTTTGGTCGTGTGTCTTCTTCTTCTCCTTACATTCTTAAGTATGTTCTTCATGAAAATCTTCTTGATATCAGAGTGGGTTGTGGATTCGTTAGCCGTTGGATCGTGCTAAAACTTTGGGTGCATGGCCTTTGCCTCTATTTCAACATTCTAAATGGTGGAGATTGTGTTTGGAAGTCTGGATTCGAACAGAAAACTTTCAACAAGTAAATTCTGCACAGACCAGTCTCACACATATTAGCAATCAGAGGGGAATCCCTGGTCAGATTGGGTTGATATTTTGTGAGCATGTTCGCGGCAAAAAAATATACATTCTGAACGGTGGAGATTGATTTTTGATGGCTGGATTGTTTGTTATTAGTTCCGACAATATTGAAAATTTGGTGATATCTTCTCTATCCGTTTTTCTCTTTGTAAATTGATTTTGCGTGAGATTATCTTTGGGTTAGTTGTGAGGTTGTGAAACTCTCTTCTCAATTTGATAGACCTCCTAGTCTAGTTGGAATTCTACTTGGCATATTGCAGTAGGTTACGAACTTGAAAAGTTCTGAGTTGGAAGTTTCAGTCGCACTGAAACTCTATGATTCCTGGTACTCTTTGACTTCTGGACAAAGGAAAGGATTTTTATTTCATTTGGGATTCGTGATTATAGTTCTTTTTAATTAGGACTTCACAAAGACATGCATCTCAACCTCTGGTATTTTGTGTCTGTTCGAAATAGAAGAAATGAGTCGACTTTGTCATTCGACTACTTTTGTGTACTTTCAGATTGTTGCAATTGTTTTTATATATGCATCCTTCAGATTGAGATCAGTGGAAGATTTGTGCTTGTTCCTATAACTGCATTGCAAGTTGTGATTGGTTTTTGAACAAGTAGTTGAAGGAATTTCTGTTGTGAAGATGAACGGTAAAACTATCGATTGTGGTGAGCTTGCTGAATTGAAACGCCATTGATGGTCTAGGTGAATTTGCTTGATGGAGAATTGGGTCATATTACTTCATAATTGCTTTGATTTCTACATAGTGTTATGCAGGAATTTATTTCTCTTTGAGACACTACACTTGTGGCTAAGGGGGAGTGTGCAAGACACGTTATTCCTTATAAATTGGTTTTCAGTGTGGTACCCTTCATGGGAGAAGGGGCTGGAGTGTACTTCTGAGGAAGAAGCATGATTGCTCATGTAAACCTATTAGTGAGGGAGTAAAGTGAAAAAAATCTACGTGGAGTAGATATTTTATTGGAGAAAAAAAAAGTTTATTGGAGAAGATAGTTTATGTGTAAAGAAATCGTAGAGTAGATATTTTATTGGTGAAGAAGTTTACGTGGAGTAGATATTTTATTGATGAAGAAATCTACATGGAGTAGATATTGTGCAACACCGAGGAGAGGTAGTGATGGAGATAATGTGAAGACCCAAGTTTGTTCAAGCATTTTCAAGGTGTGTAAGCTTCATACATATGCAAGCCTTCAGCTATGATCTATTTCCGATTTGGCTTGAGGGGGAGTGTTAGAGATACTTAGTACATGTGTATATAAGGACATGTGATGTAATTTAGTATTTTACCCCGATAAGGGCATATTTGTAATTATGTAATTGATTTATTATTAATGTAAGAAGAGTGTTGCCCTATTTAAAGGGAGCACACACATGGACTAGGGTTACCCACGACCCTAGTTGTGTGGAACAAAAACTTGTGTTTTAGTCTGGTCATGTGTCTTCTTCTTCTCCTTGCATTCTTAAGTATGTTCTTCATGAAAATCTTCAACTTTGGGGTGCTGAGATTTTTCAGGCATTTGCTTTCAAAGGAGGGTCTTGATTTAACCCATAGAAGAAAGAGACATCAAAGCTTTGTGTTAGGGGGAACAACAAAGTTAGAGGCAAAGCGAGCACTTAATAGCACCATTAAGCTCGAACCGTGCACTTCCCCAAAGTGGGCTGCTTAGTTTGGGGTTCCATTTGACCCGAATTACCCTTGAACCGTGCAGTCGGCGGACAGATCACAGGACCAACAGACCGGGGTGAACTGGACCAATTTGTGGAGGAAATTTGGGTTCCAATTCGAATTGGGGAATTAAATTTGAACTAAAGGATTTTGAATCTGCACTAGAGAGTTTGAATTCAAGTGAGAGGAAGGAGACCTATTTGATATTGAAATGGAGATAGGAGGTTTGAATTCAAACTCAAGAGATGTTATTGTATTAGCATTTGAGATAGGATAAGATCTTATCTTTTTAGGGGTTTTTATGTTGTTGTACTCTAGCTAGACTTATGCCTCATAGTTGCTTGCCAATTTTGATTCCCTCATCTTGTTGTCTATGTTAAGCAAAGATATTTTGTGAGGACAAATAGATTTATTTGGCAGCTGTCATATGGTTGCTTTTTTGTCTGTGCATTGAATGAATAATATTTTAGGTCAAGCTGCAGCGAGTGGATTGTAAATGTTTGAGTGGTGTAGTTATGATGGTGTATGAGATGCATATTGCAGCATTTAGGAGGTGAGATGCATGTAACTTATATGCATGTAAAAAGGGATTCAGTTTATGTAGCTTATGAGTAAAAGGGGTTAAGTTAAAGTATCTATACTTTAAATAAATGTGGTTCACATATGCATTTAAGATCTTTAGAGTTAATTTCTGTTTTACAATTTTCATGTTAAAGTACTGCTAGTAGCAAGGTGTCTGCTATGTCATGGTCTTACTCCTGTCCCATGTTCAGGTATTCGTACTTTGTCATCAACTTCGGATGTTTGCCAGTGGAGTCACTTTGCTTGATCAGCCACCTTTAGGCTCTTCCGCAGATCATCCTGTCACTTCTCGAGCAAAACGTGCTGGTTTAGAAAGTTCAGTGCCAAAACCTGGCACAGAAGTAAATATGGGTAACTCTTTTGAGAAAAAAATGCTTGCTTTTGTTTTTCTTTTTGAAGGATTTCGATCAGTTACTTTTGCTTAGCTCAATGTGACTTGGATGCTTATGTCTGCAGTTGATGCAATACCTTGTAGAATTGCTTTTGAAAGAGGAAAAGAGCGTCATTTTTGCTTTTTGGCAACTTCATGGGGAACTTCTGGTTGGGTCTTTCTGGTTGAAGAGTTACCCATGAAGCAGTCACATGGGGTTGTTCGTGTTGTTGCACCTCTGGCTGGGTCAAATGTAAGTACTTCTTTGCACATGTTTGTTTGTGTTAGCTCTATAAATTTATTACAATAGGGGCTCATAGCTTCACTGAAATTCCTTATTATTGTTTTTTTATGATTATATAATGCTGTTTGACGGGTAGAATTGGAAGTCTAACTGATTCCTTTCCCACATCTGTGCCTATGTAAGGCGGGATTTTGCAGCAAACTTGTCAAAATTGCTTAATTTCGTCTGTTATGTGAAGTCAATCGCTTGACTCACTTTGCTTTTCAAAAAATTGATTAGCCTTTTAGTTACCATCTTATGTTCCAATCTAATATCAACATATATTTCTAAGTTTCTCTGCAACATTTGTCTTTTATAATAAATATTAACATGCTTAGTGAGGGGTGGTCATTGTGGAGGAACATTCAAAATGGTTTACGGCATGATCCTTCCTTTTTCCTTCTTTTATCAAGGGCCATATTGGTAAATGGCTTACCTGCTCAAGTGACTCTTTAGAAGCTTTATACCAAATGGATTTTAAGCTATAAGTTTTTTAAAAAACACTCTTGAATGGATGAAATTAATAAAAAGGTCTATTTGTTTTTCACATTTAATAATCAAGTATTTTCCTACATTTTTGGTGTTAATGCTGAGTTAAATATTTTACTGCTGGTGACTAATTACAGATCTAACTTCTTGTGCTTTCTGGCAGCCTAAAATAGATAGTAAGCATTGTAAGTGGTTACATTTACGCGTACGCCCATCATCTCTGCCCTTCTTGGAAACCACTAACTCAGACTCCAGAAGATCGAAGACTAAGAATGTTATGGATGGGAGGTGGACCCTCGCTTTCAAAGACGACCAATCATGCAAAGCTGCTGAATCTATGGTTCTTGATGAACTTCAATTACAAAGCAGGGAGGTAGAGAGGAGACTTCAGCACCTACTTAACCTTCAAGAAGCCGATCCTTCTTTAGAAAGCTCATGCCTATTCCAGGAGGCTTCATCAGCGACCTGATGTAACGAATGTGTGAAGTGAACCCATTATTTGAGAATATTGCTTGACGCTGCTCAAGAGCTACTAACTGGTTCCTTGTTGGGAATGCCACCCGTAGCCAACATGCGAAGCACAAACTACCTGGAAAGCCATAAAATGTGGTTGCACCAGCGAGGCACGTTGAAGTTTGTAAAGTATGCTGCTCCTATTTGTATATTATAGTGTTCCATAGGAAAGCCCTGCCGAGATGATAATCTACAACCAAAATGTATAGTGGCCATTCTTTGTATACTAGTAGAGTAGAGAGCGCTCGTTATACCATTCGAGTTTTGTAAGCTTGTTATCTTTTCATTCTTTCACATAGTTGAGGGGTAGTCGGGGTGGGACCCCTTTCGGAGCGCTTTTGATTTATCGTATATGTGAGGTATGTGGATAACAATGCATCGGAGTCCATTTGTAACCGGTCCTTTTAAATCAATATAGAGAAGTTTTTGATTGTATACAGCACTGGCTTGTTACTTTTGGCCAAACAGAAAGAAGACTTATCTTTCTTTATGTGCCTTTCTCTGATCCCCATACCCACCACTCTCTATACATAAGTAGGTGATATTGGCTCTGCCTCGGCCGTCCAGTAAAGGGAAATTCATCCTGATGCAATCAAAGTGCAACATTCCTCATGATTGCTCTGCTTTATCCGTTTCAAAACTATCTCACCCACTAGGGAACCAGACACTCTCATGCATTGGTCGGAGACCTTTTTTTTTTTTTTTTTCTTCATGTAATACTTTGCCATCTAATACTGCATTTTATTATTTCGATTGGTGAAAAGTGCATAACCACCCATACTAGCCGTCTAGGCTTTCGATATAAATTATTTGACTATTCGAGATCTATGGCCTTAAAGCTATCATCCACTAGAACGAGATGAAGCTACACTAATGCCGCTTTTTATCGTTTCCTTGAGCAGAAGCTCCCTTTTGTAAAGCCGAAGATAATTTGGGTCAAGGAGGTCATAATTAACCTGATTATTTTTTATAGTTTACAAAAAGCTTGAAGAACTTGTAACCTTTTCTTGCAGCTGATAGATCGAGTCATGCATCAGACTGAACCCATCTTAATCCAGTCGCGAGGTTCAAAATCAAGTAGAACTTCAACATTTACACAGGAGCCCTCAATAATGAATGAATGACACTGATCCCAGATTTTGGAGACCGGACCCATCTTATTCCAGTCATAACTAGCATTCCAATCAAGCACATTAGCTATAATTTTCTTATGAATGCCTCAAAAATATATAAACTCAAACGATGAGATCGGACCCACAGCACAGCAGCCGTTGGAGGGAATGATTTCACATGTTATGTTTGGTTTTTATGGGTCTTCAAGTCAAAGTAATGATGTAGGAGCATAAAAGAGAGTAAAAAGAGCATCGGAATGGCTCCTAGTGGAGAGCTTATGTGTTTGTGTGCTAATGCTTGGACTCTGAAGGGGGCTACGGCCACGATCATTACTCCTTTCTTTGCTATAATTAAAACTTTGGTGCCCATTGATTGCTCCAACAACAATGACGGCCAAGCTTTAAAAAATACTAAGCTTTTGGTGAGTGAGTTCCACGTCCATGGTCGTCTACCTTCCTACACCACTGTTTCCCGTATGTGGGTCGAGTACCTTTCTCACGTTATCTCCTCCTCCTTTGGTCCCCCAATTAGCAGCTTTTTAAATTTTTTCTTTCTTTTTTGACGGATCACAGAGATACGTTTTAATAAACGAGGAGGTCGAGTCGATCGCAGGTGATCGAGTATGGGGAAAGTGAAGTAAGTATTGGAGGCCCAGCTAGCTCAAATTTGAATGCGAGGGAAGCGAAGAGGTTGGGACCGAAATGCAGAGACGGGTACGTCCTGTCACTGCTTGGAGCCTCTTTTCAAGGGAAGCTTTTCCAGCGTGCATGTAAAGCACATAGAAACAAAAGATTGCCGCGTTTACCAAAAGATCATTTCAGAACTTGGAAGAAAGAGAAATCCCAGAAGCGTACAGCTTAAGCGCTTTAATTATCTTTCTTCCTTTTAATGAACTTCTTGCGTTGGTTCTGGAAATCTAATTAATGGAATATGGATTGCTGTTTTCTATACATGCAAGCGCCACCGGGGAGTTAAAGTGTAAAACAACGTGAGATTTGAAGATATATATAAATAACTCGCAGTCGCGTTAACGAAGACTGGAAGAGGAATAGAAGACGAGAAAGAAAAGGGTCGTTTCATTTAACAAATATCCAATCCCCACCCCCCACCCTTTACAGTTTAAAGTTTACAGTTTTACAGGAGGCCAAGAGCCCCATGCAATGCAAGCACTCTGAAACAGGACATAGAGATTCCTTGCTTGCTTGCTACCTTAATTCCCCCCTCACCTAATTTACATCGCCAGTTGGGATTCTGCTTGGGAGACTCGACCCCAAGAATCCAAACCCAGAAACGTTCTCTGCTTTCCCTCCGAAACAGAGCCTGACTATACCCCCCTTCCCGCCGTTTTTGACCGTTAGACAGCTCGTTTGAAAAACGTCTTTCAGCCATTTCTCAAAAAAGCTGTCTACGAAGTACCCCGACGCCTTGACCACCTCCTCCACGACCTCCTCATCGATTGCAAACTCGTTGCCCCAAGCTTCTGCGGCGGCTGCTTCGATTCTGGACCGGAATATGTCTTGGACTCTGTCCAACTGAGTCGGCTTCCGGTCCATAACGAAGTTGTTCTTGATCGATTCCACGAAATCGTGCGCGGCCGGATGAGTCGCTGGAGCTTCCTGGGTCAGATCGCTGTCGGACTCGTCGCCCTCTGCTGACACGTTCAGGTCCAGCTTGTTGAAGCTCGATTGCCTGGACACTGAAAGGTCTCGTTCGTCCCCTGTTTTGGGGTACTTGGACTTGTTCCTTGCCGAGTCCCAATCGCTATCCCCTTTTCTCTTACTCCCCAGCGTGCCCACCTCGTTGCTAGTCTCTTCCGAAAGCAACTTCATTTGAATTACTGAAGCTCCTCTGTCCTCGTCCTCCCCTTCCTTTGTTGAACCGATGATCCCCATACTGATTAATATTATCGTCCCACTCAAACTGAGCTCTCTGCCTGATGGATCCTCCAATTTCCCTTCTTCAAAACCACGGGCAAGCACTTTTAAGAAATCGGGCTCCGCGTAATCCACTTCATCTATGAAAACTACGCAATTCGAGTCCTTTCTCAAGGCTTCCATGAGAGATCTCTCACACGACTGTCCTGAACATCTCTTGGAATTGATCTCGACAAGCCTATCCGTCGATCCGAAAACAGAGTCGGCCAGCGTCAATGCCAATCTTCTCTTTCCGATCCGGTCACAACCCCGGATAAGGAACCATTTAGTCCCCTTCCCTGAATTTGATTTCTGATCGAACAGAGCTTGTACTATCTCAGGAATGGACTCGGACTCCCAAGGGAGGTTTGCCAGCAATGCCTGGCTCAACTCTTCTCGACCCACTTTCCCTCGCATCTCGTAAGTCGACGCCTCTAAATCGCTAAAGTGAGAACTACCCAACGCCAGCGTAATCTTGACGTCCCTGTCTTCACTTCTCTTCAGAGAATCCGCACTCAGGGACGGGCTCTGCTTACTGCTAGTAAACTGAGACTGCAAACAGTTAAACTTCAAGCTTGGTTTCGATGCGGATTCTACGAAAGAGGGAGAGTTAATATTGGAGTTGAACTGCAGAGTGGAATTCCACCAAGGCTGGGATTGTGCATAACCACACTGGTTCAAACTGCTGCCATTCTGTCGTGTATGATGATGGAGGCTTTGGCACAGCCTGTTCCATTTTCGCCTTAGATCAAGTAGAATATCCTGTAATTAATCAAACACATTTAGTACTGTAATGGAAACAATTTAATCTTTAAAGAAACAAGTATAATATACATGAAGAAATTAAATAATTAGTTTCAGACGAATAAATACTCACGTTGTGATGGTTATCTGCTGGCCTAAATTGCTGCTGCATCCAGTAAGGCAAACTGTTTGAACCTTTCTGGGTCTCTTTCTCGTCAGTACTGGAGGCGATCAAAGATGAAGACCGATGCGCTTGAGACGACTTCAAAACCCCCGAAGCCTCCTTCTCGTAATTTGAAGTGCATTCGCCACAGCAGACGAGTTTATCTTGCTCATCCTTTGCAGTACTACCAAAAGGTTTTTGTTCCAACAGTACTTGAGACATGTTCTGAGGAAGCGTCATTCGTGAATCCAAGCCACTGCAGCATGATTAAGCACAAGAGTGATCAGCATTTGATCAGTACTCTTGAATAGTATAAAGAAACTCAAGACGAGTACTGCACTGTTGCATCTTTCCTATTTTAAGAAATTACACCAAAAAAGAAGAACTGTCCGTGAAAGACATACATACAGTCCCCAACGTGGAAAATTTTACTGAAAAAGCCAATTTTTGAAACAGGAAGAGAATAAAAAGAAGAAATGACCCAGATTTCAAAATCATCTCGCGACTTTTTAAGAGCCATGGTTTTCCTTTTGTTCTGCATAGAATACGGATTATAGCAGCTAGCTCCAACATCCAGAAGTCGTAAGCAGACAACCAAAAGAAAGAAGAAGAAAATGATAGTGAGATGTTCGACATGCTTGACTTTATAGGGTGGTGGTCCTACCTTCGGTAAGACGAGACCTCTAAACAAAGAGCTAGCTAGAGACAGAAAAATTCATATTGAGAAGCAAATCTAAGTATGGTAAAAGTTTCAGTTTTGGATCATAATAGGCCTGAAAATGAAACGAGAAAAGTGAATCTTTACTTACCTTGAAGCGTGGAGGCTTAAACCGAGGCCTCCTGAAGGAACCGCAACCGGTTGAAGAGCCCACTGCAATTCCAGCGAGGGTGTCTTCATCTGACATCTCATGTAGGTCTGATAGTTTGATATTCCAATTAACCAAACCTTACTATTGAAGCTGCTAAAATCAGAGATTAATCTCCCAATCTCCGCTATCATGTGATCAGCTGGGTTGTAGTTATCACAACGGACTTCTTCCACAACCCATTTAAGATCTCCAGCGTAGATAATAGCTCCTCCCAGCGAGACCACCGTTCCCACTTTTCTTCTCAAATCCGCCACCTTCATCTCCACATCGTCTCTCTTCATGAACCTCATGGAAAGAGAAGAGATGCTGAATTTAATGAAATGAGTGGACTTGAGTTCCTCAGGGACGTCCCCCCTCTCCACCTTCTCCATCAGCTGAGAGACCAAGCTTCCAGTGGTGGACAAGCAGTCACCAACGATGACTGTGTTTTTTTTCTTCTTCCTCAGCAGAACTTCTAGTACCAGCTTCAAGTCTTCTTTGGCCTCGTGCGCAG
Source organism: Aristolochia contorta (assembly GCA_022405105.1). Classification (NCBI taxonomy): domain Eukaryota; kingdom Viridiplantae; phylum Streptophyta; class Magnoliopsida; order Piperales; family Aristolochiaceae; genus Aristolochia; species Aristolochia contorta. The sequence continues at coordinate 20,449,048 of CM039668.1, read as the reverse complement.
CTGAATCTACGAAGTGGGTGGTCGAGTTTTGCTTTTTTTGAGCGGGGAAAAAGAGTGGGTTTTGCCAAAAACTGGCTGGAGTACTGATGAGTTCCCTGTGGGTTTCGACACACGAGGAAGAGAGAACCCCTGTTGAGGTGTAAAAGAGAGAAGAAGAGGAAGCTGAGGAGTCTTCCAGATTGTTTTTGACGCAGGTGCTGGAGAACCCAGCTTCCCTCATCACCCGACTCACACTGGGATCGTCTAGAATGGAAATTATAAGCTGTTCCAGCTCTACCTTTATGGCGAGAAGGGGCTGTTGTTGCTGCTGTTCGATGCAGCCTCTTCTCTGATGAGCTTGGGCTCTCTTCAGAGCGGCAATGAGAGCGTTGGAGAGAGAAGGCTGGCTGTGAAGTAGAGGACCCGGCGTGGTGGGAAGCCTGTTGAGGGCCACGTTGAAGCAAAGCTCCAAAGCTCTACATTGAAGAGGATGAGAGGTGGAGTGCGGGTGAGATTTGAGACAGGCCCTTCTCAAGAGGCTAACTCTAGAACTCAGCAAGGTGGCAGCCACATGAAGGGGAGTGACTTGTGCATGGCCCCTCCTCCTCGCAAGCCCCAGGGAGTGCTTCAACACCGAAGCAGCCTCCGATGTGAGGGTCTGCTGCACTGTACAGGCTCCTGCACGCATAACTTGGCCCAAACACCACCCCCACCACCCCTTTGAACTGCTCGATCTTCCTGCACTCTGATTAGCCGATCTTCTTCTTCCCTTATGTTGCAGTAATATTTGCACTTGTATGTATATCCCACCCAGCCGAGAAAGCTCTTACTCTCTGTCTCTCTCTCTCTCTCTCTCTCTCTCTCTCTTATGTCACTGAATGGGGATTGCGAAGAACTGCAAAGAGGGATGCAACCGAGAGCTTATGGAGCGTTTTAAAGACCACCCAGTGCGCCCTTCTTTCTGATCTCCTTCTCTTCTCATTTTTCTATCCACGGCTGCTGTTAGTTTGCCTTTTATTTCCACTTCATGGGGAAAAGCTTTTCTATATTAATATAAATCCTCCCTCCATTATTTCCTGGACTTCAGGCTTTAATAGCTTTTCTGGGTGTACAGCAGGTTTGAGCCCCGGCCTGAAGTAATTATAAAAATGCACAGAGCTAGTATTTCTGAACGATAAATTATCCAAAGAACGTAAAGCTGCCAACAACTTTTTCTAACACTACTTTCAGCCGATGCCTTTTACTCGCAAATCATCCTCCGTTAAAAAGTATGAGCATACTCACTAAGCTCGGTAGTAGCTTCCCCGCCCACCACCACAAGTACAAAACTGATCGAAGCCGCCAGGATTGTGGGACACATGCACCATTAATTCAAATCAATCCCCTTTTCTCTTATCTAATATACATATTAATTCCACCATTTCCATTAAATTTATCATTATCAGGAGTCATAAACTCATCACTTGTTCATTCACTCACTGCTTCTAGTATTATATATGTAGCAATAAGAGTGCTACTAAGCTTATATACCAGACTGAAACGTGTATATACATATACTCGGGTAAACTTATATGCAGTTTTTAATTAATTCACTGCCAGGACCAGTACTGAGAGTGTGTTTTTCCAGCCAAGTTATGCTTTCTCCCGTGAAGAGATTTCCCCAATTTTATGCTTTAGAAAAGGGTCCATATTGGTCTGGGTCTCTTTTGATATTTCAATCAAATCCCTTTCCCTTACCAGTTTTTGAATAGATGTACAGCGAGTGCCAACTGCCACCAGAAGAATTTCAAGGGGATCGAGAAAGACAACAAAAACAAAAACAAAAGGAAAGGGAAGAGAGAGGAGAATACATGACAAAAAAGCGGCAATCGGTGAATCAAGGACATAATCTCCACTTATGTTTGCACGTTATACATGTCTTTTTCCTTTTGTTGTTAACGAAGGGAAGAAGCCTAGGTGCCAATCCGCGTAGAGAGTCGAAATTTTATTCTTTTTAAATTCGAAGTACCCAAAAGTAATCTTCTGTCTCCTATATCCTGCTTAGCTTTATCTTTTCCCTTGCATTACTAGATCTAGTTTATCTAAAGAATCCTTTGTCCTAATCCTCCTACATTCCAATATTCCACACCTGCCTGCCTGCTTGCCTGCCTAATCTTTTGTGCTTTTTGGGATTTCTCTGGTCCTCTGTGAATCTGTGATGCATGCATGAGATCATATTAATTCCAACAATTCCTCACACTGATCAATAAACACTTTGTTACTCAGTGTCATCATAAATGAAGCCTTTTTATCTATTAGAACTTCATCTTGGACTTGTTTTTTGCAAAAAAAAAAAAAAAAAAGGCGTGTACATATATTTATATATGGTAAAGTGTAATGTCCTGTCAAGTTCTCTATGCCATCTAGGGATCTAATGTGGACTCTTTCAGAAAAGAAAAGAAAGAAGAAGAAGAAGAAGAAGAAGAAGAAGAAGAAGAAGAAGAAGAAGAAGAAGAAGAAGAAGAAGAAGAAGAAGAAGAAAAGAAAGGAGATTGTGGTCACAGAAATAAATGGAAAGTATCCAAAACAGGGTGATGAACAGTTGAAGATTTAAAAAACACTCTCATGTAAGCTGGCCGATAGGTACTTCTCTCTCCCAGCTTCATTCCAAAACCATCAAACAAGTCATCTACAATTCTCAAAAGATTAATTACTCGATCGAGTTGTCTCCAATGTTTTCTTAATCCCCATGTTAATTAATACGGTGACGTCCAAGTTTTATCTAATTAAGTCCAACGGCTCGATGATTCCTTGCTCTGAGCAGCTTCTTTTTGGAGGACAGAGTGATTTGCGCTTTCTTCACGGGTGCCATTTATTCTCCGACCATTAAACTTTAAAAAGGTTTGCTATACGAAGTACGTGCAAATCCCTGCTGTTACGAATACGATAGATAAAAAGTTCTGGACGGAAAAGATGGTGATTGAGTCACATAAAAGAACTGGCCATGGTAGCCTGAGGAATTTAGGTTTTATTGTCTCTTATAGGCATTGACCTTATTTCGAGTTAAGACAACTCAGTGAAATCTGCCATTGTTAGTGCACAGCTACACCATCTTTCAATTCCGACGTGATGCATATTCTCATATATAGGGATATATATATAATATCTCAAAATGGACTATCCCCGGTAGCATTCCAGCATCAGCATTCCCTTTGTTTTTAATGCTGTACAAGTGAATGACGTAAATCAGCTGAAATGATGTGAAGCAGATTGAGGTAGCCTATTTACTTGGAAATATAAGAGTCGAAATGGGATTCTGTACAATTATTGGGACCTCATATGCTATCCGTACGTTTCTGCGTGCATGGGATAACATCGTTCACGGGGAGGGATCTTCACTTGTTGGCCTCCTAACTTCATTGAAAGCTAGTTAATGCAAACCCTATCAATAATAAGCATCTTATTCGATGGATCGCGCCAAAACTTTTATCACCAAAGAAGAGAAAAGATCTCAAAAGAAGAAATGGATAAAGCCATTACCGAAAGAGATGGGAGGCTAATTCAGAGTCTTAACAAAGCACATTCAACACGTACAGTAGCTAAGGCTAAGCTCAGTTTAAGTAAAAGGTACTGAACTGGGTCTTAATCCATCAACATCTCCTTTTTAGCAAAATAAAGATCAAACTATCTTCTGTAGCATCTACTGATATGACATGACATTTTAATTTTCTGTGATCTCGATGTGTTTGGAATGCTTTAAAACTTTCTACCCGGGCCGTCTCCCTTTGAATCTAATTAACCTTGTGCCTTTCGTCATTAGCATCCATCTCTCCGACCTTTGCCCTTGCGATTACAAGCTTTACATGAGTAGAATATGATGCCCAGTCTAAAGCTTAAAAGGTTAAAAAACATGGTGCTCGATCGCACCATATATATTCATCTTTTTCATCTCGAAGGCAGGGAAGGGGATGGAAGCGAGAGTTGCCCCAACCCACAAGAAAGGTATTACTTTGGTCTTTGTCGATACATGCAATTTCGTTAATGTGAAAATGAATGTTCTCTTTAGGGTAATAACTTTTAGCGGCAGGTTCTCAAAGAGTTTGAAAAATTGCCCCCCTCTCTTTCAACAAAGACGACGAGAATGAACGTTCCGTCTTTTTCCACTGTTGTTTGATTTAAGCTACAAAATGTGTAGTTCTGTGCGCTGGGAGACTTTCAGGCATTCCAATTATCTGTAATAATTAAATTTTTAAAGCAATTTCAGCTTCTACGTACCTACAGCTAGAACGTACGCAATTCTATTGTACGTTCTCGATCCATTGTTGTTAAATTAAAATATTATGATCATTTTATGCAAAACGGGATAATCTCTACGTACGTGCATTGCATGGGGAAAATATACATGTCGTAAGCATTTATATGGAACTGCCGCCGCGACGAGATACGTACGTTCCAGAATGCAGATTCCTTTTCTTCACAACAGGGAAAAACATGTGTATCTCCATCTAGATGAGTATCTTCATGACAAACCGAACTCTGATCTCTTACCTGCAGTAATATGATCGAAGTATAATGATTAACGAAACTAGGGAGAATGATCCGAAAAAGCGTTCCGCGGTCATCAAATTACGTCAAGCCTTCTGCAAAAGAAGAAAAAAGAAACACGAGATTGCATCTAAATAGAAGAAGAAAAGGAAGAAGATTGCAGAAAGGTATCTTCTGGGTCCTGGACAAGAGGCCATGACCAGCGGCCACGGTCGTCGATGGACGACGACAAGGTACGTGGTTCAAATTCAGGCGCGTGTGCTCGTGGGGTCACGGGAGCCGAATTTGAAACCCACGTAATTAAGTTGCAGAGAGTCTGTTTTTGGGGCTCCCATGCGTCCGCTGTCCAACGTAACCATGGTCGGTGTTGCTTTTCGGTCTCGGGTGGAGTCTGATGCATGAGTCGTCGTCGATGCGGCCGTTTTGGGGTATTTTTGGCAACGGAGAAGATGGCGAGGGAAGCGGAGAGCCCAATAAATTCCAAATTGATTAGCAAAACGTCAGTCGGGGTGGAGACAAACCCTCCGCGACAAAAGTTCCCAAAAGGTTTACTTCACACAAGTTCAGATGAGTCACACTCCCTTGTGGAAGCTGTAGCCTCCCACGTCTGTCTCTTTCCCTTTCATTTCTTTACCAGGTCCGGTCGGCTCTGCTCGCCGGAACCGGACATCCAAATTTCCCAGTTTCCCAACCCCATTTGTAGTTTTTATATTTCTCGGCCTGACATGAAATCAGGATTTCCACTGTTTCAGGCTTTTCTGATTCAGAGTTCTAAGACTTGAGACTCTGATTGACTCGAGTCGACCTCACGAGCCAAACAAGACAGAGATGAATATATCTAGAGAGAATATTGATCAATATGGGATTTTTTACTAGGCACCTAATTAATTTCGGCCTTATTAATTTGGAAAAAAGAGTTTTATTTTCTAGTCACCCCAAACTGAACTTCTCTTGATCACAAGACGAGAATCGATTAAAATTCAGTAACAAACACTTGAACCCACTTCAGGGACTGAGGCGGTCCTAAAAATAGCCAATTTGGATGGTATGATAAAATAATTCCTTTAAAAAATACTGGGTTTTGCTTGGTCATTGAAATTGGTCCCTCGTAAAGGGGTCAGGCAGAGCTGATGAACTGAAGACGGGGAAACAGTTTCTCCCAGAATAGTGAAAGCTGGGGGGCCCGGCCCAGTGCCCAGGTACGTACCTTCTTACATGAAGCACAGAAAGAGAATAGAAGAGTATGGAAAAAGAAACTGGGTGGTGGGAATGGGAGGACTAGGAAGGCCTGGAAGAGGGAGGGAGTTATTTAGTGGCGGGACCCAAGTATGACAGCAAAAAATCTTGGCAAGCCACGCGAACGATTTGGGCCTTCACTTTTTTAACTCTCCTAAAAACGCCTTTAACTTTTCTCTAAGTTTCCGTGATTTTCAACTTTATCTTTTTTTACTGGGTAGAGTGAGAGCAGTGAGAGGGAGAGAGCAGGGGGGAGAGAGAGAGAGAGAGAGACGAGGCCTTTTGTCGCTGAATCCTAAGGACTTGGGTAGGCTGACCGGAAGGGTCCCTCCCCTCCCCCCACCAGATAGAGCAGAAGGGAGAAAAGAGGAAAAGCAGAGAATGTAAAAATGAGGAGGCAAAAGAAAAAAGAAAAGCGAAAGAAAAGGAAAAGGCGTCTTCTTTCTTTCTTGCCCTGCATGCAAAACGATGACACCAGTCATCATTGCCGTCACTCGTTTCTCACTGATCCCTAAAATAGAACCTTTTGTACTTTTGAAGAATATTTCACCTCCAACGTACCCCAAGATATGACACATTTCTATTACACTGTATTATATTTGATAATTACTATCCACGGCATAATCTTTTCTTTCTTTCCCAGTGTTCAGAACTTCAACTGCACGGCTGCACCTGCACCTGCTGTTGTCTCAGGCTTTCAGGTCCTCCAGTTTTCATTTTACGAGTATCTAACACACTCCTTTATTCTGGATTAGATAGATATAATCAATAGATAAACCCAAGAACTGTTAGGAAACTGTTTTTTTAAGTACCTTCATTAGTATATGATTAGCTCTAGAATCTGAGGTTATGAAAACTGCCCCTTTAGCCCACACAGATGGGCTGTTGAGAATAGCAAGCACACACAAATGACAGATAATACAGTTGTTAGCTTTCTGTGCTGCATTATTACTGGTAAATTAAAGCTAAAATAATCGTGGGAGTACTTTAGAATAAGATTTGATTTACGTGGAATCAATATACACTTGCGGTAGTATTCCAGAGAAATTGCTGCACACCGAAGTTTGTTTACTGGGAAAAATCTTCACTAATAAGCCTGATTGCCAGAACATGGAAGGCAGAGAGAAGAATAACAAAGAGTAGGTGTTCTTTCAAGCTAGACAGTTGTGTTGGTAGATACGTGGTGACTGCACGGGTATTATCATATGAATTTATGAGTGGTTTCTTTCATGAAATAGGGTAAATTTTGTAAGCCTCGAGGGGATTTATTCTTCATTCCAATTCCTTCCTTGTGACAGTTAAAAAGCAAAGGCTAAGCAAAGATTCTTCTGCTTGTGAGAACAATGAATAAAGTGGACTGATAATGTATGAAGAGAGGGGGTTCAAAGGACCTGAATATTTTGCAGAGAGGTGGCAGAGCTGCCTTTTTAGAGGGTTGCCATCTGAGAAAAGGGGCAGGGAGACCCTTGTCCTAGGTTGGCTTTGGAATAGACTCACTCGAAACAAAACACAAACATAAGGAATGCTAAACTAAAGCAAAATCAGCGCCTCCCCTCACCCAAATGAAGGGGCAGTGCAGGTAATAATACTGCAATCACTATTGCTTCTCTACAGGGATTTCAAAAATGAAAAAGATCTTACTACCCTCTGAAGTGGAGAGAATATGGTACATGCTTTGGTCACATCCGCCATGACATACATCTCACAGACATGACACGGCCTATACGGTTGTCAATAGCCACATAGACATATAAACAAACAGGATATGGATATCTTCGTGCCTCACTTTCAAATCGTCAAATATCTTCCTAGACAAAGGCATTTTTTTCAATAGTCAAAGAGTCAAAGAGTCAAAGAAATTCAGTAAAAGATTAATTAAAGTATTTACCTATTAAGTGAGTGCATGCTGAACACCAAACTCAGCACTTTTCAGCGACCAAATTGTAGGCGTTGTGGTTGGTAGCTGCAGTACATTCTTCATTCTTCTTCTTTTTCTGTTTGCAAATCGAGATAGTAGTAAAAAGTAGTGAAGCAATGGGACTAGAATATAATATCTAAGAATAGATCAATCGAGATATCCTGCTAGGGTTAACTTTTCAGATAGAATATAGGGGGCAAGCAGCCACCCGCCACCAGACACCGCTTCTTTCTATAGAGAAGATGTGATGAATCTTTGCACCCCGGAAAGAAAAATATTTTACAGCCCCCATACGATCGATCTATGAATCTTTTGTCCATGTAAATTACGAATAAAAATTTCATGGGGAGTCGAAAACCATATCAAGAAAAGCAAACTTCGTATCACACATATATGTCCGTGTCTGCTCAACAAGGGCTCTCTGCACAAAATCGTGCTTGAAAGAACAAGCCACAAGAGGAGTGAATGATGGGATGTGCTCATATCCGAGGGCCCGAGGCATTTGTTGCCCTAGAGAATCGCAAGCATTCCCCACCACATGACAACCCACATCGCCACACAGGACAAAGAGGAGAACAAAACCAGGGATTTATTTAAACAGTTTTTGATCGAGCGGCAGAAGCGTACAAAGAGGCAGGAAAAGGCCAAGAGCAAAAAACCCAAAACCCTAAAATTCCTTACTCTGCTCTTACTCTGCCCTCGGAGAGAATGGAGACGCATGGGTCCCGTTTAGGCGAGCGCATGCCTATCAAGCTGACACCCTCTCTCTCTCTCTCTCTCGGGCTCGCCTTTTCAAGCTCCCAACACGGATTCTCTTTGTCTGTACAAAGCCCGTCACTTGGTTCAAGGAAGTCACTTTTTCTTCCCTCTCCCTTTTTCCCCTTCCCCCTTTAAATGGGTCCTGAGACCAAGAGAATAAGGGGTTTGATTTTTTAATCTTTCTGCATGGCAATTGAGCAAGACAATTGGATCAGACAATCTCACCTCGCACATCCATCATTGCGTGAGCGAGGGAGACTCGGAGAAGGGTTCCATATTTTTAATTTTTCTCTGGGAGAGTTTGAACTTGAAGGAATGTCTGAGGGAGGCATCAGGATTCAGGCTAGCTCCTCCGCTATTTTATGACTCTCTTCTCTTGGAATTGGATTTTCCTTCCATCGGATTGTGAAATGAGGAAGCAATCGGTAATCAACTATTCAGTATTCAGTATTCAGTTTTCAGTATGTCTGAGAATGCTATTCACCTACACGTGACGTCGCAGACGAGTTTTGACGAAATCTTTCATCATGTTGTCGACTCTCTTTTAGACTTCCAAGTTTGAAACTTTTGAAGTTTGAACATCACCTCCTGTCCATCCTTGTTCAGTTGTTCCTTACAGTCAATTTACACTTCACAAATTACAATCACTCATCATTATTAGGCTATTACAGAACCATTCATAATTAAACCTAATCACTACTGGTTTCCTGCATGTCAATTCCTCTCTCAGCTAGCCAAACTCTTCAAATCTTATTCTTCCCTGTCTCATTTACGCATTCATTTGCATCTACGTACTAACGATTAAAAGAGGTCAAATTCGTTTTTTTTTTCTTCTCAGCCTATGTACTAACTAATGAAGTGGTCAAGTGGTCAAATAAACAAACACGTAAGTAAATTTAACAAAATTGAATGCAAGAGAAAGTTAGAAACGATGCTGACAATTAAATAGAACCTTTTCCCTCTTAAATACATACATAAAATTTTGATTAATATTAATCATAACATTAACTTTAGCATACGAACTGCAATTAAAACTGATAGATCTTACAAAAATTTAAAAAGAGTAATGCTAACTGCATCGATGAACAGTACATATCCTACTAAAGTTAATCAAAGCCTATAAGAATATAAAAAATATTTTTTATTTAATAAAATCTTATATTCCAAAGGATAAACCCTAGGCATCAACAGTTTAGATTAACATGTAAGTAGAATAGGTATCGTGCATATGTGCAGTTAGCATTTTCCTTTCAAAAATCCATGGTCGTTCGTTCTCACAAAATGGTAGCAAAGTATCAAGCAGCCAAGCCATAGATTAGGGATGTGATACCTCTTTGTCTAAAGGAGCCACTTGGCTCGGGTTCACTTTATATAGTATTCTACTTAATATCATTGAATATAATGTATAGAAGAGGAAATTAACAGTAATTTGCGTGTTTGGTGATCACAATATCGAATGTATATATCATGGAATAATAACCACATCATGGGGTTAAACATAGTATCATACGTCAGGCGCTTTATTAATTTATTTCATCTTTGAACAATTTGTTTCTATATATTCCGTTCTATATTTAATCTGTACAGTGCCTCAAGCACATAACAGAAGGAAACCTTAATGATCTGTTTCCTTCCTCTTCTCGTATAAAGTGGCACTAAAAGATCAAACACAGAAGAACTTTATAAACTCTCGACTGGCGATTTAGCAATTCTGTTTCAGATTACTTATTGTAATACAAATTGCGGGTAGGTGTACAAATTATGTTATTTATCCCATACTCGATCCAGTTACATAGTTACAATGCAGTTGAAGTTGTAATTAAATGTGCAATATATTTTATGGGCTAAAATTCCACTTTATGGACACTAATTTGGATACCATGGTATCTACTGTGTAATTTTATTATTTAGACACTTCAACATTTTCATTACAGACAGGAGATTCATGTAAGATTATATGATATTTCAATCGGTTACATTAAACATACACACCTCAAGCATAACAGTGTTTAGCATGCCATGGTCTGGGTCATTAAGCGTGGTTGCTAGCAATATAACGGACGGATATTATTAAGCGTGGTTGCTAGCAATATAACGGACGGATATTATTAAGCGTGGGTGTAAGATCACGTTTTATTATTAGTGACTTGATACAGAAATTATCGATCAGATAACACAGGTTTATGGGAGCAGGAAGTAGAATGAAGACAGGTCAACTCGAATTCCTATTATTAAACAAGCACTTGAAGAAACGAACTTAACAAAAACTTTTATCACTTGAGAGATTTATACCAATCCTGATCGACTGTTAAATACGGTTTGAAGCGTCTCGGAGGTCGGAGGTAAGAAGGCACTCCGCTCCAAAGGGGTTCAATTCGTGTAAATATCACTCCCCTCACAAACTTCCATCTAATGGCCCGTCCATATATAATACACTGTGCATCCAAAACTGGAAGCAGTTAGCTACTTCGCTTGCACAGTCTACACCCCCCAACAGATTCACTCTTGTCAAATCAAAATCCTCTAGAAAAATCCGTGAATCAAGACATCATCCTCTACTCCAGGGAGCCGATATCATTCACCACTCAGGCAGGCATTCTATCTGAAGCTTGACGCGGGACATATAAAATGCTGCACCGAAGGCATCAGCCCTGCTTGCGTCCAAAGATCCTATCAGGAGACTTGGTAGTCATTCCCGTGACATCGCGGGAAACGATTCTGAGAGGGTGAGCCTCGGTGTTAAACACCCACTCGTCGAATGAAATGACAGAGGGTGGCGAGAAAAGAAGGTACAAATATTTGAGTGTCTCTGCAAGGAAGAAACTTTGCATCGTATCATCTTTGTCTCCGTTATGAACCTGAATCACCAACAGCCTAAGTAAGCACATAACCTATGCAAACATACTCCAACATAAAAAAGACGGAGATAAAGATTTCCCAAGTGCTTACGTCTCTCAGTCCAACATAGCCAGATTCTATTCGGGAGTTCTTCTCAAACGCTTGAAATATGTTCCAACCCCACTCTTGATAAGTCTTGTTTCCAGTGAAACGCCATAGATACATTAGTGACTCCACGGTCTCTGGCCTCAGTATGTTCCATGACGTACCCACACTCATGTCCTACACCACGAAGAGTTTTCATGTCAAGGTGGGGGCACACATACAAACACCAATGTCAGAAGTAAATTGCAAACTGACCTGGCCTGAGTGGAAGAAATAATTCTCTCCAGCTAATTTTGTTGGAGTAGACTGGTAGAAGTTATAACAGGTCCAAGCAAGCTGCATGAGAAACCCAACACTTTGAGATATAGAAACTAGAAATTAATAAATTAGTACCTCTATTGTCAATTTATAAGTACATCAATTTCAGGTAGAGAAACAATTCATACCTCTGTAGCTAGTGAAAATATTTTCTCCTGTTTATCAGGTACATAACCAAACGAACCCAGGGCCAACATCCCAGGAGCAAAACATGCTAACTCATCCATCTGCAAAGAAAGCTCGTATCAAATTAAGTAGCATTGCAATGGACAACAACACTTAAGGAATGAAACAAGAAATTACCTTGTCATTCAAAGAATCACCAGTTTTTTCACATATATATGTAAATGATGAGGGCTTGGTTTTCCGAACCAAGCTCTGGAGACCCTCCATGGATGTTTCCCACATTTCTCTGCAAACAATTACAAAATAAGCTAATCAATGTAACCATGCTTAGGCACAGCAAGGGTAGTATTCTCCAGTTGTGCAGCCAACGATATACATGTCTAGAAACAAGATGAAAGAATGAGACTATACTGAAAACACGTAATGTAACTGAAAAAATATTTTTCTCTTTGATGAACAATGAGACAGCCTTAAAAGTTTTAAATGGTAATAATTTACATGTAAGTACGAACGAGAAGATCAACTTGTTTGAGGGTTAACTAAAAGTGATGATCACATTCCATGGAATAACCATGAAATGTAGAGGTTCCATGGAATCAGCTCTAACACAGTGAGTGACACATGCAAGTATGACACATGCATATTACAGTGCGTCCGCATTCTATGGAGTCGTTCCTGTTGATTTACCGTTGTTGTCTTGTGTTGAGCAAATTCTGTGAAACTCTCCTGTGAGTCAAGTTTGAGAGGATTTATGAAATTATTTTAGTTTTGTTCATTGGTCATGTTAACTGTTGTCCTCTTAACTATTGTCCTCTTAACTATTGTCGTGTTAACACTCACAATCTTTAGATGAGATGAAAAAAAGGATGTACAGTACAGTGCACATCTGATGGCAATTGGATGAAAGACCTCACTCCCAAGAACTTCCTATATGGCTATTGAACCAAACAGCCATCCACAATTAATTATTGTGATGATTCCCATCGGATAATATTTTTTGAAAAACAATACGTACATAAGAAAAACACTGACCACCGTAAAAATAAACAGTGAAGCCCTTTGTTATGCATCAAAGAGAACCAAAGAGCTTCATCTAAGAGTCAGAAATTTGTCTGTATGAGCAGGACGCTAATCAGGGGTGGATACTTTGTTAATCCAGGTTTATCAGAAGTTCTATAATATGCTATAGATGGAATGCCATTTTGCAATCTTTTTGTAATTATTCATTATTAAAAGAAAAAGTTGTTAAAATTTTGCAAGTTGCCATTAAAAAAATTTGTTATTTCTTCAGAAAATACGGATAAAAGGTGGATAAAACAAACACTTTCTTTACATCAGCCATAATTTCTATAAATACAACACAATACACAAAAAGGTCTCTGGTTTTATCTCTGTGTCCAGATCGATTTATATTTGCTTACCTATCTGTAATTATGTGTCTCCAAGCACACACACTCACACTTATATGCAGAGAATAATTAAAGCTTTCAAACCTGTAATGCTTCACGGCTTCTGTTTTATTTCCTTGTATCCAAACTTTCAGTAAATACTCATAAAAGCTGCAGCAAGACCAAGAATGTAGAATTTAAAACCATGCAGATGGAACAGCATCATAGATAGATATGATACAGAAATGATGATAGTACCTATCACCCATAGCACCAAATGTGATAGTTGAATAAGCACTTCCCCCTGTGTGAGGATTTAAATAGATAGGTAGCAAACCATCATTTGGATAGGTTTTGCGAAGCTGTTGGATAACATTTTCCACCTGTAAAATTACAAATAGGGTACACAGTTAATACAATTGAAGCTTATCAAAGTGACGGTTCATTGGAAGATGAAAAGAAAAACAAAAGAGCTATATCATCAGATTACATGTTAACTTCACCTGGTAAATACTTTACACAAACAAAATTTTTATCCAAGCGACAATTCATTGGAAGATGAAATAAAAAAAGAGCTATATTATCAAACTGACAAGCGTTAAACTTGACTGGGGAGTAAACTGCATATAGATTTCAAATTCACGCTGTCATTTACAAAACCTAATTGAATTTTCACCAATTTTAAGTAATTGACCTCCAGAAGGAAAAAAACAGGTGCAGTTGATGACCTCCCTCATGAAGAAAGGTCATACAGTTGCTTCCAACAAATTAAAATACACCAATATTTCTAAAATAAATGAAAAGAAACTCAACAACCCCGCCAACATCATGAGTTCAATATTTTTGGACACAGAAGCATCAAACACAATTAATAGTTTATAAAAGATCAGACATATCTCAACTTTACCACCCATGTTACAAAAGTGAGCACTATTAGTGCTACCGTTAAACAACATTTTACACAGTATAAGAGTTTAATTTAAAAAGAACAAAAAGCATTTGCATTGAACTGAGAGTAAAAAGGCAGAGATATATAAAGAAGTTTACAAAACTGTGAAACCAATAGGGGGACTATATTCAGAAGTCAAATACAACAGACTAATGTAGATAGCCATACCTACACCACAGGCCCTTTAAGATAAAAAAGAAGGAATCAGATAGATGTACCTTCTGTTGATATTTTGGGTCTCCTGTCCTTTGGGAGAGAGCAATAAATTCTAGCTGTTCGGTGCCAGAATCTGCAAGGACACTCTCCCCCTGGAAGAATAACATGAAATAAATAAGCCGCCCAACATAAATCTGTCCAAGTCTTAGCAGTACAAAGACAACTTTTGGACCGAAAAAATTGCACGTGTTCTCACAAAGAAATAAAGTGTGGATATACTAATTCAAATTTAGAAATTGAATCACTTCAAAAAATAATTTAGAAATTGAACAGTGCCTCACATATGCCAGAATCCCATCTCATCTCAATAAACCTAAAAGCACCATCTAGCACAGTAGTTCAGAACAATTTTTTTCTTTTAAAAGCAAGTTCAGAACAAAATTTAGCAGATGTAATGTTTGTTTATCAAACACATATTCATGTAATTCAGTGATCTTGTACACAACAGTGACTCCAAATCCAGTACTGTAGGATGTTCTTAAACATGAGGAATTAAAAAAGTGAATATTCTGTCAGTTGTGCACACTGCACAGACAAGTTGCCCATTTATGAATTAATAAGAGCTAAGATGATGCTGGCGTAGTGTGGGTCAGTGGTCAATGAGCAATAATGAAAAACACTTAAAGCAAAACTGGAACGTGTTAATGTTGTTTCGTGGGGGTGAAGCTGAGTATAGCTCAGTGGTACCACAGAGGGTTGTGTTGTGGAGTTTGAGTCTCCTGGAGTCCGAAAAATTGGGTTATTGTACCATTGTTTTAATCCCACATGAAATGGAATCAATCTTTAAAAAAAAAAAATGTTGTTTGGTGGGTTGACAAATAGTCCATCCCAGTCAATGCAGCAGACTTAGGTTCTGCTCATGATATGGCTAATACTTGTTAACCTATGACTCATATCATGCCAATTCAAACAGGATATTCTCACTGCATCAGTGAATAATGATGTCCATACCATACAGATTTCCAAAAAGATAGCCACAGATATAAACAATTTACCACAAAATAAGGATGAATAGTACATAAAAAACATTACCCCTGTCCATCCAGGATTATGAGCATTCCCAAATACCAAGTTAATTCTGTTATAGGGAATCCCTGAGGGGGTATCCCAGGCAGGAAGCAACCTATCTGCAATGTCTTTAGCCTTTTCGAGAAATATTTGGTCGCCAGAAAGATCATATGCACTAAGAAGTCCACCGACAACTCTAAAATTAACAGACACAAAAATAGGTCAGTTGAAGCAACAGGCACAACTAAAAAGCATCAGCACACATCTTTCCTTGTGGAAAGAAGACAAACAGACAAACAGACAATAAAGTTAAACCTTATAAAGCAACCTTATGGTTGTCTCAAAGACGCTAGCATCAACATTCTTGTTAAAATTCAACGAGTTAGCAACCCAACTGCACAGAAACAACAGTAATTGTTAAAACCAGTTATTTGTGATTGATTGAACTTTTAGCACAATAAATAAGAAAAAATAGTAATAAAGATCACATAAGTGATATGCAAGAATTTATGGATGTTTGAACACTTCCAAGAGGAGGAAATCCAAAAAAAAAATGAAGGCAAAAGGAATTGAATATATCTAAAAAGATCCAAAAGTTGGAAACTAACTCTCTGGCCCTCTTAAACTGCTCGTCCAGGCCCATAATGTACAGAGTATCAAGTGAATCTACTATTGTAGCTCCAAGTCCACCAAAGTTATCAGTGCCTTTCTTACTTATTGGCTGACACAAGAAAAAGGATGCCAATTAAAGGATTAAACATGAAACGATAGGGCCTCAAGAATAACTGAATAAACAAACTAAAAAGTAACCAAAGGTAACAGAGGTTAAAAGAAAAGTAAATTAAAGTGGTTCAAACACAGATACTGTATGAAAAGCCACAAGAAAATTCACATATTATCTGAGTATGTGTCAACAACAATAGCTTCCAAATCTCCAAACAAGAAACAATCATAGACAAATGATACAATACAAGTGTAACAGATTCTTTCGACTGAATTCAATTTTAGCCTGGCACTACTCAGCAGAACCACATTTACAGTTAAATGTAGTAGCATGGGATTTTAGATAATCTTAAAACTTTAAGTGTTAATATGACAGTACTTTTCTGATTCTGCAGCTAATTAAAGCCATTATGCAGAATAAAACAAAAATTCCATTTATAGATGTTATGCCAATAATCACAGAAAAAAATAATAGTAAATGACTAAGCTAAGCTGATTGGACAGTAAGTAGCACATAAAAAAACATTAAGTATGACTGGGGCCTTTGGCTCAATGGTCACATGGGTTTTTCTAAAGGTCCTTTCAATTTTCAGTGAGGGATGGGAGCCCCATATGCGAGCCCATTATGTACTTGGGCGTAGCTCACCTCTTGAATCATTTTAAACCACTCTTAATTGAAGCTACTTCCTCATTTTTCTGAGAAAAAAAAGGCAGGGATGTGTGTATATGTAATCAACATCCAAAAGACCAATAACTGTGAAAATATCACATAAGCCATAGCTTTTTCTTCTTCAAGCCCGATGCTACCAATGGATTCTAATAAATGGGGTAACTGATAAAGACAAGATTGGTAAACGTGGATTTCAGGAAAAAGTCTTTCTTCAACTTGTCAGGTATCATACACAATGTTTTGTAACCCTCGTTTTCTATTCTCTATAAATTCAAATATGCTCCAGTGTCTAACAACTTAATACTTCAGAATGTCAATAAGAAATGGGAAATGTGAAAAGGCATCCATAAAGTATCATTTACATTTACACAGACTAGAAAGAAATAAAACTACAGGTCTCAAGGCCATTCGGTGCACCAAAGAATGTTCGATGGCAAAGAAAGAAAAAAGGAACTGTTGTAAAAATTCTTTTCATAAATTGTACAAACCTGAAGTTCATCACTGCCCCATGCATACTTCTCGTACGAGGTCCATGCATGAAGCATTGCTTCTTTTACTTTCTCTCTTCGATGCTTATCAACAGGGTCATCATCAGCATTATCACTCTTCCTAATATTTTTCTTAGACCTGAACAGGCTAGAGGAATGTTTACTTTCATCACCTACACCTAGGGAAATCTTCGTGTCCCGCAGCTACAAAAAATTTATGTAACTTAAACTTATTAAAATTAACCATAGTACTTATTAAAACACAACAAAACATATTCCACAAAAGGCACCAGCATCTCATGCAGGCAAATGTAACTAATTTAGGTGCCTTACCTGTTCTTGAAGTCTTGTCAGTTCTTCATTTAGTTTGGAAATCTCTATCTGGAAAATTGAATTATAATAAGAAACATTAGTTTTCATTTTGGTACGGACATACAGATAACCGAACTGTAAAAAATGATTGATCATAACCAAATAAATCTATATCAAATAGGAACGATGGAGCACATGTCAGTAGCTGGAGGAGCTAGACAGCATAACCAGCGGACGACCATAAGATCGGGCTCATTTATGTTCCTCGATATAGACGCAATTCAGAAATCGCTAAGGCCGATTTTATGGTCAACCTCGCCAATCCGAAATGAAAATTTTAGCAAACTACCAGCATAACATACCGAAAATTTCAAAACTCAGACAAGATCCAGAGAACAAGAAACACCTCTCTATAGCGATACTTAAAGATCCGTACTTTCAATATCAACTTGGTGAAATTTCATCAACTTATGAACAGTTAACATAACACCAAAGCCGATAACTACGAAAAGTAACTAACCTCGTGTTCTCTGGTGATAGTCTGCCGATCCCAAACAACAAGCGACACGGAAACAAAGACAATGAAAAGCAAGGCGAGACGCTTGGGGCGTTTCAGATAATAAGAGAAGGAAAGATATCTCCACCGAGAAGAAGATCGGCTTCGGGCCATGGATTTCTGCTTTCAAAAGGGAGATCTTTCAAGTCCAGGGAATCCTCGGCCCTGTTTCCTTCACGATCTAATGATAATTGCAGACGTAAACACCGGCGAGGCCCCGACCTGTCGTCCGTCTTATGAAGTGCTTCCGAAAGGAAGGCTTCGAAGGAACTTCAAAGAGCAAGCGGTCGCGGCCTGGAAACCCGGGACATCAGAGCGACGATGGCGTTAACGAAGGTCGTTGAGGCGAGTAATGCTGGGAGCCTGGGACCCTTCCGCTTCGCGCGAATGCGCGAGTCAGATATCTGCGCCGCCCAGTTATTGGCTCGGCCAGTAGGACCTACTACTCGCGCCCCTCTTGCCACAACTTCTCCACGGGAAAAATAGTCTTTCTCTGACCCAACTACCAAGATCTTTCCGTTGACGAGCCCATTATAAAGCTTGGTTTTTTGGAAATTAATATTAGGGGCCATCAGGAATTTGGGGTTTATATTTTGGAGTCTTGGACCTTTCATAAATGATAATGGCATTTTAATTCTCAAAATTAATATGTCAATGAAGAGACTATATAATTTAGAAAAGATAATGCTATGTCTACAATGGCCCTGTGCATTTTTTCTGCAGAGCCCCTCCTATAACATCATTTTACTGCAAAAAATGTTATTTGCACCTATGAGTAGTACCCGACCTACCAGCCAATCTAAAACACTTAAAGAGATTTTTAAAAAAAATTATTATAAAATCCTATCTGAAACACAACACCTGAAATATATAAATTGATTTTTCGCATCCAGTTACTTCACGACAAAAGGGTATATTATTTATATAATTAAGTTACTAGGTAGATATTCCTTAGTAAAACGAAAAGCATATGAATGCATTCCCCCTGTTTAACTATAGATGTGAATTGTATATCATCGATTTTATTACACTTTGTAGTACTCAGGGCAAATTGCACTTTATATATATCTTCGCTTTCTTCTTGTTTTATTCTTTTATTAATATTACACATGTTAAAAAACAAATTTAATACATGTAGATTACGATTCAAATTTACTTCACAAATTGTTTTAAAAAATTAACAAAGTGAATATTTTTTTAAAAAATTACCTTAATTCTCTTAATTCTTTATTTTATTTTGAAAATGAATTACTCAAATTATCTGCGTTTAATTCTCTCTATCGTCGCTTTTGGAATTCAGGTCAGATATATCGGTTCTGGTTTGCATTTGATTACAAAGGAAGAAACTTTATGGGATCTTCAGAGAACTTCTGTAAGTAAAGACAGCCAGATTAAAGAGTGACAGAGTTTGACAAAAAGGAATATCGATCAGGTATCAGCAGAGTTGTGTTCCTGTAGCTGTCTTCTCAACAACTCATTCTCCTTTCTGAGTTTCATGATCTTCTGTTTCAATACGTTTACATGATGATTGGAAGCTGACTCCTTGGGCTGTTCCTCTTTGTCGGCTTTGCAGGCTAGCACTGTGGCAAACAAAACAGAAAGTTGTTCAGGGTGAATATATCAAAATATTCTGAGTGAGCGCATACACTGGAGAAAACCTAAATAAGACCAATCAGACAAACGTATGGGACCAAAATTGTAACATGAAAATTTATATATTGCGAAATCATGTAGCAAAGTTGTATGCAAAGGCCACCTAGAAACTCTTTCCAGATACTTCAGCAGGTTCACATAAATGTTATTAGCCATAACATATCAGCTTCAATTGTTTTCTGGTTCCACTTGGCCCCTCTGCATTAAGTCTTACAAAAGGCTTAAATATGGTATTGCCAAGCTTCTGAGATTTTTCCTTTTTGCAATTACGAATTAAATACTTCAGTAAACAAAATTGCTTTTATTTTAAAGGATTCTGGTTTCACTTGACCACTTACATTCACTTTCCGCATCTTGGAGCCTCTTAGTCAATTCTTTTTTCTCTTCCTGTTCAACCATGAGCAAGTCCCTCAAGTCCTGGATCTCAGTGTGATCTGTCACAAAGTATATTCAAATTTACCTGCATCTCAAGCAATATTACTGCTCCAGAAGAAACCAATGGTCTGCAAGCAATCCCAGAGAGACTCACATTTCAATTGCAATTGGCCTTCAAACTGTTGTAAGCTGCAATGTAGAGTATCAATTTGGTTCTTTTGTGTTGTCATGTCCTGCAGGAGCATTTTATTTTTCTTTTGTAAAGTCCTGAGAGTGCAGACCGTTTCTTAGAATGTCCTCAGCCCAATAAACCATTGAAGAGAAAGCTCAAAAATCACCTGATTTGGTCTTCTAATTCGCCTACCCTTGTTTCATGTTCTTGCTTAAGCACTTCCAAACTTTTTCTGTTTTCCTGTTTTCAGAAAGTCACATTACAGTAAATAAATATTAATAATGAGCTTCTGTACCACAACCAGCAGGGTTCCAAGGAAATACATCCTCTTTACGGAAATATTCATCTTTAGCTTCTTTCAGTTCCTTTTTCAATATATCACTGTTTGCTGCATGCTCCAACTGCAAGACATAACATTGATCGATAAAACAAATAGAAGCGAGATTTCAAGATTATTCTGGTTCACCAAATGCCCACATGGTCTTGGGTGCATTTTGGAGTAAAGACAACCAGATATTTTCTTGATGAACTGTTCGTTTACAGTTTCCACAATCAAGTTTTTCAATGATAAAGATATACCTGACAAGCAATTTTTGCCAAGGATTCAGTATACATATTTGCCAACTGTTCATTTTCTGCATCCGATAATATTAATATATCAGGCTTAGATTCTTAGAAACTAGGCATCCAACCATTACATACAGAAACACTAGCAGCACAACGGCACAAACCACAGACAATGGTCTTGATACAACAACTACCGTAGTTTTTAAAACTATGTGCAGAAGAGAACTAAGGAAGGCATTATCTAGGTGCTCGCGGAGATAATGAAAAGTTGTCTCTTCATGTATGTTAGATCATGAAAGCCAAAAACGATCCAACTATATTGATTTTATTTAGCAGATGCTGAAGCAGCAGATCAACGATGTGCAAGTTAGGTGGTCGGTCCTTTTGAGACAAAGAAAGCATTGACTGTCGTCCAGCCATAGCTACAAGCAAGCGGGCCTCGGCAAACAGTAAGACAGATTCAAACAAGGATTCGAACCACGCGTCGAAGTGAACAGTTCAAGCAAACATCAAGATTTGCAAAAACGAAGGCTGATTCTGTAAACGAAAAACAATTTGAGGTATGTAAATTACAGTTTGCCCGCAAACCTTTCTTGAGATTATTGCAAGTAATTTCAAGAGCTTCGCGCCTCTGAATCTCAGTATTGCAACTCAATTTCTGTAACTGGATTTCTTTCGCCATATCCCGGTATTCCTGGGAAGCAAAATATGAAAAGAGAAAAATAATAAGACAGAGATCATTGCAAGCAATTTAAAAAATGCTTATATAAGTAAGTGAACAAAGGGCACGAAAGAAGTGAAGAGGCAGCATCAGTGGAGGAATTCAAATCGGAAAGGCAGTTAACCAAGTGGAATCAGTTCGTACATGGTGTATCTGTTCGAAGTCCCGAAGCAAAGATCCCAGCGCCTCATCGCTGGTGGCGGCCATTCTTAGCTCTTTGGAGGCTCCGTGCAGGTGGTAATGTATCCCTGGCTTCTCAAATCTGAATAGTGATTTCTACAATTCTACCTCGTCCGAACTCCGAGACCCCACCGAACCACATTTATGGCAAAAGTAATGTATCCCTGGCCTTTCAATAGTGAATTTTATTTACATTAATTAATTAAAAAAAAGTTGTGAATTGTGAAAAGTCTGGGGTCATTACTCGTGATTTGTCTACCAAAACAAGAAAAAATAATATCTAAGTTCATTTTTATTTGAATTATTAATTCATTATTAAGCTTTATTTTATATTTTTTTGACATCATCTTGAAATTTTTGTTACGATTATTTTCACTGATGAAACGTAAGAGTGGTGTTTAAAGAAAAAACTATTGATTGCTCCAGAGTCTATAGACTCTAAATACCATATATTAAAAGAATCTCCATATTATGTGTCCATCCCAGTTTTTTGTTTTCAATACAAAACAAAATTATTTCATTATGTTGTTCTTATGTAGTGTTCCTGGTTTCCACTTCAAATAGCACAGCAACTACATGCTATCCACTTCAAATTATCGCGTATATTATACATGATGGGTGGTTCTAAATTAACATCTATCTAGCTGAAAAATTATAATACAAATTAGTATACGAGTCTTGGAATGAGCACTAGTGGTTTCTCCTTCGCCATGTCGAGCTGCTCAGGATGAACTCCAGGCGGAAATGACCAGTCGAGGGAGTGGAGTAAGGAGGCAAGAATGAGTGGGGCAAGCAGGGAAACCAACGGCAATCCGGGACAAATTCTCCTTCCACCACCAAAAGGAGTGAACTTGAAATCCTTCCCATTGTAATCCAAATCTGAGTCGAGAAACCTCTCTGGCAGGAACTTGAGCGGATCTTTCCATTGTTCCGGGTCCCTTCCGATCGCCCAAACGTTCACCATCACTCTGCAGCCTTTTGGTATCACATAATTCATTACCTTGCAGTCTTCGAGAGCTCTGCGCGGGACTAGAAGTGGGACTGGAGGGTGCAACCTGAGGGACTCTTTTATACAGGCATGGAGGTAATGGAGGTGAACGAGGTGAGACTCTTTGACGGCGTTAATCCCTCCAATATTGATTCTTTCCCCGACGACGCTTCGCAGTTCATCTCTCAGTCTAGTCATTACTTGTGGACTTCTCATGACCTCCGAGAGCGTCCACTCTATTGTCCGAACGGTGGTATCAGTACCGGCGATGAACATGTCCTGCAGATCATATTAATGCATGATTAATTGATTAATAGAGACACCGCTGAGAGAGGTACGGAAACAAATTTGTGGCTCCGTTCAACTCACCGACAGAAACGCTTTGAGCTGGAGGCCACCGAAGCCGGCGGCGAGCAGGATGCTCAATAAATCGGACTTTGGAGTACTAATTAAACCCATCTCGCGCTTCTTCTCCTGAATAAGGGCCTCCCAGATTTGATTCATTCTGTGACTATGTTTCGTGGCCTCCCGATTCAAACCTTGGATATCAAGACCACCGAGCAGAGGATAGAAATCGGAGAGATTAGGGACAACGGCCATTTCCAAGAGCCTCGAGACGAGGTTCTTCAGTTCCGACACCCGATCCTTTTGTGTGCAATCGAAAATATCTCGGGAGAAAATAGTACCTCCGAGCACGTTCAGCGCTGTCTCGAAAACGAATTCCCCAATTTCCATCCCTTGCCCGTTTCTCTCCATAGCAGAGAGAACCAATTGAGACACCTTCTCTTCCCTCAAACCGGCGTGCAAGCCTAACGTCTTGGAAGAGAAGAGCTCCGTCTTGCAAAATTTTCTGAGCGACTTCCAATTCTCGTCACTGGAGACGGCCCAACCGAGGGAGTACTCGATGTAGTCCTTTATCCGGAAAGTGTGAGGAACGAAGCGGGCGGAGAGGAGTCGGTCGTGGGTCTTGAGGATTTGGGCGGCCATGGAAGGAGAGGAGGCGACGGCCAGGAGCTCGGTTCCGAGGCGGAAGGAGAGGATGGGGCCGTAGGCGTGCGCCCATTTTGCTAAATCGACATGGGGCGCCTTCCTGCTCAGGTGGAAGAGGTTGCCCACCACCGGCCAAGGCCGGGGACCAGGAGGGAGAGCACGGCGTCTCTTGGTCGATAAAGTCAGATAGAGAAAGCCCAGTAAGGGAGGAAGGAGGAGCAGCAGTGTAGAGTAATACTCTACATCCAGCACCCCCATTCCGTATGCTAAACTCCACTGATCCACGGGAGAAAAGAGCGCCGCAACAGCCCCCCTTCTGCCGGACCCGAGGACGGTGGCAGCAGCGAGTGTCCCTGCTTAAGGCCGTGCTTTCGTTTTGGCTCACCACGTACGGTCCCTACAAATCATTTTGCCGACATTTTTCTATCGGTGACCTTAAACCCTCTCTCTAGAGGACAACCACAGCATTCGTACTGATATCATTTTTTTTAAAATTTAAAATTAAGTTATTAGATACCATACTTAGTTTGCGGGCCAGTACAATGGGCGGTACTTTGTCTAATTTACCCGTTTATCAGTTAAACTAAAAAATGGTGTGCTTGTTCAAGCGTGACTACCTACCTTAACATATGATATATTTTCGAATATCTTTGCAGAATCGTAAGATTATAATCTTTATTACATAGCATTTGTACATTTAATTTTTATAAATTTGTTATCCCCTGTGTCATCAGATAAATAAATGTACAAACGGAAAACATAATATCCTTTATACATCTATAATACATGACGATGTCCAGATTATTTTGCCACTTCCGTAGTCTACAACACCAAGGTGGGTCGCATAATGTCGGGTTGCATAATGTAGCGTCACCTAGAGAAGCAAGAAGCTCAGCTATTGTAGAGAAAAAGCACTATACTCCTCTTGGCTTTTAGAACGGTTTACAATATATCACAATCCGTCCCAAAAAACAGTCGTATAGTATGGCTCCACTTTCCCACCAAAAATCTATCTACTCATAATACAAGAGAATCACGTCTCATAGTGCACGATAACACGCTACAGTATTCTGGGCTGACCGAAATGGATTTGACAAAACAAACAATGACCGGTTATCAGTCCTTGTCTACACGGAAAACAATCAAAACAAAAGCCAAAATAACATCCACCCGAAAGCCAATTACAGCGTGTATAGACGAACAAGACTTGTAAAAATCAGAATCTTTACTATCACTGTCCACCTTCTAAAACGCCAGAAAATGTAAAAGCATAAATAAACAAGATAATAAAAAAGAAAAAAAACTGCTCGTAATCCACTGCTACACGTATACATAATATAAAAAAGGGGCAACTTTCCCAAAGGGAAATTCGCATCCTTTAACAAATCACGGCACACGTCATAAAGTGGGTTGTGATTGCTCATGACCATTTACATTCGATTGCATGGAAACACCTACTCGTTCGGAGCTCTGCTGCGCATCATGAACATCCAAAACCTCATTCTGCAAAAAATAAATTATTACTGGGATTTCGAAACCTTGCTCCCTTTCATGTGTTATAAAATCCTTTTTGTAAAAACCAGAATAACATCTCATTTTGTCAGCCACCATGTGAGAACCACGCAAATGAGCAACTTCCAAGATAGTCCACGCAGTAGAATGCACTAGAGATTCTCAATCACAAAGTTACAAATACAGCATAGCTTACCACCTCAATTGAATTGATCGGAGGATTTGGTGCTGCCGGCAAAGGTGTGTTTTTAGATAGGTCCCGCAATGTCCCCTGCACGTCTTCAAAGGCATTAATAGGCATATATAAACCCATATACAATAGGAGGGAAGTAGGGAAGGAGAAAGGTAAATTTAAGAAATACCAACGCACTTCTGAAGTACATCTCAATCTCAATAATAGCAGTAAGCTGGAACAAGCTGTGTACAAGGATACAAGACACAAAACTAAATAACAAAGGAAGAAACGCTATCTTACTTTATTTGCCCACATAAGTCCACAGGCATTGCACAAAGTTCGTGGTCCAGCTGGTCCACGGCGCATCATTGGAGTAGACTTCTCATTTGTTCCACAGTGACGGCAAGATCTGTTCAATAACAAACCAAATCATCAGAGTACAACCATGAACAAACAAACCATAGATGACCAAGAATATCACTACTGATCTGATATGCAAGTCATTTATTTGGAGTGGAAAAGAATAGGACAGAATCAGCAGAAATATAAATTAGTAGACAAAATTAGACGGAAGCATTTCTAACGGTAATAAAAAGATTAATAAATGAGGTGAGAGAAGAAAAGGTTAGTTGTTAATAAACAGTAGCAGGTTAAGAGCATGGGTCAATTACACAAACTGAAATCACGCTCTAAAAATACACGAAGTCCACTTGATAGCCATTCCAGAAGCACCATTCATTCTAATAGCAGATCCTTTTTCTCCTCAGAAGCAATATTTTCACTCCGAAAAAAGAATTGTAGCAAGTACAAGAAGTGAATGAAATAAAAAGCAAGGGACAAAAAGATTTACTCCAAATAAAGAGCAAGGGACAAAAAGATTAACTTCAAGGAAATAAAGAACATGCTCCAAAAATTACCATTATAGAACTTCATAAGATTACCACAGCACCAAATGCAATTCACACACATTAAATGGAGTAAGCGAGCTTAATGGTAAAGCTACAGAAAAAGATCAAAGCTGTATAAGTTAAAAAGGCTTACACAGACTCTTGAGGTGTCTGAGGAGTCTGGGCTCCATTATTTTCTGTACCCCAGCGTGTGGAATTGTTTTCCCAGTTTGATGCAGGTGATGATGGTTCTTCTGAAGACTGTGATTTAGCTGATGTGAACTGACCCTTGTGCCGCTGCATCCTACAAACAGAAAAGAAACAGATAAGATGAAAGGAAAATCAGAGGGATTACATTGCGATTACATTTTCTCTTTTTTGGCAGTGAGTGGCCCTTGACACTCTGTCATCAACAGAAAACAAAGACAATGAGGGACTTGCCCAGAATTGCAACTTGAGTTTGAGATTAATGGTCTGGTACAGTCAGACATAAGGGGGTATCAGGTCTGGTTTCACAGGTACCCAACCCAAAAATACAAAGATGTGGTGAGGTTTTGTCCCTCTGGGTCAGGAAGTGGCAGGCTAAGGATAAGGAACCCCCTGGTTTCAGGTTGGGTTCGGGGAGGAGGATGGAAACCCCATTAGCTTTCTCGGTGTAAGAAATAAAAAACGAGAGAGAGGGAGGGAGGGAGGGAGGGAGGGAGTCTAAAGTAGTCGTATGCTACATAAGTAATAATGACCTTAAGTGGGCCACTAATCCAGAAATAAAAAAAAACCCCACTTCCACGTATACCACTACTACCAACACAACTTTTACTGAAATATAACTCAAAAACCCTTGATTTGAGAGTCGGGGACGAGAGTCGGATGAAAATCGAGATGAGAGTTGGGGATGAGAATCAGGGATGGGGATGGGGACTGGGAGGGGTAAGGTGAAGGGTCAGGGACATGGTGAAAGGACGGGGACGGGGTGAAGGGCCAGGGACGGGGTGAAGGGCCAGGGATGGGGTGAAGGGCCAGGGACGGGGTGAAGGGCCAGGGACGGGGTGAAGGGCCAGGGACGGGGTGAAGGGCCAGGGACGGGGTGAAGGGCCAGGGACGGGGTGAAGGGCCAGGGACTGGGTGAAGGGCAGAGGCCAGGGAAAAAAGGCCAGGGACAGGGTGTACCAGGGTGGGGAACTACAGCAGGGACAGGGTCGGATTTTTAGAGTTGACAGTTTAAGTGGTCAAAGTTCGGGTTTCTGGAAACCCCAATCCTAACCACACCCATGCCATTCAATCAAACATGTTACCTTGTCCAGGAATTCTTAAAATCTAAAATAACCTACCCTAGATGCAAGAACACTTCAAATTATGAAGCATGTTCTCCATATTCAAAAGGATGGCATGCAACAATATTATCAAAGAGTCAAATCAGATACCACAGTTTCTTTTTTTACAGGAAAGAAAGGTAAAAAGCACAAACTAAGATCAATGTCACACATATTATTAAGGTTTATTACTGTTATAGTGGGCCTTATAGTGTTGTGCTAGATTAGGGGTTTATTTATAAATTATTAGATAATTGGGGTCTATTCTGTAAGTCCATGTCAGAATGACTAGAATGGACTAATTCGCAATATGGTATCATTTTGTTTATTATAAATAAGTAATCCCCTTGTGCATTGTGTTGCATCGGTCTAGGAAAGCCCTGCATAGAGATGCTTCAGTGAAAAAGATAACGGGGAACAAACAATTAATAAAATTTTAGATGATCTGGTATGGAGCTAGCCAACTCACTACATACCTAGAGTAGTATTTGGGGGATCCAAACAAATTCCACCATCCGGAAGTCAAAAAGCAAAAAGACAAAGAAAGAAGGAATTCCTGCATTCATACCTAAGGGCTACCTCTTTTCGAACATTGTAGCGGATTTTCTTATCAAAGTTCCTCTCTTTCCGCTTCTCACGGAATCTAAGCAATGACGCAACTCTCTGAGGCATAGTCATGCGTTGTGGAACATCCGCTAATACTACCTGGTTGAATAGTTCAGTGATTACTAGACAACCTCAAAAAAGTTTGAACAACAAACACTTCAGGCAGATTTTAGATGTGAACCAACAAAAGCCGGAAAATTCATGATACCCTATTATTTTGCTGTACTGAAACAGGTGCGCTAGGAGGTACTTCTCGCCCACCCAGTAGCAAAAGCACTGCTTGAACCTGTCCAAGATAGTCAAACTTGGTCAAAACACCGAATTATGTCATTGAAACAAGACAATCAATTAATGCACAAATGTACAGAATTAATGAATTAATTGCAGGACAAACAACAGTTTCTACAAGCATATCCATGGGGAAGAAATGTCAGTAGATAATGTTGTGAATGAACACCCTCTGGACCAAACAATCAGATAGCTCATTAGCTGGCAATAGATCTGCAAAGGTGCCATAGGGGTGAGATTTTTGCTAGGCAACTAAACATGCAGAATCTGCCACACATTGAGGAGACCAGATATAAAACTTGAGCCTTTCCAAAGACAAATTGAATCCCAAAATTGGTAAGATCAGCAAAAGTGAAATGGTGAAGAGTAGGAAATGCAAGTAGGTCGTCTAGTTCTCTGTCTCCCCATTTGCTCTCCATTTTCTTTGGTGGCTGCATTTGTGTGTGAATGTGTGTGTGTTGAGGGAGGAGAGGGGGCATTGGGAGGTGGGCTGTAACTGTGGTAAAAGCTAACTTACAAAAGGCAAAACGCAGCTATCAAACCAATGCAAAAGAAAGAAAGACAGTCATTCCTTGGGAACATTGTAGATCAATACCATGATATTGGGGGACAACTAAATACTTGGCTGAATGTGATATTTCAAAGTATGGTCCCACATGACATCAAACTGCATCAATTCTAGGCATAGACATTTCCAATTAGAAGGGAAATGAAAGAAATCAGGTAATATATTGGGAGGTGACTCTCGAGCGGTAACCACATTGTGTTACCATGCTAGTGACATTAAGCAACATATAAAGAGCAAAATAACCCCATAACCTCTGTCTCCACCTGAAGCACATTCCTAGAAGTGCAAATAGTATTGTGACAGTTCAGCTAAGGTCGGTCATGGAGCAACATCTTGTAATTAGGGCAGCCTAGTCTCTGCAAAAGCTGGAGGTGAGAGCTTTTGTGTTTGCAAGAGAGCTCTGACTTCTGCACCAGTAGAGTTGCTGGTCCAAATGGGACCAGAGAAAATAAAGACAGACCCCAAGTGGTCTCAATATTGCCTCCAAACCCGGTCAGCTCGGTTTCCAATTGAACAAGCAGATGAGTTCAGTTTTAAGTAGTAGTAGGACTACAGGCAACTAGCTTCCAATGCTATTTGACTAGTGAAAGGGAAGAGATGCCCTTTGAAGGATCTTGCTCAAATCAAGGCAGTAAAGAAGCATTTTCAGGAGCTCTCAAAGATATGTGGATGCCCTGCTGAAATTTTTGACGTTTCTTTCCATCCACAAGCATAGGATACAGCTCCTATTGCCGCTTTCCATAGATCCTATAATTGATTGGAAGCTCACCATGTTTCTCTTCAACATCGAATTCATTAATTGAATACCAATACAGGTTATCAAACATATCCAAGCATAAAAATAAATTTTTCTATAAACTAACTCTGAACATCTACATTAAATTCAGAATTTTCCAAACCATTTAGATAAACCAAGACACACCCACTAAAGTCTAAATGAGGTCCAGAATGGGATGTTGATCTATTTTAATATGACGAGGGTCTGGTTTTGGGTGTCCCTCCAAAACTGTACTTATCCTTAAAGCTCTTGTTGTCTTTCTAAATATTTTATATAGGAATAAGGAGAGGAAAGATGAAACAAAATCCACTCACAACAAGCTGACAAAAGTTGCTATACATTAAATAAAAAAGAAATAAAGAAAAAAAAGGTCAGTGAAGTGGACAAAAGCTCAGACAAGCCCCATGACAGATCAAGATCAGTTCTGCACCAGGGGATTATCTACAGCACCTACATAATACATGAATTAATTTAAAAGACTCAAATCACATCGTAAGGAACTTTGCAATTCTATCTTATCAAAGACTTCCTGCAATCATTATAATCATCCAACAATGTATCAAAAATATCAGATGAAGCACAGACACAATGGAACTACCTAAAGACGAAGATTTAGATAAGAATCTATTCTTCCTCTAATTCCAGATGCACCAAGGAATTACAGCCAAGGGGACTAACAAAATAGGTCTTGCCACGTTAGTCGAGTGACTAAGTTTTAAGCCTCAAAAAAGAAATCAGAAAAGATGGAATAAAATCAATTATTTATCCTGTATATCCCAAAAAAGGATCACACCCTCCTAAGGAAGAGAAAATGCAATTTAAGACAACTCTCACAATATTTCCCAGAAAGCCATAGAACATTTGTTAAGCCACTTTTATGTGCTATGTTTCTACAAAAGGAAATTTATAAGTATGTAATATTAATTAAGAAAGACATCAAGCATGAACAGATATATTCAGAGACTTCCTGAGGGCCACAACCAAAAATATAGCTGCAATACATTACTTCTCTTCAGGTCCCACATTATAAAGGCCAGAGACTCTTTAGAGAAATTTAAAGAATGTAGCCAATGACAAATGACAGTATGTTGAAAGATATAAAGAACTTCCTGTGAACAAAAAAATTGTGATTGAACACTCCTTATTATAAAGCAATGTGCACTTTATTTTGCTTCTCAACATAAATGTAAAGTCAAAGAGCCATACAAATGTCTGAATCTGTTTAAGTTACCCACGAGATGACTAGACCACGGCAAGAGTGCTCTTGGGTGTGCCTGCCATATTGCATCCTACATCTCATAGCATGTCAGCTAAAAGAGACGCTAAGCAGCACTAGTAATCCTCTTAAACTAAGAGGTAACGCTAACAAATCTCCCACATAATCGATTAAACACTAGATGCCAGCTAAAGGTGGAAAAAGGAGTTCAAACATTTAGTAGAATTTACATACACAACTGTCAGGGAAAAGATAATACTAGAATTCAAACAAGGGGCAAAAGGGCACCTTCTCAGGGGCAACTGAATCAAACACATAGACCTCGCCCTGGAACGAGAGAGTGAGCTGATTCCCCTGGTTCCGAGTTTGGTCTGAGAGACTGCCAGGGTCAGAAACAGAGGGGTCTCCATCCATGGCCTCGTGCCGTCCCCCATCGTCCTGATCTTCCTCCATCCCATGGTCAGTATCTTGCATATAATGAACCTGAATTGGTTGCGCATCCACCACGTGTATTAGCGGTACCTGAACGGGTACCTGGACAGGGACGGCCATAGGTTGTGCTTCACCTCCATGCATTTCATCGATCTGACCCGGAAGACTCATGGCGGCCGCGGCCAAGAGATGGACATGCTGGACATTAACATGCTCAGGAAGCTGTTGAATTCGGTAATTGACAGTTGGATTCTGACGAATGCCGTGAACTGCCTGAACCTTCACATCAACAGTTTGGCTGTCTCCCATGCTTATATATACTCCTGAGTTAGTTCTCGCACTACCCTGCCCTCCTCCTCACCACATTACAGTTAATTGAGAAATCTATACAACAACAGAACCTCAAGTCTAGCAATTGAACGAGACTTTACGGCTCAGACTAGCAAAAGACTAAATATTAAGAAAGCATTCAAAATTACACAAAAGTTTGGATTATTCCCCAACACAAACTCGAAAATTTACAACAATGACAGACAAACAAAGACTTGGATCTACTGAGAAGAAGAGGAATCGAACAATCGCTAGTTTCCTAGAACGATGTCCTCAGAAATGAAGAGAATCGCTGGACCGATCTAAACCGCAGGATCGAAGAGAATCGGAAATACAGATACGAAATCAAAGCGCTACGTTTTTTGCTGGAGCGGATCAGGAAGATCAAAGCCAGAGATCTAGAGATGGGCAAACAACGAAAGAAACGAGAAAACCTAACGTCCAATCCAGATGATGAGATGCAGAAGCGTTAGAGACGGAGAGATCACTGCGCATTGAACGGATCAGATTGAATTTTAGGGTTTTAAACGGTTTTGGTTGGCGCCGATAAAAATAAATAAAAATAAATAAATACTAGACTGCGTGGCAATGGGAAGAGAAAAGCTCGGGAAAAAAATATTTCCCTCTTGTTTTTTAACTCTACGAAGAATTAGGGGAGGAGACGGTACGTGTAAGATAGTCATTGTAAAATACCCCAATCTCGGACTCTTAACTACAAAAGTACCCCTCTTTCGCATTCCCCTTTCTCTTTTTGTGAGACCGCTGGTAACAACTTAACCCAAACAAAAATGATTGCATAGTTGGCTGACAGAAATTTTTTAAGATTTACCCATAAAATAATTTAGATAATATTTTATTAAAAAATTATCTCGGAGTTTATCTCTTATGTGGACTGTTATATGGATGCCAAGTCAGAATATAAAGTCTTTGAAGTAAAAAATCACATTTTAGCACCGTTCTAACCCAAATCTTTATTTATAGAATGAAGGACTATTGAGACTTTATTTAACGACTCATTTTGTATTATGTATATCTTAAAAGAGAAGTGATGAAATACCCACCAAAATGTAAAGAGCAAGGGTAAAATAGTCAAACTAGTATACCATTGAAGTTCTTCTCCTTCTATATTTGGGATAGTCGTAGTAGTCATGGTCAGCCAGGCCCATATTTCTCTTTTTAGTTTAATCTATATATTTTGTTTTACTATTTGACAATATTAATTTTAAGAAAATAAAATAAAAATTTCTTTCAAATTTATACTCATAAAATCTTTTCTCTCTCTCTCCATAAGACTATATCCAAGAACAGAAAAGAAAACTATCCCTTTAATAGTACATACTAACACATACTCGTTATTTATTTGACCTGAGTTCAATTATACACATTGTATGTCTACATATATGTATGTAACTGGAAACAAGTCAAATTCCCATTAATTTAACCAAATAATAATAAGAATATTGTATATTTTAATCTGTTCATTTCGTTACCCCTCGTTGTCAGAGGCCACAAGTCTTCAAGTATTAGAATGGACGGCTAGGATCCTTCACACGTTCCCTCAATCTCGTACGTGCGGATAGGAAAGCGTGAGGGACAATGGAGCCTACTGCCTGCCCACTCGTGGACCCGCACTGTCGACAGTCTGGATTCTATTCCTTGACAAGGACCATCGACGCAGGCCTCAGGCTCGCAGAGGCCGACGATGAAAGCATTGTACGAAGGATCAGACCGTCGACATGATCGGCTGGGGCAACCGGGCAGGGGGAGCATCATGACGACCATCGGAGCCCACCAACCGGATAACGACCACGCGGAGAGACAATCTCAGCCGTTGGATGCCACGACCTACACATCAGCCGTCATGATTAAAGAAAAAAGTTCAGACATATGCTCTGCGCTCTTGATCGTGCTCGCTCTGTTCGCGCCTTGGAAGGGGACTCCTGTACGAGTGGGCTCCACTTCGCACTGTCAATCCGGCGGTACGATTATATTTTTCACAGTTTACAGATACACGGTCTTAAGTGTAAATTAACGAAACAAGTGTCTTTATTAATCCAATAGAAAAGGAATTAGGAAATCATGAATAAAAAACCCCAATATACATACACCGAACTGATTTCTCATTACGTACATCTTATCTTAATTTTAATTTTATTTCATAACAATAATTCTTTGTCTGCTGTGTAAACGTACGCACAACCAAAAATAGTATTTTTTTTGTAATTCGTTATAATAAAAATAATTAAAAATTATCAAAGAAATTTTTTCCTAAGACTTATCCGATGCCAAATTTAGTACATATTACGGCGACAAGCCAGCTTTGATAACACATCCTTGGATTAAATCTCTAATTGCAGGTCGGAGCGGGTGTGTCTGCGACCCCATCTTTCTGGTCCGCGCAAAAATCAAGAGGCAGATTTCGCCCGATCCAAATAAGCAATATGTACCTGTGGCAGTCCCGACTCCGGCAAACGTTGCTCTCAACCCAAACGAACGGAGCATCAGACATCCACACCATCCGAGATGAATAAAATCAAAGAAAAAAAAAAACAAGGGTCCACTGGAAAAGCACTCCTCGAGCTTGTGTCATCAAATCCTGGTTCCATCAGTAGCTTTCAGGGGTTGTTTTTCTCTCACTAAAGTTAGCTTCCTAGGAAATAATAAATATGCAAATCGCACATATGGCATACTAATCTATTTCATTCGTGGGTTACGATTAGAAATCGTGCAGTGGCAAACAGAATGAATGGCGACTCAGAAAAGGCACCTTGCCAACCAGCATCATAGCAGAGGATATTTCTTTCTGGGCGGTTAAAGGGATCGAATAATTCAGTCACGCAATCCGGTTTTGAGCTTAGGTAGAAAGTTTTAGGAGGCCTGGTCCTGATCCATATCATGAAGGAACCGTGTATTCGTAAAATGAAGATGCCATGGATGAGCTTGTCACGGCTAGCAGTCCTGATCAAGTGGAAACAACGACACGGTTTAGCATAGTAGAAATTGGAGATTGACAGCATGATCCAGTGAACCACGACCCGTTATAATTTCTAAAAGCCATATGAAACTAAATGGTGCAACGATTCACATGGGAAAGAAATGAGGCTTCCTGATTTACAAGGACTGAAGGAAAACTGGCGTCTTCTCTGATCATATGCATCAAAGATATCTCTCATATTAAAATTGTAAGAAAAGTCTCATATTAAAACTCATATTCCCATCAAATGCATTGAAGAATAATATCATGTTCGCACTTCAAGCCAGAGGCCAATCCACAAAGGAAATTTAATCAATGCCTCCCACAATAATGCCCAAGTGCTCTGCTTCAGAAAAAAATTGAAAGTTCGAGCATAATTAATTTTACAAAAATGCGGTTGATATGAGGAAGACCAACAGCGTAGGGTTAAAGAAGCTAACGAAGATAAACTAGAAAAGAGAAACAAGTTTCCCAATAATTAATTCAACAATATGATACAGTATCTAAGGGATCAGACTTCAAGCCTTTGGTTCTCTCGATTACTTGCAAGTGCGAAACACTTATTGGCCAAAATTATGGTACGAAATTGCACAAAACAGTACTCTCCCTGTGCACTCTACTTGTGTCTATCTATACAAACACTACTTCAGTGCTAATGATGCATACAGATCCCATGACTTCAAGTCTAAAGAAGCTCACACACAGGGTAGCATAGCATAGACCGTAAGAAGAAGAACAACAACAACAATAGCTTCATAAAAAATCCACCTTGAAACTTATTTACTCAATTGACCATCCGACAGATCTGGGCAACAAAGAATAATTAATACTGCACAACAATGTTGCTGAATTTAAGAGGAAAATCGGCTGACCTTTGATACTCTGCAACCAAATCTCCAAGATCATGAGGTTGTGAAAGTACACAAAACAACTTGCACAGAGGATAGTCGATAATTCACTATAGCAAACTCCATTGAGTTGCTTGACATAAACGGTAACTAGTATTCCTGCTCTAACAAAAAGCTCTGAACACAAGTGAATTCCAGTTGCTTGCCACCACAAGTAGAACATCAACATCAGTGGCAAGAATATAATCAACTTTGCTGAATACAGCATGCACCTTCCAACAAGCCCGAGTTTAGAATATGTTCATTTTTGTGAACCTGAGTTCAAGCAACTTCCTCAAACTTAATTTTAATCAACTCTGTCTTTCCCACAGAATTTGCTCATCAATCTTGGTAAGATTCTCATCATCTAGACGTTTCCAAGTTTTTACCTTCGCAACACCCAACCAACTCGACTCCCCCTTTTGAAGTTCTGCCAGAATTACTCTGGATCTTCTGTGCCACCCAGCCTTTCCATAACCATGGTAGCCAAAACCACCTCCATAACAAAACCAAATGCCCTTGAGTTCCCCGCAGAAGTCATTTTTGTGATCATGGCCGAGGAAAACAGCCTTAACATCTCCCATAGAATCAAGAGTATCTAAAACTCCTGAATTGAAGGAAGAACAAGCAACTCCTTCCTGAAATTGACCCACTCTTGGTTTATACCAGAGTTGACGAACCTCTGGAATTGGGATGTGGAAGAATGCCAGTGCAGGAGCCTCAGCATGCTGTACAAAATCACATAGAAATGAAGCAAATAAAAATCATTAGAGCATTCTTCAATTATAATGACCAGGAACAGATGTTAAGAATAATATAATATAATAATAATAATGATAATGATAATCACTAATACTGATAACAAAGTGATGAAATGAGCTTAGAAACCCAAGAAACCTGCCCCTCCTTTATTAAATAGTAATTTGAATTAACAAAAAGATTAGATGCATGCATAGTTCAGCGCATTAAGACATTTTAAAGCTCATGTACCCGAAACCCATAAGACGTGCTTCGAAGCCAACGAAGTTGTGATTCCTTGATCCAACCATAAGTTCGAACTCCATTGACAGTTGCCCTGTCACCACTGTCGAGAAAGTACAGATTAAAGATACTGCTATTAGCCAACTCAGAGCCTGAGGCACCATGTACTTTGATATTGTAATTTCCAATTCCATCTATATGAACAGCTTCTGTCACAGCTTCAGGGCTGTCAGGAAAAGGGTTGATCTGGGAAATTGAATAATCCATAGTGGAGATGAAAGCCATTAGTTCTTCACGGGACATAGTAGATTCTTGGTCATGGTTACCCAAAACTGCTGCCCAAGGGAGTCCAGATTTTATGACAGGATCAAATGCTTCAATCAGTGACTCAGCAGCATCATGTGTGCTTGGTCCGAATATGTTATCTCCTATTGGACATTAATAGTGTAGATGAGTGAGAATGGGAGAGAGAAGCACTACAAAATTCTTTATAACGAGACAATATCACAAGCAAGAATCAGCAGGGTGTTTATACTTTTAACTCATAAGACTACTTTCAATAGCTTTAGTAGAACCAACCATAAGAATCAGGAATGATGAATAATGACATCGGACGTTATCGCTAGCATATTTTAGCTAGAATATGAAGACATGGTGCGCCAAACAAGTTAAAGAATCTCTCTCTGCTGCAATGCGAGTCAGTGGCTCTGAAGGCAACTAAGACAAAAGTACTACATCTACAACTTTGTTGTTTCCAACTAAAATTTCTTATTCAAATTGAGTCCCATTTATCCAGAATCTAGTAGTTAGAGCGTAGTTCTTCAAAAAGTAGTTAGAGCAAAGAAGTTCAGTTGATAGGATATCAACGCCGGATTAAAAATAGTTATGAGCTACAGACCAAGTTCTTCCAACTCTCAGCACAAATTGGATTATATTTTAGTATAGTAGCTACTACGATATGTTCGGCTACGCTAAATGCACATTGATATTACTATAGTAACTATTTCTA
This sequence comes from Aristolochia contorta, assembly GCA_022405105.1. Taxonomy (NCBI): domain Eukaryota; kingdom Viridiplantae; phylum Streptophyta; class Magnoliopsida; order Piperales; family Aristolochiaceae; genus Aristolochia; species Aristolochia contorta. Next base: position 20,411,336 of record CM039668.1, on the reverse strand, counting down.
TATGTAAACCACGTACATTAAATTGAAAAACGCATTTAGTTATAACAGTGAACGAGCATCTTATTCCTTTGCGATGTCGTAAATATAAGATTTCTCAAATTATTGGCCACAACTCCAAAGCAAATATAGATTACGCTCGACTAACCAGATCATGAAATATTAAACAAAAAACAAGCGTCACTTAAAATCATACCAGTAAATGCGACAAAATCCGGTTTCTCAGCCTGAATCATCCTTCTAAGAAACCGCGTCGTATTTACATCCGAGCAGTGCCAAAACTCCGCAGGCATTACGTCTCGGCATCTGGTCATAATTCCATTCCCGTAATGCATATCAGCAACCTGAATAAACCAGAAAGGCACCAGAATAAACCGAAGTTATCGGAGCGAAAATCCAATTGAAGAAGTCGACTCAACTTCCATAAAGATAAAGCTGCTGAGCAAAAGTAAACGTCGCTAATCTCCTGATAAGAAATGGAGAAGTGGATAAAAAATACCTGTAGGATCTTGAAAGTACCATCATAACGGAATCGAAGAGGAAGCTGAGCGCTTCTCTTGATTCTGACCGTCTCGTTTCCTAAGAGAAGTTTGGGAAAGATTATTTGGAATAGGATGAGAGTAAGAGTGACTAAAATGACGAAGAGGACGAGGTGTAGCACCTGATCCCATCGTCCCGGTAACATTTTGTGAGCAAACGTAATGAAAGCTTATGACTCTTAGAGTCGTCGAGGTTTATTTCAATTTTTCGAACTCCAATTGGTCCTCCCGGACCGTCCTTTCCTGTAAACAAACCTGGCTTGATGTCCAAAAGCTTAAAGGCAGTAGATGGCTGGGAGAGATTGGTTGACCCAAACATGAAAGAACGGGTCTCACTCTCAGGACCCATGGACAAGTTTTGCCCCCCACCAACATTAGGTATATTCGGAAGAGTAGTGATTCGGGCACAGCTGTGCTCGAGTCGGACACAGCACCCCTCACAAGAAAATAAAAAAATATTTTTTTACGAAATTCAAAAAAAATATTTTTTTATTTTATGTGAGAGCCGCTGTGCCCGACTCGGACACAGCGGCTGTGTATGAATCATTATTCTATTCGGAAAGATGATTTCACGAAGCCGGCTGGTAAAATTAAGAAAAGAAAACCGTACGGGACATTAGTGTATATTGATATTAGATGAAAATCCAAACAATCTGATAACAAATTCCGAAAAAATGTGACCACGAATATATAAACTAAGAACAAGAATTTAATATCCTTTCTAGATTTAAACCAAATTTTATGTCTTAACCGCTTTAAAGTAACACTAACAAAGAAGATAGAACCGGAATCTTTGATGGATGCAGATGCGTTTATCGATTCACAAAGGCAAAAATCTTCATGTTCAATTGGAGCGCCATTTCTGATGGTGAAAGTTGTTCCAAGAAGTTATTTACATGGATTACCACTCAAAATTGGGCGGTCCGCTAGTCTCTCTTCAAATTAACGAACGCAAAAACAATGGATTACCACTCAAAATTGGATTGCTATCAGCTAGTAAATTGCACCGATAAGAATATTGCTTGAGAGATTGAGAAGAAGCACATTTATCTAACAAAATTTGCTTCTCGAACACTTGTTCCCGTAGGAACAAATTCGAAAACAATGAGAAAATGTAACACAAAACAAGATAGGGAAATTCAGCGATAAAAAGATAGCAAGTGATGGACCAACTTTGAGATGTATCAAGGTTTATGTAACCGTTCTGTAACTATGGCAGCGTCACTCTTTTTTTTTTTTTCTTGTTTTTGGGGGAGCAATGCATCCAATCACCTTCCTACAGTAGAAGGAAAATGTTTCAACAATGACAACCATCAGGAACTAAAGACCATGTGCGGGAGAGTGTGGAAACATACCATAGATTAGGATAATGAGGAGGACTGCCCACAAAGTATAAAAGCATGGAGTAGGCTTTGCGCAGCTTGGGTTTGATCTGGAGTGCCTGTTATAACAACAATTCCCTCCGTAGCACCAGGACTAGGGTCGTGAATTATCACCTTAGCACCAGAGATCTGATAACAAGAAAGTAATAGGTAAATTAATAAAACTCAAGCATTTTTTGGGTTTTCTTAGGATAAAAAAAAATCAGTCAACTGGTTTTATTAGATAGTTAACTCACTTGTCTAATTTGGTTTAGATTGCCACCGTTCTCACCATAGATGAACCCTAGAAACTGCTGAGGAACCATTACTTCAACAGATGTGCTTGTTACAACGGCCACCTTACTGGCGCTGTTTAATGAATCCCTCTTTACCACATCAGGTGTTTGATCAAACTGTAACAAAGGAGAAAATACAGAGGATACAAATAATACCTTCCAATAGAACCATTTCTAGGAGTGAATGCTGATCTGGCATCAGTAATACCTCTGACATTCCCACTAGTCACTGCCTGCATAAATCAATGGCTTATACAAAAATACACCAGAACTCAGATTAAGTCAGCATATAAAACTTTACAAATGAATCGAGTAAAATAGAAAAGCATGTCCATACCGGTGGAGCCCATGACCTAGGAGAAGTTGATTGATCATAGGTAGGTCCAGATCCAGGTCTTTCACTGCTGAAAGAATGAGGACCTCGATCTGCAGTGGCAAATCCAACATGATCCATGCCACGTGAAAGAGAAAGTTGACGGTCCATCAGACATGGCCCATGTGGATGACTTATTGAAGATGGTAGATGCCTGGGAGAGGTTGGTTCATGTCTTGACCTGAACATGAAAGGAGGGGTCTCAGGACCCATGGACAAGTTTTGGCCCCCACCACCATTAGGTCTGATTGGAAAGATGCTTTCACGAAGCCTGCTGGTAATATGAAACAAAGCATCTTGAACAGATTGCATAGTACCATTCACCTGCCAACAAGCAGAATAAACTATAAAATTATGGCATCCAAGTTAGAAATAAACCATACAAAAGGGAGTCCTAAACTCCAAAAACAATTGTCTCCTTCATCCCTCATAACTGTCTTTAGTTTTCAATTAACTTTCTCTAACAGTTACAGTGTACACCTAATGTAATTTTCGAATTTTCTTTCTCAAGATCCCAAGCAAATCTATGAGAACAACATAAGTACTTGCAAATTACACAGAACTAATATTATTTTTAGCCTTTAACTCCTTAAGGTCCACACAAGTATAGGTTGTAATTCCCTTCAAGAATATTAATTGTAGTGTTAGTCCTAAATTTCATGTCAATTTTCATGGGCTAGTTGATTTTAACTAAAAACAAAAATAATATTTAATTTTAATTTAATCCTAATCTTATGTATCAAATACATATTCTCTATATATGTGTACTATCCAAAAACATTACTCACATAGATGCATCTGACCAAGCCAACAGATATGGCTTATATTAAATAAAAGCAGTACCACTTTTAAACCCACAGAAGAGACTAGTGAATTGTTAATAAAAGTTTTCCCAGTGGAAGTAGCATACCACCCATTATTTCAGAAATTTACAAACGTATTACAATGGAAATCTTGCAGAAACACTTTCGTCAACTTTTAAATGATGAGTATCTCATTAAACTTTTCAGGAAATTTTTTTCTGTATACCTAAGAAAAGTGGACCGTACATCATCATTTTAGTCACAAACTCTTTTTATAATGATGAAAACTCTCTTAATACTATTTCAAAAAAACAAAAACAAAAAAAAAACTCTCACAATACAAACTGCAGATAAACTCCAATGTTGGAGTGGAGACTTAAACCCAAGACTTCCCACTACTAATTTCTCATGTGACCACTGGCTACTGCTCAAGTTCACATTTTATACACAAACTCCATTGGATAGAAAATAAACAAGTATGTCAGTACCTGCACGACTTCATCATTTGGCGCAGCACACTTTGGAACGTGTTCATTTACAAAAATTCGGATACTTGCTCCAGTTGCTCTTCTCATCTCAGCAATAATGTTGCCCCCTTTACCCAACAAACAGCCAATCTGTTGTGCAGGTACAAGAAGCCTTACAGAAACTAAAGCACTATCAGATACCAATTCCGCCAGTCTAGATTGGACCCGCATAACAGCTTCTTGTGCAGGAGAACGTTTCACTTCCATATTCTGCATAAATCCAACAATTCACATTACTAGTCTAAAGAAGACAATACAATTGCCATGGTAATAGCTATTAATAGTAATGCTGTAGCCGTGATAAGGATCTGGCCATAAGAAATATATAGTTTGGAGAGGAAGATGTACATGCCTCAACTGCAGAAATGAAAACGACTTGCTCATCGGAATCAGGCATTGACTCTAAAACCTTAATCAAAGCACCAGTTTCAACTTGCAAAGTCCTTACAATACCCCCACCTTTTCCGATCAAGCTACCAACCTTGTCGCTTGAGCATAACAATCTGAAAACAACTTCTTCTTCCAGATTCCTATGGCCTGATGCCAAACTCTCCCTAGGAAAATAATCTGAAGCTGGAAGAGGAGGCCCAAAACTCCTCTGAGGAAATGATTCCAGTTGACCAGGTGGACCAAGCCCCCGAAGCACTGGCCCCGATGGTTTACTGGAAAAGAAATTGGTCATATCTGACCTAGGATTATCCTGGAGGCAACTTGAAACAGATAATAGGGCTTTCCTTACAGATGCAACATTTCCAGTAATCTGCCAATAGTAAAACATCAATTAGCGGCAATTAGAATGTAAAGTCGGCTAAAAGAAGAAAATGCACATAAGATTAATGCACTCAAAGAAAATAAGAGAACATAAAATGTGAATTAGATGGTATAAATTGAAGCAAACAATAGAATATACAAGACCCCTCCGGTATGGTTAAACCAACAGAGCTTTAAAAAACTTTTGAAGGTCAAATACATCACTAATTCTCAGCTTCAGACATACTTGGTTCTATAACAACAATGAAAAAAAAATTATTCTAATTATAGTGATTTGGTAATGTAGTCTGCAGTCAAATGCAGTTTGCGTTTCCCTTACAAAGTGAAGCTCCATATATCTTCCCCCAGAATATACCCCCATTGAGGGTTTCAACTCATCGTCATATTAAATATATGTCAATGAAGCTAATTATTGTGTAGGGAGACCAACCGTCAATGAAGCTAAGTAAGACCAACTGTCAATGAAGCTAAGAAGAAGAAGAAGGAGACCAACCGTCAATGAAGCTAAGTAAGACCAACTGTCAATGAAGCGAAGAAGAAGAAGAAGAAGAAGAAGAAGAAGAAGAAGAAGAAGAAGAAGAAGAAGAAGAAGAAGAAGAAGAAGAAGCCACTTCCTAAAAGATATGAAGAAGATGAAAAGAAAAGAGATCTACATAAAGCTTTCAGCATCTTGAATGGCAAGAGCAAAATGTTCTGTAGTACATCATGGAGTGACCTGGAAATTTTCAGCAATTTCCAAGAAGCAAAGACATCAAAAGCATTTCCACAGAAATATGCAGAACTACAATCTCCACTTTATAACATCCTCTATGAAAATCATATGCAATGTTTAAAATGATAAATATTTTACTCTTTCCTGTGGATGACTCTGTTATTCTCATTTAAAAAAAAAAGTACATAAGAACAGAAAAAACAAAAAGATATACACTAAAGGGCAAGAGTATACCGTTAAAATTTAACTCAGCCACCGGAAAAATGTGGATGCAGAAGGTACAGGAGACCTTTTGCTTTTTAATACAGCGGCACTGGATTTTTTACTTGGTGATATGCAATTATCCTTAATAAAATCTGAGTTTACTTAAGTCTTGCCAAATATTTAGGTGAGATACTCTGCCCCATAAAAGACAGAGATGCCGTTCTAGAGTTGCATTCACATATACCCCATTTTAAATTGCAGTTTCACAATTTTCAGCTTTTCATTATTTCTTTTCTCGTTCAGGTAAATAACAGAGGGAAGTTAAATGAAGTTTTGAATGTGCATCTGACCCAAGAACAATTAACCAAATAAGAGTTTTTGGATAAAGCGGACTCAGTACTGCCACAAAAAATTTGGACAATTGAAATTTCCTGTGGAACTAGTTGTTAAAGTAAAGAGAAATTCATGGATACTTCAGTGCTCTTTTATACTTTTTTTTGGAAATGAGTGCTCATTTATACTTTCAATGCTCAAAAACTTACGTGTTTTTAAAAGTTCCAATTCGTTCATTCATGCTTCCAGAAGGTTACATAGAAATGTGTGTCGCCACCACAGCATTTCTGAGACAACTTCTTGCTATTATTCTAAACGTAGTCTTGATCATCCAGAGACAACTTGTTTGAATATATGTGGTGGCCATCCTTGTGAGAGTTCCATATGAATAGATTAAATATCATGTGAAATTAAGTTCTTATAGTAGCTTAGTAGTTCCTTAAATAAAAAAAATTAACAAATGGGTCATAATTGCGTCCCTTTACTTTCGTTTTCCAAACAAGAACGAATTTCAGTGAGAAATACAGTGACAGAAAGACCGGAATCTAGTACCTGAATCAATTCGTCACCACCAGTTGAGCAAGCTGGTAGCTGCTCCTTTGAAAGAATTCTAATCTGGGCTCCACTGTCCTGTCTTATCTTTTCCACGATCTTTCCACCTTTCCCAAGCACACAGCCCACCTGATTGCTAGGGGCCAGAAGTCTACAGACCACCAATCCCTGCAATGCACTGATATCTGAAGTTGCAGACCCCACTCTCTGTTCCCCTTCATCTCCTTCACCCATCCCTCCCATCAGCCTCTCTTCATCCACTCGGACCATCCTCTCAAACACCTTCACCAATGCCTGCTGAGCAGGCGAGGCCGACACTAGGTCTCCCTCCGCGTAATTCTCCGTTTCCTCTTCTTTAGGGTTATCTGTACACCAAATACAGAGCTTCACATGACTGCTCAAGCTAAAAAAGAAAAAAAATTTACCTTTCCCTTCAAGCATTAGATAGACAGGCAAAAAGAAAGAAAAGAAAAAGGAAAGAAAAGAAAATAGAAAACATTATAGAAACGAAAACACAACGAGGTCTCGCGCTGTGTGTACCGGCTTTCTTCTCTGAATTAAAGACGGTATTCGCTTCAGTGTCCTGGTCTCTAGGTTTCTTGGTGTGGTCGACCACGTTGGGAGCCACGATGAGAATGACGCGTTCGTCGCAGGATGAGACAGCATCCTCGATTCTGATTTTGGCGCCGGTAGACTGACGAAATTGGCGAATGATGGAGCCTCCTTTCCCGATAACGGCGCCGGTTTTGTCAGCGGGGCAGAGAACGCGGAAGAGGGTTTCGCCGGGAGAGAGCTTGAGGGGCGGCGGGGGGTGCCTAATCGACGAATGGTGGCGACGCTTCGCCGAGGACGCAGAGCCGTTATAGTCGACGCGATGTGCGTCGGAAGAAGGATCCAGCGGCCGCTTCGCAGGAGGGGAAACGAAAGAGGCAGGTTCCATTCGCTTGACCACTATCTCACCTTCACTTCTCCCGTTCCTCACCGTTCCTTCACTGTACGCCCATGTCTCTCGCCACCGCTCGCAGGGACTTCGCTCGCTCCCTTCGTTCGACTTGAACTGAGAAGCCTTTGAAACTACGCGCTTGTACCGAATAGACAAAGGACCTCCCAGACTCCCAGTCCCAGTAGTTCGATGATCGAAACGACAAATCGAAAGGTCAGCGAGTTGGAACTTGGAGTCTTGGAGACACCAAGCCCGCGTGCGGTGAGACTTGAGAGTAAGACCGACGCACATATTAATGGAGCGGCCCCGTGGTTTTCTGACCCGGTGAGCCCACCCGCGAACTAGGAGTCGATAGGATCAACTCGGTTTGGCATGAACTGGGTCAATCGGGTCATCCTACTCGTCCCTCTTTTAATTCGCTTGGTCGGAAAAAAAAACCAAGCAAAAAAACACCAAGCGGCCCGACCATCCCTCTCCTTCCTCGCGCGGCCCGACCCTCCCTTTCTTTCCTCGCACGGCCCGACCCTCCCTTTCTTTCCTCGCACGGCCCGACCCTCCCTTTCCTTCCTCGCGTTGCCTGGAAGATGTCACTGAGTTCCGGTCGAGCATCTCCTCAAACGTGCCCTCCTTTATCGTCTTCTCCACAAGGTGGGCCAGCCCCACGGGTTCCTTCACCGTGATGAGCTGCAGGAGCAGGACCCCGAGAGAGTACACCTCCGATTTGACGCCAAGTATCCCCCTCTCACGGTACTACATTGCTGATTTTGCTCACGAAGTTCCGGTCGAGCAATACGGTAGCCAGTTTCAGGTTGTCGTGGACGACGGGCACCGGCTTGCTCCGGTGGAGGAAGAGGAGGGCGGTTGCGATCTCGGCCGCGATTCTGAACCACATCTGCCAAGACAGAATAGGGGAGTTCCCTCGTCGTAAGATGAGACGGTCTTCCAAGCTCCCTTTCGCCATGTACTCGTACACCATGACACCGTGTTCGGGACACGCTCCCAGTAAAAGGACCACATTGGAGTGCCAGATGTTGCTGAGCACTTGGACCTCTTGCAAGAACAGGGACCTGCCCTCAATGGCATCGAGGCCTTTAACGGCGACGGGGTAGTGGTCCAGGTCGCCTTTGTAGACGGGTCTATAGCTGCCTTCACTGATCTTTTGGACACCGGAGAAGTAATCGGTCGTCTTCTCCATGTCCTTGATGGAGTACTTCCTGTATCGGCTGTCCGACTTGACCACAGCATTCAAGGTCTTCCTCTTCACCTCGGTTGTTATCAGCTCGACTGTCCTCTTTGCGTTGATCTTATGTTTGCTTCCAGCTCTGCCAACCTCTGTGCGTGTCTGGCGACCTCCATAGCCGCCCTGCACTTGGCCTTTTCCATCTCAGCGATGGCCTAAGCTTTCTCCTTTTTTAGGCAGGTAGAACGCACAACGCTTTGCCCCATTACAAAATTGACTAAAACTCGATTTCTTTCTCTTTTAAATCTTAGGGGATTCTCTCTCTTGGTCCTCGAGAAGACAGTAGAATAACATGACCAATTATAGAAGGTGTATGTCCCTCATTTGGTACTTGATCGTGTCGATCTCATTATCGAGGACGGTGGGTGGTACGTCATGAACTGGAGCTGGTGGTTCTGTGGGTGGTTCTGTGGGTGCTAGAGCCGGATCCACCGCCGTTGTAGAACGAAACCCAAAATTAATCAATGGCAAAGTACTACGCAATGAGGACTGAGACGGGCTGCTTGCTCTTCTTAATTGCAAATGTGGGAGATCATATCTTTCTTCCCGAGGATGACGAATTAAATGAATATGGAGGAGGGAATTAATTATATGGAACAATTAGTACTACCGCCGGTGATGCAACGCGAGGAAGGAGAGGGAAGGTCGGGACACTCGGTTTTTTTTTGCCGACCAGAGCATGACGTGGATGACCACTTAAGTCATCGAAGCCGTGCACAAATACTAGCATGACTCCCGTGCCCATAGCACGACTCAAATATCTACATAGTTTCACGTTGTAGACTATTGAGATATATGTGATTAATGTTGTTAAAACTCATGGTTATTAGCTGAAGTATCATTGATATCAACAAATTCTCTTAATCAACATGAAGTTAGGGTATATTTAACGAAGCTAGTTATTTCTTTTTCCTGTGAAGTAAACAACTTTTTTTTTTTTATCTTAAGCAGGTAGTATTTGTTATATTAGGAATATGTCTGGGAGTTTCGAAACCGTTATACAATCATCTGAAATAAATATAACCGGGCTAATCCCATTTCTATAGCAGTCTTCAATAAACTAATTTTTCAAAAAAGATGGAACACAATTTCTCCATATTTTGATTTCGAGATCTTCATTTCTACCGCTTGAGGATGCTTCCTTGGCTAGTCTGTCCGCAACACTATTTGTCTCCCTGAAGGCATGTTGAAGTTGGAAAGTAGGATGTTGTTATAGGAGATTCTGGCATGAATGGACTAAAGGTCTCAAGCTCCAGTGGCATGAGTCCCTCCTTTGGGTAGCCGTAATAGTTAGCTGGGAATCTCCCTCTATGATCACCTGTTAGATAAGGAAAAAATGATGCAACAAATGAAGTACAAGTAATAAAGCACTGAGTTTGGTGACATTGTTTGTCTTGTTTTTTGGGGGCCAAATAGCAGAGACCAAAGGGTCGCCCTACTCATTGCGTATAATCGCCTCACTGCCTGCCACTTGATCTAGTGAGAAATCTGAGCCGTCGAAGTTAGCTTTGAAAAATTCAATGGTAGAAGTAAACAACTCTTCATATCACTTCACTTCAAACTCTCTTTTTATCGAATGAATCAGGCATATTGAAACTTTTACGAATAGCTCAAGAGCCTAATATAGATTGTTTGTGGGCAGCAAGTATACCGTTTATGACTACTTGTACCCAACATTCAATTCTCTTTACAAAATTTTCACCATGAAACCAACCAAATACCTTCCTAATACTCATACCTATGTTCTTAATACCTTCCTAACAAACCACCCCCTCCCTTTCTCATTCTTATAACCGAGCCACCTTGCAAGCTGCCCAAACTATCAAATATATATAAACATATCCCAAACCACCAACAACAAAAAAGCAGAGCAGAAATAACATAATCTCAGGTACTTTTGATGGTTTTGCAAACATGAGTTTAAAGGCGTCTAGCAGTGGATTTATGTCATATTTTGTTGTCATATTATTTTACTACAAGAGTTTATATAGTGATGTGGTTGTCTTGGTGGCAACCTAGTTGACAGTCTAGATAATGTTTAGGGTTTAGAGTTACCCATTGAATAGAAAGATAAATCAGATTTTTTTTTATTTGGACTGCCAACTATGATGCCATGTGATCATGTTGTAAACTCTCTTAGAAAAATATGATCATAGGCATATCACCACTCTTCCACTCTATAAGACTTACGCATATCACCACTCTTCCACTCTATAAGAAAATGATATAGGTTTTACATTATGACATGGCAACGTACTTGGTGGTCAGAGAAAATTTAGAGTTTAAGGTTTACTTATTGATAATATTTTATTAAAAATAAATAAATCTTGCAGATTTTATATCACTACTCACTTTATAACGCTATAACCCATTCCTCAACTTTTAATTTCGGACAACTTTATATATATAAACAATCCCACTGACATATTTTCCAATCTGTAGTTCTATATATAAATATATTTTTGCTTCGGATTAAGAACGAAATCTTATCGTATATTTCAGTCTTTTTAATCGCTAAAAATAGTTGAACCATACAAATCAAGAGATAAATGAGTGTTTTTACTCGCCTGTAGGCTGTAGCTTTTGCCCTCGATCCGGATTTCGATACAGATTGAAGTCTTCTTCGATACAATTCCATGCCGATCGAGTTGGCCATGGTAGCCGCGGGCAAAACACGAAGAGCAGCAGAAAGCAGCAGAAGATGAAGAAGCGGCGACGGCACATTCTTTCTTCCATTCTTCTCCCACTGATGTGAAGGGTGAAAAGCGGCGAGGCATCATCCAACTCCAAGTCCACTGCTAGCTCGAGTTTCTCCCGATCGTTAATGGATCTTGGCGTGCCGCACGGGGGGTTTGGGATTGTACGCCGCGCACGACGCGGTGTGAGAGAGATGGGAACCAGTGGATCCTTGACCTGGAATTCAACAATTCCCTCTCGCTGTTGCGATATTTTCTGCGTTCCTTATCTTTTCCGTCAAAGTGAGCCGCTTTACGAAATTTTTCTGTACGTCATCCTCGTCACTTTCAGGAGAGAAAATAAGATAAAAAAAATAGATTGTCAATCATAGAAGCCGTAATTTGATGGCACCGACCAGAAATTCAAAGGTAACCGTCCTCGATGTAATGACCATTGACCAGGTGGCTCAACCCAATTGGATGAATTGAGAGGATGACAAAAGTAATTCGGGAAGACTTCGGCCCCGTTTGGGATCATTTTTTTTTGCGTTGAAGCCACTTTTCGGATGGAAAAACGGCTCCTCACCTAGAATTTATGTCTCCACCGACGTGAATTTCGCTTAGATGGAGTTAAATTCCGTCGTCGCTTGTGAAGAGTCGGAAAATTTCTCTTGTGCGGAGAATATTTTTTAGGCAGTTTGGCAATATATTTCTAATTTTACCCGTACAAAATATACTACAACTGATTTTGTAAATAGTTGCCAAACGTCATCTACTTTATTAAAGAGTTACTCTTTTAAATAGTTAATTTGAGAAAGCCTTTCATCACAGTGTTGCCAAACGCTGACTTCGTTTGTTAATTAAAAAATAATTTTAATACTATCATATTTTATGCAATTCTTTAAGGAAGATAGTTACTACTTTATGGGCACTATGCATATCACCACTCTTATTATTAATTCCAACAAATCGGAATTTCATTGCGATCCCAAACCTTAAACTATCGTATAGTAAGATGAAGAAAGCTGATGAGAGTGATCTTAATATTTGTGATATTTTAATGTCTAAGAAGTAAGATCTGAGGCTCCTCTTTAAAAAACACTAAGAAAAAAGCCAAAAAAGAGTTATCGTCATATCTAATCAGCTGATGATACCTGGATTCACATCCGATTGAATAGATGGAAAACGCGTATAAGACTATAATTATAACAAGAAAATTGGTTGAAGTGATGAAGTTGAGACGGCAATGCAAAACATACCATTCCATGTGACGGGGGCCAGAAATTCAACGAAGGGAACATGTGTTCTGTGTATCCGTCGTTGCACCTCCCGGTGCGGCGTAAATGTTCGCGTTCAGAAGTCAAGTGCAGGAAGCCCCACTGAACCCGGGCAACGGAATCGAAGCTTAAGCCTTCCAACACATACACGGGATGAGGAAAACCTGAGATCGAGAGTCAAGACGTAAACGAAGTCGTTCAGAATTTAAAGCAGCCGCGAACGACAATCAACGCCCCCGAATGGCCAAATATTCCTCACCAAATGCATACAGAGTTTCAGGTGTGTGTTTGCGTGTTGCAGCTTTTTATACACTAGTGCTATGCTGTTCACTCCACAAGCGAAGCGACAGCGTCGCAACAACAACAACAATAAAGACTCGTTCGCAACAACAATAAAGACTCGTTCGCAACAACAATAAAGACTCGTTCGCAACAACAATAAAGACACGACAGTTACTCCTCCGCGTGTCTGGTTTCAAGGAGGGCCGCGGTCCGAAGGAAGGGCACGATTTTAAGGAGGGACACGGTTCACTGTACATACCGCGGCGGCCCATCTTCTTTCCCGATTCGGTTTTTCGAGCTAACGGAACGAAGGGCCATGAATCGGCGGAGCGGCCCGAGGAAGGGAATCTTTTTCATGATTCGGTGGTTTGAGTCGTTTGACACTTTGACTCGCAGAGGTCACTCTCCTTCTCCGGTCGTAGACGTTACTACGGCGACCATTGACTCGAATGGAGGACTCACCCATCAGAAAAGACAAAAAACCCCACCGGGCCCGCGGTTGGAAAAAGAGATACAAAAGGGACCCGCAGACGTGTCACTCGCCAATACGCCCCACATGACGTCACTCGCTTTCCCTTCCCCTTGCGTCATCTTCCTCGATCCTCCTCGGACCTCGACCCCACCCCCCCTCGCTGGACGCTGGAAGCGAGTAGTGATAAAGGACGAGCCCGCCACCGACCACCTCCGATTAAGATTTGCATTCCCCCGTCAGAAATGAGATGCTCCAGGAGAGCAGACCACTGTGATACTGCCACTTTTTATCGGGTGCAGCCACGAGGGTGCTGCGATGTGAATGCATGGAATATATCAGAGAAGAAGGATGGAAGACTTGGAAATTTGAGTGGAACATCTTGCCTACAGCTAATTTCCTCCAGGTTTCCGAAAGACAGGCACAGATCGGAGAGTCGAAAATTCGAGGCTCGTCTATTCCATGGTTCCCAATCAATGATTCCATGTGAACGAAAGCGGCGTTCCCGATTGTTTGATTCCTGCGTGATTTCGGCTTAATTTTCACGTCTTCCGTTCGAAGAGGACTGCCTACGGCGGGATTCATGTGCAGTAGATTGCGTGCCGGTTACAAACCAATGGAGAGGCAGCCGCTTGGCGAAACCAAACAACACGACACGAAACGAAACGGCCGTATTATTTTACGGTATTAGTGTTAGTTTAATCGAAAAGGTTATTATTTTGTTTTCATGAAATGGTGAGCGTCTTCCCCAAGTCGAGAATCCATGGATCCGGGTAGATGATTCGAGGGAAAAGCGAGGCAGCTGAAATTGCAAACAGTGAAATGTTAAAAATGGTGGTAATGGCGGATTGTCGTTGTCGTTCCATCGCGGGTGGTACTGCACAATTCACAAATGCAGCAGAGGCTGGAGGGGTGGGGCAGGTTTCTTTCCATTCACTTTCCACGCGTAACTTTGGACCGTCTGATCCTTCTCTGAAGCAGCGGCGCGGGAGCCATTGAATGGAAGTCCACGTCAAGTGACCTCTTTTAGCGCCCTATATAATAATGCCCGCCATCGGATGTGGGACTTGTGGAGTCCCAGCTCTCGACCTCTAGCAGAGTAATCTGTATTACGAAGATCGAGATGGAGAACTTCGACGAGGATTACAGCACTTATTGGGAAACAAGAATGTTCGTGCAGAATGAAGAATTGGATAGGTAGTCTAATGCTTTCATCTGTGTTTTTTTGTTATGTTATTGCAAGGGAATTCGTCCCTCTTGGTATCCGTCTCCGTCTTCGCAATTCTTCAGCTTCGTCTTCCCCAATTCTGGGTCTGTGACTCCGGTCGATAAATTTGTATTTGGCTGTCACTGGTTTCGTTCCTTTTGGTCCTCCGCGATCTCTCTTTCTCTTATCGAAGAGTCACGTCTCTGTTTCTCTGTCTAAAAGCAAGCTTCTCTCCTTTTTTTAAATCGGACCTCTGTTACATATCAAAGTTTTTAGCACCTTTCTTAAATTTACAGTTTCCGTATTCAGAGCCGGTGTTACTTTGATTTATGGATTTGGGGGCTAATTAATTAGCTTTTCTGATTGTAGTTGGGGATGGGATGAGACCTTCTGCGGGTACTACGATTCCAGCTCTCCGGATGGGGCCTCCTCGTCCGCCACTGCGAAAAACATCGTCTCCGAGAGAAACAGGAGAAAGAAGCTCAACGAGAGGCTCTTTGCTCTCAGAGCCGTGGTTCCCAACATCAGCAAGGTAAACCCAATTACACATCATCAGAAGAGTTTTAAAACCGAACCAAATCTCTTCCCTGCTCGTCACATGGATTTTATACGGACTTGTTTAATTAATCTTCCTTTCTCTAGCTTAATCTAATCATTCAATCTTTGAAAAATTGGCACGCAGATGGACAAAGCTTCAATTATTAAGGATGCCATCGAGTACATCCAGGAACTCCACGACGAAGAGAAACGAATCCAGGCGGAGATAGAGGAGCTCGAAAGTGGGAGACAGAACAAACCGGATATTTTCGACCTGGAACGCATGAACGCTTCTTTTCCGGGGATGAAGAAGAAAAGATCCGACCAGATAATGGAACCCACCCCCATTGAAGTCTTGGAGGTGAGCTCATATAAAATTACTACTTCCCACTTCCCATTTCCGAGGATCAGATCCCGATCTAAACATTTACCCATTTCTACAAACATCTGATCCGTTACTGATTGTTTATTTGCAGCTTAGAGTCTCAGAAGTGGGAGAAAGAACTTCAATTATTAGCATAACGTGCAGCAAAAAGACCGACACGATGGTGAAACTGTGCGAGGTTTTTGAGTCTCTCCAACTCAAAATAATCACAGCCAACATCACTGCTTTCTCCGGCAGGCTTTTGAAGACTGTATTCGTTGAGGTAATTTCCATAAAGATACTACCCGAAACGACGTCTCTTCGCTTTCTCTTGCCCACCCTTCTAATAATGTTTCTCTTACCTTTACTTGGGATTCCTTTCTCTTTATTCTGGTGGTTTTGAGCCGCCCAAGTTGGCTTAAAACACCCGGAAAAGAGATGATTTGCCTAGTCGTTTCCCTTAATTTTTTGTGTCATGTGGGCTCTCCTAATCTTGGATGCAGATATGAATACGACGAATCCTATGCTTCCCTTTCTGATCACTCGAAAATTTCACGATAATCAATGGAAATGGAATTCCCCGGAAGCAACGAATTGAAAAAGAAAAAAAAAATACCGAGTGCTTTGCAAAGGAGCAAACACTAATATTTCCTTTTTTTTATTTATTCGATTTCTTTCTTGTGTTGTAAGCATGGTGTTGATTGAGACCCGTCATCTCCTGGCCGTGACAAATAACTTATTTTACTTCTTTGTTGGTCAGGCTGATGAAATGGAGAAAGCTCAACTGCAGAGAAAGATAGAGATGGCCATAGCTAGTCTTGACATTCAATAAACTCATCCAAGCGTCGACCTCCACCTTGTGACTCTCTCTCTTCGTTTCTTTTACCCTTTTTACGTAGTTCTCACTTCTCAGTGATGTACTATCGTCATCATCTTTTTGAATGGGAAGCTCTTCTTTCTTTTAGAGTGAGTGTTCAAGTAGTGTATCAACAAGACTCAATAATTTACTCACAAACGATCACAATTTCAAATCAGCAGCAACCGAGAAGAATTAGAAACAGGACAAAACCGGACTCCTTTGATCCACGAGATTGCGGCTAATCTTATGTTACAGGAACAAAACGTGCGAAAGTAGTTTCCACCATATTATTGGTTTATTGCATCATATTGACTGTTCACTCCATCAGACCATTGCGATTCGTAAAACGTCAAAATCCGAGGACTAGTAACGAGGACTAGTAACGAGGTGTAAGACCCGACTTCGGCCTCAATTATTGAGATCACAAAGTAGTGGCTGAGCTTTTATTTCCTAGTATGAACGCATGAGAAATTATGGCCCGCCGCAACGAAAGTAGGGAGCCACTATGCTTACTCTCTTGCATCAATGGAGAATTTGCTCGTCGTCTTCTTCGCAAGATTCAAAAAGGACAGCGGAATGCTGACTGAGTGGGTTTACATAAGCGTTGTTACGTATGCTTAATTACGTCATTCGCCCAGTTATACCTTGCTTCAGACTTCTGATCAGGGCGAGAACAGAACCAATTCGGGATAAGGGCATAAAGCTCTGATGGTCAATTTGCTTTCCTGAAAGCATCCTCAATACTGTCGCCGATTCGCCACCAACCAAAAGTGTTTCCCAACTCTGCAATTGCTTTACCTTTTTTCGCGATTCTTTTAGTGAAACGCAGCCGCCCGGAATTGAAAATCCAGAATTAGAGAAAGAATAAGTGGTTTTCGTTCTTGTGGAAGCTCGGGGTGAATTGGTTTGTCATCTTCACTCTAAGTTTAAAAGATTATCATAATCAGAGAGGTTCGGGGGGACATTTTTAGACTTGCATGAGTGGTTGAAGTTTTGGCCGGGAGAGAGCTCTAGCTGACCCGAAGCTTATAAATGTGTAGGCATCAGTGGAGAGGTCAGACAAGACTGCAAGTGTATTTCAATGTGAAATGCAACGATGAGTAAAGAACCTCGTGAGTAGGTGAGTAAACACTTCGTAATGCTTCCATGATTCCATCGGAACCGATCTTCTGGAGATTTCATTACCGCAAGCATTGGTTAGCCCACAAAACACGAGTCCCCAGCTCCAAGCTAATCCCCTCGACTCGATCCCAAAACAGGGGAGAAAATGATGCTTTCCCCTGTAAAGTTGGGGAGGAAGATTGGTTCTGGTTCTTTAGATTTGGATAGATAGTTATGGGCATTTCGGGCAAGATATTCGGCCTCACGTGTGCCGGTCGATCGGGCCGCCGGGAAATCCAGCCAGGATCCTGACCAGGCTTAGCCGGTGTTGGACAGCTGAAGTCTCTGCTCTGTTCCCGGGGGCAGATACGCTGTATTCTAGCTTTGTATATCTCTTTTTCTAAAATTTTGCTTCCCCTTGCTTGCGCTAGAGTAGTAATGCTCTTAGTCTTTACCCTTAGAAAATACCGAATTTTTACAATGTTGTATTTATAAAAAAAAATATTAATCGAGAATTTAATTAGAAATTTTACTATGAAGTCTTAGGATAAGATAAATTCGACAGAAGAAAAATTGAAGAGAAGATGATCGTGTGAGTAAAACATGGGGTTTATGGTTCAAAGCTTATGAGAAGCTGTTCAGAATTTCGAGTACAATAGGACTAAGGCTTTCCAACCCGGGTAAAAGACTTGACTCGGGTTTATTAAATTTGATTGGGATCGGTCCATCCTTGGACTCGGCTCAACAGTTAACAGTGGAGAAGAATTAACCCATCAACAACCCAATAAGAGTGGGTCATTAATAGAGACACTACACTTAATGGACCCAATCTAATTTTAAAAAGTTTATTTACTACTTTTAAAATAGTATTTACTAGTTTAAAGTTTAAGAAAAATGATAACATTATTTCTTGATTTTACTTCGAAGTTTGTGTACCCATAGAATAGGTTGATAATATTTTATATATAAACCTTACGAATTTTATTTTCAAGTTTATCTCTTGCTATAATACTTATATTAGCTGCACCTATAGCGCAATACTTATCTGACGCAATCTAGAACACTTTAAAAGATTAAAAATATTTTTATTTTATAAAATTTTATATACCGATTCCTTAACAGCTGTGATTTTGGCTGGTACGTGTAATGGGTACTACATATACGTCCGATGAGTACTTTGTGTACATCCAATGGATACTACATCTAAGCCATTTGTTATGCAACTCGTTGAGTTGTTGGCGTGGCAGTGGGACTCCTCGCGGGGATCGTTCAAGTTCTCCCGGGGCAACGTTTTGTGGAGAAAGAGGTCTAGTTCCGAGTTGGCCCGTTTTAGGTGGGAAGGTTTCCCGCTGGTATAATTTTTCGGCAGTCCCTCCTCCAAACTTGGCTTCGGATCTACGAGTGGAGGATGCGCGAAAACCCTCATGAAATTCGACGCTACCGACGTTAACGATCTCGGAAAATCAGACGGAGTAATACATAGACGCCAAAAGCAAGATCAAGAGGCCGAAGAGGAAGATCCGTTGGCCGCCATCTCTCCCCACGGTTATTACAGGTCTCTTGCCTTTCCTCCATCATCTAATCTGACTTGTTTTTTTATCTTTTATTACCTTGTCTTGTTCGCGTCCAGAGATCTTTGTTCCGGTTATAGCCCGATTCACTGTCTAGGTAATTGGAACTATTTAGTGCAAATTGAATAGCATCTCTTGTTCTTTTGTCTCACCTTAGCCTCATTTGTTGTCGAAATTGGGTTTCGTGACTCGGGCATATGAAAACTTAGTCCGTAAATATTGGACTGAACTTGATTTTCTGCCGTCTTCTCTCATTTTTCTTCGCTGTTGCATTTGTTATAGCTCTTGGTGGTGGAAGGCCGTTGATTAATAGTGTCGGTTGGTTCGAGTTGAGGTTGATCGGATGGAAAAAAATAAAAACCGGACTGATTTACTTGCTGCTGGACGCAAAAAGGTGAAGTCTTATACTATAATCCTCAATTTGTTCTCCGATTGTTATGTACTGGTTTTTTATGCTCCTGCTTGTTCCAGAAATTCGTATTAACGTATCCCTATGGATTGTGGTCTAAAATGTGCAAATGTTTTTTTATGTTTCACCAGCTCCAACAGTACAGACAAAAGAAAGATAACCAAAGCAGTAGAGGTGGTCATGGAAAACCTTCCAGTAAGCATAATAAACCTGTCCCAGGGGAACGTACTGATGAAATGCCTCCAGATTCGTTCACATCACCATCCATGGACCATGACGGTGGTACCACATCTCATGATTCGGTAGCATCAAATTCCATCGTCTCTTCAGCTTCCGAGGTCACTAAACCGGTCCTTGGTGATCACGCATCACATGCACTTAATCAACCCAGGGAGAGTGAAGCTGATGCAGCATCAGAGCTTCAAAGTTTGCCAACCTCAATAACTCTGGTTGGAGGAGGAACCGTTTTGGCCCTAAAAAGCAGTGAAGGGGGTAGAGAGGGACAGAACCCTGATGATAATATGCCCTTTGCATCTAATTTGGGTCAGGAAGAAATGACTGCTGAAACTGATTTATCACTGACACCGTCAAATACTTCAGTCTTAACTATGGTGGTTGAAGGGGATCGTGGATTGACACCCATAGCCAGTGAAGGGGTTAGAGAAGAGGAACAGGAACCGGAACAAGATGCAGTATCTGCATCCTACGGGGCAGTGGAAGAAGTCATATCGGCTACCTCGTCAACTTCATATGCACCAGATCTGATCAAGGTGGCAGAGGGAGGATGTGTGCTGTTGCCACCAGCCAGTGAAGGGGTTATAGTAGAAAGAACGAGCCTTCAAGATGGTGAGGATCTTCTATCTTTTCAAGAACCTGGTCTTAAACCTGACCATCAGGATAAACCTTTAGATGAGAATTTGAGATCTGATAGATTTTTGGGTCAGGTAAGGAAAGTTGTTTTTGCCTTGTTTCCCTGTAAAAGGGATTTTGTCCAAAAAACTGCTATTTAATTTAATTTGATGTATAATTGTGTGCTCATTTGTTGCTGGGTAGGGGCAATGCAGGAGGACGACCATATAGGTTCAGGTCAACGTGTTGGGGTGGGCTGTAAGAGTTGTGAAGCTTTACCAGTGGACAAAATCTTGGAAGATTTTGGACCAAAAGATCATTCTTCCTTTGGCGAAAGACCTATTGATGCTGAAGTATCGCATGGATCTTGCCTTATGCTTCATCCATCCGTGGAAGCAAGACAAAACCCTAGTTTTGGGCCACTGGAACTTTCAGAAGTAAGTACTTCTAACATGGAAAATGCCAAAAGCTTCCAGAATTTTGTCTCCAAGTTTGGAGATAGAATTGACGAAGGAACTGAAAGCAAAGGGGGAGATGATAATGAAGCTTATGAAGAGCAGAATGCCACAGGAAATGCTACCATCACTGATGTAAATAGGCTGGGACAAGTATTAGAGAATGTATGTGAAGAGGGACATGGGTTCATTAATTTCTTGGAAGATTTAAAGCAGCAGCTGTACTTGAGTAATATTCTTAAAGAGTTTCTCCATTTACAGCTTTCTGAACAAGTCCAGGTTCAGATAGATTCTGATTCTCTGAATCAATATCTGATTCATGACGTATCAGATCTCCGGTTATTGATTAAAGAAGTTGACAACAGCAAAAAATGCATCAGTGAAGAACTTGTACTGTGCAAGTCTGAGATGAACATTATTGTTGCAGAAAAGAGAGAACTGGAAAACCAGTACCTTTCTGCAAAACAAGAGATTGAGTCCCTTGGTGCCAGGGCATGCAAGTTTGAGGATAATCTGGAAAAGTCCCATGAAGAAATTGCCCAAGTCTTGGCTCACAATGAGGAGCTTCACACTGAAGTCCTGTCTGGAAAGGGTGAGCTTTCCAGCCTTAACAACAGGATTATTGAGTTGCAGAGTCAACTGGAGCTTTCTGAAAAAGAGGCCAAAAATCTGTCTATTGAATTGGCCGATTGCGTGGCTTCTCTTGGCAATTTACAAACAGAAAATACTAATTTAAGTGATGCAATTGGTTTAGCCAAGGAAGACAGAAGGAAGCTTGAGGAGGAAAAGGCCATTTTTTTTAGCGAGAACAAGAAACTTGAAGCATTGGTGTCTGAACAAAAGGAAAACTTGATCATTGCTCTTGATAAACAGATTCAGTTGGAGTCTGACCTACAGAAGGCAATGGTATCTATTGAACATTGTACCGAAGAAAATTTTTACCTTTCAAACAGTTTGAACCTGCACATAGCAATGGTAAAAGAATTTGAGGACAGGTACCAGCAGTCACTTTCTTCTGAATACAGAAGCAGAGACTATCAGACAGATTTAAGTGAACCTGGTGCAATAAGTGACAAGCTTGTTGAATATTCTGAGGTGGCTGTTGAAAATAGTAGTGGCTCTGGAATAGTAGAAAAATCTTTCGACCAGGGAGCATTACCTGTATTGGCTGTTCAGCAGAAAATCTTTGATGATTCTACGGGACTTAGTGTTTTTAAATTGCAGTTAGAGGATGCTGAGAAGATGTTACAGGGACTTGAAAAGGAAATCCAGGGGATGCACTCTCACTCTGCCTCACTAAGTAGGCATCACAGAGTTGGGTCGCATGGAGTTTCAAAATTAATTCAAGCCTTCGAACTGAAAACCCATGATGAAATAGGCCAGGAAGAAGGTTCTTCAACAGAACTAACGGCAACAGATTCGTTCAACTTAGCACAGAAACAAATATCTGGTCTGAGGGACACTTTAAAGCAGTTTGAGTTGGGACTTGACCGTCGCCACAAACTCTTAACAGAAGAGAAGGATAATTCTAGAGTGCCTTTAAGGGAGCTTGGGGAAGAGCTTGAACATCAGAAACAGCAAAAAATCCATCTTCAAATGAGGAACAGTGACCTGTTAGAGAAAGTGATCCAATTTGAAACAAGGATGGACAATTTACATTGCCAATTTGACAAGGTGCATAGAAATGCTGACCAGGAAGCAGCTACAAAGATTGACCAATTGGATTCCCTACAGAAAGAAGTGTATGAAAAGATGTCTATTTTTGAGCATGATTGGCAGTCTTTTGTAGCTTTGGTTTCAGAGGAAGTTGAAAAGCTTAACAACAGTGTGAAACTCTTTGTTACACCCAGTTTATCTGTTTCTAATTCAGATTCTGTGGTGTATTTGGCTTCATCTGTTGATACAGCCACACAAGCTATTGAGAGTTTACATTTAAAACTTGAAGCAGCTTATCTTGATCAAGAGAGGATCCACAATTCTTTTAAGGAACTGAATCAGAGATATAGCAGTATGAACACCGAGAGAGAAGAAACTTTAATTCTTATAGATAAGACTTACAGGAAGCTCAAGGAGCTCATTATTAACTCCATGGGAGATGTAGAGGAATATGACATCGATTTAAAAGCAGAAGAACCGGTTGATTTTGAATTTAGCAAATTTGAAATGCTTATTCAGGACTTTCAGAAGTTAATGAATGAAAGGAAGCATCTTCTGCGTTCCAAAAGTGAGTTAATGTCTGAATTGATTAGCAGAAACATAGAGCTTGAAGAGATGAAGGAAAAATGTTCTAACTTGGCAGTTAAGTTGGAAGAGAATGAGGAAAAAATAGCACTTATAGAGGGCATTATGAAGTTGGCTGAAAATATTGAGACTACCATACAGCTGAAGGACTCCGTAATTGAGACCGAGAAGCCACCAGTTAACCGATTGGAGGCTGTGGTTGTTTGCCTTCTTGAAAAATACAAAGAAGCGACTGAGCAGGTCAGGTTGTCAAAGGCCTACCTAAGTGAAGTTATCACAAGAGCTGAACTTCCTTTAGGCTACTGGGAAGGAGAACTGCATACCTTGGTGCGGAAAGAGTTTGGTTATTTACTGAATGAGTTGGAGAAATTGCAGGAAGAACTGTTCCATTGTACTGCTTTAAATATTGAAAAGGATAAAGAGATCCATTTTCTGAAAGATGGCATAGGCAAAATGGAAGAAGCCATCAATGTGGCAAATTCAGAATTGCATGCCAAAGTAATTGAACTCGAACAGTCCGAGCAGAAGCTTGCTTCTGTGAGGGAAAAGCTTGGTATTGCTGTTGCAAAGGGTAAAGGCTTGATTACACAAAGAGACAGCTTAAAACAGTCATTATCAGAGAAATGTTCTGAGCTTGAGAAGTGTTTGCAGGAGTTGCAGACAAAAGATGCCAAGCTACTTGAGATTGAGGCAATGCTTGATGCATCAGAGTCTGGGGAACGGGTTGAGGCTCTGGAATCTGAGTTGTCATACATTAGGAACTCGGCTACTGCCTTAAGAGAATCTTTCCTTTTGAAAGATTCTGTGCTTCAAAGGATTGAAGAGGTATTAGAGGACTTAGATCTGCCTGAACAATTCCACTCCAGGGACATTATTGAAAAGGTTGAATGGCTAGCAAGATCAATCAGTGGTCACTCTATGCAGTTAGCTGACTGGGATCAGAAAAGTTCTGTTGCTGGTTCTTATTCCGATGCTGGGTTTGTAATGATGGATAACTGGAGAGAAGATCCTCTTCCCAGTGTTAGTCAGTCTGGGCTGGATGATCTTAAAAAAAAATATGATGAGCTTGAACGTAAGTTTTACAGCTTGGCTGAGCACAATGAGATGTTGGAACAATCTTTGATGGAGAGGAACAACCTTTTACATAGGTGGGAAGAGGTTTTGGATCAGGTCGACCTACCTTTGCACTTGAGATCCATGGAACCAGAATATCGGTTGGAATGGTTGGGTAGAGCCTTTGCTGACACCCTGCAAGAGAGAGATTCTTGCCTAATTAAGATCGAAAACCTGGAGAATTCTTCTCAGTCACTAAAATCTGAATCAGTGGAGCTACACAAGATGATTTCAGACCTTAAAGAGACACTTGTGGATGTATCTAATGAGAAGGAGCTTCTTTCTGAAAAACTTGTCAACAATCATGAAAAGCTCTCAGAGAAAGCATCTCAATCTCAGAATGAGCTGGATACTTTCCATAGACAAGTGGCTGATTTACAGGAGAAACTTGTTCAAAAGCATCAGCAGTATTCCAATATTGAAAGTGAGATGATGAGATTACAAGGTTTAGTTCATGATGCTTTGCCAGTTCATGATACAGAGGAACCTTTTTCCTGTGAGAACAGTGGTGAGTCTTTTGAAAGGTTACTGAGGAAGCTTATCAGTAACTATACTTCCTTTGCATTGGAGAAGTCAATGCCTGCCAACGTGGAGAAGGAACTACTCATTGAAGAAGCTGATATGGATTCTGAAGTGCAAATAGTCAAAAGTGTCCCAGATGCCCAGGGGGAGGAATTACTGACCTTGAAAGAAGAGCTTTCTGCAACTTCATGTAATTTGGCTCATGTGATGGAAGAAAGAGACAGAGCCATGGAGAGGTGTCAATCTCTGGCATTAGAGGTTGAAGGAATTGAAAAACAGAAGGATGACTTGCAAGAACTTCTGAATCAGGAGGAGCAAAAATCTGCTTCTGCAAGAGAGAAGTTAAACGTTGCGGTTAGAAAAGGGAAGGGACTTGTGCAACAAAGAGATAGTCTGAAACAGACCATTGAGGAGATGAATGGTGAAATGAGGAAAGTGAAGTATGATCTTGATCAGAAAGTCAAGGAGTTGATGACCTTGTTGGAGAAGTTGGTTGCTGTAGAATCTGAGAATACCTCATTGAGAAGTAATTTGCAACGGGCTGAGCAGGATGAAAAGAAAGCAAAAAGAGCTGCTGAACTGCTTGCTGTTGAGTTGGATGAGGTTCAGGAGAGGGCTGAAAATCTTATTGAAGAGCAGGCAAAAGCAGATGCAAAAATTTCTGAGCTTTATGTGAAGATGGAGAGGGCTGAAGCAGTGAAAGAGGAAGCCCATTCAATTTTGGAGCAGTTTAAGAAGCAACAACAGGTTAAACTCATGGAACTAGTAACAGTCATTGACGAACTGCCAAAGGCATGCTCTGGTTTCAGTAATTCTCTGGGTGCCGTTCTTTCCAAGGATGTTATGTTATTATATAATGCCAAAGCTGGTTTAGTCTCTTGTTTGAAGCAGACAAATAACAATGCTGTGACCGACTTTCTTGTCCACTTACCTTCACCTAATCTGGATGATGAGGTATGCCCTGTACTGACCTGTCACTAATGTGATGTTCTCTTTCCATATAACTTTCCTGTTTCCCTTTCTATATCATGTTGAAACATAACCTGGATGCTCTGTGCTTCTTTCTTTCTCTATGCCACTTTGGTCTGTGTCTAGAAATACAGTTTTTATGTGGGAGATGGAGATCACTATGCTCTCTGCTTCCCTCTGTATGACAATGAATATTTTACTGGAAGTATTATTATGTTTGGCAAAACTAGTATGCACAAACATTAAATTCTGTTTATTTCCTTTTTCATTTATAATCCTTATACCTAGTTATCATCATGGATGAGTTTGCTATAATATTGAGTTGAAATTACGATTGCACAATAGCATACAATGCACAAACATTAATTTTTCTCATTCTTTGATGTTTTTACTGAGTGTAGGCTCTTTCTCTTTCTCTCTCCCTCCCTCTAAATTACGTTTTCTCTATAATATTTCCCCCCTTTTCCAGGTCAAATTCCCTGCTATTAGTACTCTTACAGAACTAAAGCTGAAGGATGGTACCTCAATGTCTGACCTTTTTGTTGCTGTTGGTTGGGGACTGCAAGAATGCATCCGATCAGTTGATCTTATGATGCAAAAGTGTGAAATATTTGTTACAGCTTTTGATGGACAAGCTGCTCAGCTACCTGAAATCGTGGAAGCCATTACTGGAGAAGTATCTCTTCACAAAGAAGCTATAGAATCTTTAAAGGGTGACACTACTAGGCTTCAAACATTGGTGATTGAAAGAAATGCTGAGATCAGTTTTTTGCATGGAAGCATTTCGTTACTGTATGAAGCATGTACTGGGTCAATTGTGGAAATTGAGAATAAAAAAGTGTGTGAGATTGGGATGACCCCGAAAATCCCAGTGTTTCTTGATGGAAAAGACTCTGCTGGTGAGGGCATGGTTTCTTTAACGGAGGCCACTATCAGGACGGCGGCAGATGCTTTGTCTTTGGCTGTAAAGGCTTTATTATCAAAGATTGAAGTCGACAATGAAAAGGAGCTGAAGTCAACCATTCTCAATCTGCAGAAAGAAATTCAAGAAAAAGACATTCAAGGAAATAGGGTCTGTGCAGAACTTGTTAACCAAATAAATGAAGCAGAAGCCACTGCAAAGAACTACTTGGTAGACCTTCAGTTGGCCAAGGCTCAGGCACAGAGACTTGAAGAACAAGTCACACAAATGAAGATCGAACAGGATTTTCTGCAGTCAAGAGTTAATGAGTTGGAGAATATTGAAAATGCCTCGAAGGAGCTTCAGGGGAAAATTGTTTCTTTTTCTGACATCATAACTGCTAAAGACCAAGGTTAGTTATTTGCTACAAATCGCGTTTTGGCTTTCTAAAACTATAAAATTGGAGCTAGAAGTTTATAGAATTGTTTAAAGTCTAGTTTTATTTTATTATTTTATTTTTATTTTTTTTTGCAGAGATTGAGGCTCTTATGCAAGCACTGGATGAAGAAGAATCCCAAATGGAAAGTCTGAACAACAACCTTCAGGAGTTGGAGAAAACAATTCAGCAGAAGAATCTGGCGGTGCAGAGCCTGGAAGCATCTCGAGGAAAAGCCCTAACAAAACTTTCTACAACAGTGGGCAAATTTAATGAATTGAGGCAATTGTCTGAAAACCTTCTCTCAGAGATTGAAAACCTTCAGACACAGTTGCAAGGTCGAGATGAAGAAATTTCATTCCTACGTCAGGAGGTAACCAGGTGTACTAAGGATCTTCTAGTTTCACAAGAGAGTAGCAAGGCTGAAATTCATGAGATTTTGAGTTGGCTGGAAAAGATGACTTTGAGATTTGGGGTTCAGAGCATTCAAGTTGATGGTGAATTAAGTAGTCAAATTCACGTATACACTGAGATTGTGGAGAAGAATATCACGTCCACTATCTCTAAGTTAGACGAGCTGAGGTCAGTGGCTCAAAGCAGAGATGCTCTGTTGCAAACTGAAAGAAGTAAAGTCGAGGAGTTGGTTTCTCAAAGAAACTTCCTAGAAAGGTCTCTTCTTGAGAAGGAATCCCAATTAGAGATGATTCAAGGAGTTCATGAATCTCTGCAAGCTGGTAATGTCAACGTAGTAGAGACACTGGAGGTTGAACCCTCGGTATGTTTGTTCGTTCATGTTTTCAGATTGTTCTGTTGGTTTAACGGAATGGATACAGAACTCGGTTATACCGACTCTTCTGCTTTGCAGTTTGTTTAATTTCAGCTGTCTTGATGGACCTCAATATTATTCACTTGCAGATAAACAAGAGAGCCACTACTACAGGCCCAGTAACACATGTACGCAGTGGCCGCAAAGTTAACAGTGATCAGATTGCGGTAGGTATTGATTTAGAATCCGGTGACAGTGCTTTAGTGGATGAGGATGATGACAAAGGTATGTTTGATTCATGGTCATCGTGCTTCGGTTAAGCCATATAATATACAATTTTTAAAGTATGCTGTATTCAAGGTCCTTTTCTTGTCTATCTGTAGCACATGGTTTCAAATCACTCGCAACATCAAGAATTATTCCAAGATTTTCGAGATCCATTACCGACCGGATAGATGGACTATGGTATGCTAATTTCAACACATGCCTACTGAATAATTTTTCCTTCTCTTGTTTGTTGCAATCTAATGAATGATTAATGCAATCTGCCAGGGTTTCGGGTGAAAGAATGCTTATGAGAGAACCTACTCTGAGACTTGGAGTTGTGATCTATTGGATTATTTTGCACGGACTACTTGCTGCTTACGTAGTATAGAGAAAGCTGTTTGGTGAGCAATGGCTGTTCTTTATGCCGTTTCCGCTTATTTATAACCTGTTGCTCGAGTAGTTGATTTTTTACTAACTTTTGTGCCAATAGGAGATTTTTGACTTGTTGACTGAGCATTGAATTTCCAACATGCAGTTCTACCGTTCTTCTATCTTGAAGCACCCCAGGAGAATCTTCCTGGACCCATGGGAAAAGGGTGATAAAGGTCTGTTATGTTTGTCCATTGATAAAGGCACACAGAGGTGATTCAATTATTTTGGCCATTTGGGCAGCTGTGATTTGTCTTTTTTATTCGTATAAATCTCAGTTTGCCTTGGTTGAGTTCAATAAACGAGCATGCTACCATCCAGAGGTCTTCCTTCGATAACATGGGGGTTCATTCCATGCTCCTGAACCTTGTATATTCCTTGAGATGACTTGCACATATTCGAAACGTGCTAGATTATTAGTATGGTTTCATTTCGTGTAGGAAGAGCTAAAGTTGTTACACAAAAGAGTTGAAGTGCTATGTAATTGAAGTTCATCTTTACGGGGATTAGTAACAGTGTAGGTCTCTCACCCCATCAGTATCACTATTTTTTTTTTTTACTTATACTTTGTTCTAATGATTGCCATACTCTTTTTTTTTAATGTAGTCAAGATTATTTAAATGCAATTTGGTTGTTAATATAAGATGAGTAAAATTTTTTCCTTTGGTGGTCTTGATTTATTGAGATCGTTCAGCTAGGATTTTAATTTGTGGTTGTGTAAAATAGGAGCCCCACCTTAGTCTGCAGTCCGCGGTCTCCGGAAACATTACTGGTCTTTAGAACTTCTGAAATACGTAGACGAAAAATGTGGTCTAGGTCGCCATCGGTTGAAGAGATGCTTTTTCTTTTCTATGAGACTATGACAAGGAAATCTGGACGGACAATTTTACGTTTATCGATACTATTTCTTTTTTTCATTATTTTTTGGCCTCACGTCGTTGATACAGACCACGGGTTTAGTAGTTGACGGGACCGCGTGCATGCTCTTGGCTGTGTTGTGTCGTGCTGTGTTGTTTGCTACCTGAGGTACTGATGGGTTCTTGGCGGATTTTTTTCAACTGTGAAAAGGATGGGTTCTTCGCTGTCTCCACCCAGTGGATGCGTGCACGCAATCCATACAAAATTAAGTTTGGGGGAGGATGAGTTGCGAGTAGAAATTACCAGATACGTGCGAATCAGCCTTGGGTCGATTCCTTCTGCTTAATCTAGATCTCTATGGTCACATGCATCTCTCTCACTCTCTCTCTGTTTTTTTTTTTTTTTTTTTTTTTTTTGTTGGGAAAGAATCTTTTGTATTTTTAAGATTGCAATTTCCTTTAACCAATGACATAATCAGAGGAGAGTCATACAAGTAATTGGGTGATGAACCACCTCTACCCTCGTGTGTTTTTCTTTTTATTCCCCGGCCTTGTCCTTGTTCCACGGGTACGCCTCGCAACAAAACTACATTGCGACACCAACTTAGAGAACTCCAATGTGCCACTTATTACCCTGTGACTTCATTATTAGTAATTGTGTTGTCAATATAAGACGCAGTCCCACAATGAGTAGTGAGAATGGATATTCGTAAACGAAACACGAAATCTCAATAGATTGAAAGAGAAGCGAAGGGAGGGGAATCTGTGTAAGTGCACAAGGAATTTTATCTTCGACCATCGGTTTTAAGTCGTGGAACGGATCCGTGTTTCAGGCTCGTCATTCATTCCGTGTCACGCATTCAGCGTGTCGACTTTATGTCCTCCCACGTACAGATTTATAAATGTGTTTGTTCAACCACTCCAGTTCAGCCACTGCTTCGCTCACGAGTCATCCACACAGAACACTCGGTACAGTAGTACAGAGTCCACATACAAAAAACTAGGGACCGCGCGGCGAGTCAAACGGAGCGGGCGATGCGAAAACAACTTTTAGCTTTAATTAGGTTAAGTGATCTTTAATCGAGAAAATTAACGACTAGTTCCCACGAGTCCCGTGCCCTTATATCTCAGTTTTGCTTTAAGCTTCGATTAGTTTTATTTTCATAAAAATTTGTTTGGGGTCCACGGCGGCCACGACCGCTCTGTTGACACGAACGTGTTCTAGTGGTGCCACGTGGAGTACGGAAAAACGCTTCGCGTTTCCGCTACTAGTGCATTGAAAGCCGGAGGCCGACCGGTGGTCCACATCTACTCTCCTCCAGAGTCCAGATATTTTCGGCCTCTCGCTTCGGCCCGTCCACTAAAACTAAAATATTACATTTTCATTCCCCCGTTACTAATAATTTTGCGGCTACTCAGTCCGTTCCCGTTAGTCCATTCCTTCTGTTTTGTTTTTTAAATATTATTTTATTATATATTTGTTTTATTTTTTTGTAATTCTGAGGAGTTCGAGGTCGACGAGGTTCTGTGGACAGAGAAAGGCGAGGGAGAGGGTATATATAGGCCGCCCGCTCGATCCCCCTCTTCCCCTAACCTCTTCCGCTGGACTACGTTTCTGGTTCGCCCAAGCCGATTTAATTCCCGCCCTCTCTCAACGCCTCCTTGAATCCCGCCCAAATCTTCCTTGATTCGCGACCAGATCTGGTCTTTTTCCTCTCCATCACCGACGATCTCTCCTCCCAAACTGACGTTTCTCCCCGTTTTTCTTTTGATCGGTTTACTTTGTGATGGGGTGTGTGAGACCTCGAGTTTGTGAGCTCTGCAACGGCGGAGCTTCCTTGTATTGCCTTTCGGATTCGGCTTTTCTTTGCTGGGACTGCGATGCCACCGTTCACGGAGCCAACTTCCTTGTCGCGCGACACCTCAGGCGGATCTTGTGCAAGAGGTGCAAAAGGCTCGACGGCGGTTGTTTCTCCGGCGTCGGTTCTTCCGCGGTGGCTTCCGTCTTGTGCCGGTCTTGCACGTCTGCCGAGGCCTCTGAGGTTTCGGATTGCGAGTCGGCTTCCGATTCCTCGTCTTCGACGTGTATCTCCAGCTCCGGATCTTTCGGCGCGGACGCCTCCGTTTCCAGTAAATCTCGAGTTCGAGTCGGCCACCTGAGTTGCGATTCAGTGATCATCGGCGGCCTGGATCGAGAACGTGCGGCGGCTTATGTAGACGTGAAGGGGGAGCGGTTGATGGAACATTGGTGCCGGAGGTTGGGATTGGGAGGTTCTTGCTCCTTTCGGTCGGTTGCGCTCCGGGCACTGGAGGCGTGCCTTCGGAAGTTCAAGGTATTCCCCTTCCGCGTCTGCCTCGCCGCTTCTCTCTGGTTTGCCGCCGACGTGTGCCACCCACGCCGCGACTCCATGCTTCAGCTCAAGAGGCTGGAGCAGTGCTCTGGTGTGCCCGCCAAGCTCATCATACTGGCGGAATCCAAGCTCCGAAGGATTCTCAGGGTGAAGACAAGGAAACAACTACCTCGAGAAGACGGAAAAGAAGAAGAAGATTGCGCAGAGTCTTGAATACTAAACCCAAATCCAAATACCGATGAATGAAAAAAAAAAAGAGAGAAAAGAACTCAAAACCGAAACAGTCGAAATTGATTTTATCCTAAGAAGCTAGCTAATCCCTTTTTCAGTGGTATATCAATGCTGTAAAGCTAAGTAGTTTGGACTGTCGACTAACTTCGTTTGTTCCAGTATGTGACTTTAAGCTGTAAAATTTCAATTTAAACTGTTTTTTTGTCTCCCTCTCTGTTGCTTCGAAATATGAACTTGAAACCACCGCGGTTTACTGGAATTGCTAAAATTTGATTTGTGAGAGCGGGCGACACAGTGAAAGCTAGCAGTGATTGAAGAGGCGCTGTGGCCAGATCTTTAGTGGGGAAGGGTCTCCGTCTCTCAGCCATACAAATGTTTGGAAACAGGGACGTACAAAATGAGATTCTAGTGCGTGTATGCTACACTTTGGTTGTTGTGATTTGATTTCTTCTATGGATTGTGACTCTCAAGGATTGTGATTGGTAACCCCATAAAGATCCGCCCTCCAATCAATTCAATGCTAATAAACAAAAGTATAAAGGAAGTTGGTGGCTGTGGCTTGTAAATTAGACTTCAATTATTTATGTGACATTAATTTTTCCCGGAGCGCTTGTGGTCGTGGTTTAAAGTCGCGGGAAGCAAATTAAATGGCCGAAGAACGAAGATCCGCTCGATATTCGGCGGAGAAGGGGGAGCGAGTGAAGGAGACGATCAGAGAAAAGGCTCGTTTCTGGTCCACTCCTTTTCTCTTCAGCCTGCAAGTCCAGAACTTGGAATTATTTGTCGACCATTCGATGAATTGCCTCCTCCCTAGTCCCCGGAATCCGGTGACTACTGAGTCTGCGTCCAATTTCAATTGAAAATATATAAACAATGAGAGGGCGCAAAGGAAGTCGCAATAATCGAACTCGTAACTCTGGGTAAGTCGTAATGAAAAGATGACAAGAGTAAGCGAGCAGAGAGAGAGGAAGAGGTATATATTCAGATAAAAAAGAAAAAGAGAGAGAGAGAGAGAGAGAGAGAGAGAGAGAGAGAGAGGAAAACTGGCTTTCGAATTCGGGAGCCGGGACAGGGAGAGGATGGGAAAACAGGTACAGCGAGTGAGGAGGACTGACGAGTGACGAGACAACTCGTCTGGTCCAAACTCCGCACGGAAGAGGAGTACATTACAGAGTTTCCTTCGAGGTTCAGACTTACACATGAGTCCTCTCAGTCCTCACACTTCACATCTCCGGACAAAAGCAAAAAATACGAAATGTCGTGTTTTTTCCTTAAGTTTTTTATCTTTGGTTCCGAGTAAAAGACACCATTTCATCTGTCCAGAATTTAAGATTCTGGATGGCAGTGTGTCACGCATTTAAAAGCCAATCATGGGATGCAAATCGATAACGCCCTCTACTACATACAGACTACAGAGTGCAGTCTCTTTCTTTCTTGATTATTATCTCTCTGTGTCCGCCTTGTTTTTGCGGGTTTTTCCCTCTGTTTTGGATTATTATCTTATCCAAATTCCAACTCGTTGTCTTTTGCTTCTCGTTCGAATTCAATGCATTTCTTAATATGATAGATAGCTAGCTCAATAGTTGAGTGAACTCAGTTGCTTGTGAAGGAATATGGACGATGCAGTGCTCCTTAAAAGAAAAGAAAAATATAGCGTACATCAGTTTA
The DNA here is from genome assembly GCA_022405105.1 of Aristolochia contorta. NCBI lineage: Eukaryota > Viridiplantae > Streptophyta > Magnoliopsida > Piperales > Aristolochiaceae > Aristolochia > Aristolochia contorta. The sequence continues at coordinate 20,377,879 of CM039668.1, read as the reverse complement.
CGTATGTCTCATTCTTGCGACCCTTACGCGGGTCGACAAAGCAAAAATTCTTCCTCTATAAATTTTGTACGCATTTATTAATTTATTTATTATCGCCGTCCATTCCTTTCAGACTGCCATACTTGTTAACTATTTTCCGTCCATTTGTTTCTTGCCATCTGTATGAACGAATGGGTATGAGCGAAACCCCTGTGGGCCCGCATATACGAGGCGGCACCACCGGAACAGATTTTTCCACGTCATCTCCCTTCTCTCTTTTCTCTATTAGCCCATGCGTCGCAGTCAAATGGCTATTCTGTGGTCGCTGTCAAATGCCTATTCTGTGATCGCTGACGAGCTCTTGCCTAACTATATTATACGAATATAGCCCGTCCGGTCCCACAATGGATCGAATCACGTGAGATGAACGGCGAGCATCGTCATCTGGGACCCACCCGTGGGGCACTTGTCGTTTCTTGGTTCGGTGTGTCATCTGTGGGGCTGCGGGGGAGGAATCGTAAAACGGTTCACTTCTCCCTTCGGGAGGGTCGTACACGTGGTCCACATTAACCAGGTCCACGAGTCTACGCCGAAGAAGTACATGTCACGAAAGTCAAGCATGTGACGAATTCGCGTTGCGTTTGTTTCTTTTTTTTTTTATTGAAATTCGAGAGAAGAGTAGAGGTCACGTTTTGGTAGCATCCACGTGGCGAACTACAAGGGAGATCTCAGCTTCCACGTGGCATGTCACAAGTGAAGCCCAGAAGTGGGAAGGGAAAGCATGGCGGAGAAGCAACGGGGGAAAAGAAATGGTTGCCGGTCGCTTGATCTCTCTCTCTCTCTCTCTCTCTCTCTCTCATCTGATCTCTCTCTCTCATCTGGTCTCTCTCTCTCTCTCTCATCTGATCTCTCTCTCATTTGGTCTCTCTCTCTCTCATCTGATCTCTCTCTCTCTCTCTCTCTCTCTCTCTCTCTCTTTCTCATCTAGTCTCTCTCTCTCTCTCTTTCTCATCTAGTCTCTCTCTCTCTCTCTTTCTCATCTAGTCTCTCTCTCTCTCTCTTTCTCATCTAGTCTCTCTCTCTCTCTCTCTTTCTCATCTAGTCTCTCTCTCTCATCTGGTCTCTCTCTCTCATCTCTCTCTCTCTCTCTCTCTCTCTCTCTCTCTCTCTCTCTCTCTCTCTCTCTCTCTCTCTCTCTCTCTCTCTCTCTCTCTCTCTCTCTCTCTCTCTCTCTCTCTCTCTCTCTCATCTCTCTCTCTCTCTCTCATCTGGTCTCTCTCTCTCTCTCTCTCATCTGGTCTCTCTCTCTCTCTCTCTCTCTCTCTCTCTCTCTCTCTCTCTCTCTCTCTCATCTGGTCTCTCTCTCTCTCCCTCATTAATTTGTTCTCTCTCGTTTGCTCTCTCTCTCTCGCTCGCTCGTTCAGATCTGGAGTCTTAGATCGGAGGGAGTGGGAACGATGAAGATGATTCGATGCGGCGGGGCTCGAAGGAAACGAGTACAATAAATTGGACGCGGGAACCCCGGTTTCCGTAGATCAGAATCATAAATTCTGTTTTAATGGATGTAGCGATTTTTTCTCGGATCTGTACTACCTGGTGGTTCCGAGTGATGATCTGATTTTTCGAGAAACCTGGATACTTCTATCTAGTCACTAGGATCGCCGTACTCTGGTGTCAAGTGGTTCGCATTAATTTCTCTTCTTTTTTTCTTTTTTCCTGGAATATATAGCGTTGTCCTTGCGAGTCTCGTAACTCTGTTCGTCTCGAATACGGAATGTTTGGAATGGGCGTGCAGAGAGTCCGTTGGGCGTTTGAGCTTGTCATCCGTGCTTGTGCAGGCGTGAGATGTGACGAGTCCACTGCAATAGTTCACTTTGCTAGCGTGAGATTGTCGGTGACATTAATACTCGTGCAACTACCCACTTTGTGTCTTCCTCTTCCTCCCTTGTAGTTGTATACTAATTAGTTCTTGTGCAAAAAAATCATATGAACTCGGTAATTAATGTGTATGGTTTCGACGTATGGTTTTGAAAAAACAATAAAAATTAAGCCCTCAATTTAGGTAGTTTTTTGGATAAGGTCTTTTGTTTTCGAAAGCATTAAGTGATCATATTGACCTTACTCGCGGAGTTATCTAGACCGAAAAGTTGTGAACATAGCAATAGCATTGGTAAAACTTCTATTAGTAACTCACAAAGGAAACAAGCCTCAATAGGGATTGCATTTAGATAGGTGTATTGGTGGGCAAGCTAAGAATTGGATCGGATGGTGGGCATACCCAAAATTGGGACAGGATTGGTGGGTATGCTCTGAATTGGGCCGGATCATGGGTTAGCCCAAATTTAGATTACCCATTTTGGATCGATTGCTGGGTAATCCTTTATATCGGTCTGCTCCTGTATTGTTGTCCACTGGTGGACTCAGGCTCAGAGCCTGTGTGGTAGAATCTAAAGTTTATAGTAGCCTGTTAATACATTTTGGGCTGGATTCAGTATTGATAATCGTCTGATAGTTGTTCCAATATTGCATTTAAGATATGTACCAATTTCTGTCACATGCATTGGTCAAAGTTTACCTTACATAGTCAGACAAAGTGATTGCAGAACCATAGCCTTTAGGAGACTATACAAGACTCAATTCCACACATTTTGATTCAGAGACTGATATACTAGGGTGACGGGGAGAACGAGTAATCGGAATTCGGGCCAGTAGTACTTTCCCCCATGGGATGCGGTTTTCTTTGATTTTCTATCAAAATTTTCGAATAATTTTGAGTTATTTTTACATTTATTTATGTCATACTTTGATCTAGAATATACTTCAAAATTACCTCAAAGAAACTGTTGATAGTAGTAGTGTATCAGATCAAAGAAAATGAAGTGATACCGCGCGTGTCTTAGTTAGTCATTATATATATATATGCACACTCGTTGGAAGTTGAATGTGGCCTCATGTAATCGTTGAGTCTGAAATTTATTAGAAATGTAAAAGACGAAGTGCGGTAAAATATTCAATTACATATTATTCCAATTCACGTATGTCAAATTATATTATCTGTTTGAATTAATTTCCTAAATTTTGAAAAGCAATTAAGAGATATCATAGTATCGTACATGATAACTTCCTAAACCCTTACACCCAAGTCTGTTTCGTCGTTAGTATAATTTAGTGGTCCAATTAGTCCCCAATCTCTTGTAACCAAAGTTCGAAAGATTAATATAAACCCTATTCCGATATATCTGTATCTTTTTTAAAAAAAAAATTTATAATCTTTCTGTATGGACGTTATTAGTATCATGAATAGAATAGAAAATTGGATGAAGTATACCAATTACGTACAAGATAATTATATGGTTAACTAGGTCACGGCTTCTTGATCTTCAATAATACGTACCATCTTCTACAGATTAATTCTTGCTAGCAAACATATATATATATATATATATATATATATATATATATATAAGATTGGGTATTTAAAACGTGGAACAAATAACAGGTAATTAGAGGAATCAAAGAATTTTCAGGGAGAAGGATGATGAGGTAGCAGTCAGAAAATAATCAATAATATGCGAGCTCATGTGTATCGATCAGTAGTGATGGATGGATCTTTTGGAGGATAATGGCGAGTTGGTTGTTGGGCCTGTGTCGGAAGAGCCAGAAGGCGAGGAGGTCTCCTTCCCGGAGCTGGTGCCGTCGACGAGGGGCTGCCAGCCTCTGATGAGAGCCCACTGGTGGAGACTCGACCATCTCTTCAACTTGAGCTCCCTCTCGCACCCGGACGGGTCCACGACCGAGACCAAAATGACCGGAGCGTCGTCGAGTTCAGTCTCGGCCTTCTCCCAAGCTTTAAGGTGAGGCTTCAGCTTCTCGACGCCGGGGGTCTCCTTATCATACCAATCTTTAATGCATCAGTTAGTTACGTATATAGATTTCGTCCCACTTTATAGTTTTCGAAAAGTGGGAATTCAAGAGGAAATAAATCTTCCTCTCTGTTCATTTGGGGCCCAATAGAGGCAATAACCGTGAGAAAAATCTTCATCTCCGCCGAAATAGAAGCCTCTGTGTCTCACCTGGACTCCACGTTTGTACGTAGGAATTGAAGGTACTCTACTGAGGTATCCATCTCATTCTTCAATTTTTAAATTATCAAACCCCTATACTTCATTCTACACTTAGGACTTTGGAGCTTTGCTTTGTGGAACCGATTGCTGGATCGACTGACTGTTGGCCCGTTGGTTAACCCTTGCAAAAAGAAAAGCCCATGCTGTGTAGGCCCCTAAAGCTCAATCGACCCCCTAATTCTCGTAATCGGGGAACGAGTTTTGGAGCGAAGGACAGTGGGCGCGCCATAAACCTTGGCAAAACCCTTCCGCGTCGTCTTCGCAGTCTCCACATCTTTTCCCTATGGCATCTCGATATCGATCTTTATCGAGTCCCGCCATCTCTGTGCTCAAGTCCTCCGCGAGGAGATACAGCAAACCAGTCTTTCCCAGTGCGCTCCCTCGACCGATGCCCTCTTTTGCGAGGCAAGTCTTCTTTTAGTTGTGTTCCTTTTGTGTTGGATCTTTACGCAGCACTATAATTACTGCATTCCCCTGAATGAATCTTCTCAGTTCAGTTTTTTCATTCCAGTTCAGGTTACCATTAGAATTAGCTGGTGCCCTGTCTCTCCTCCCGTTGCATAGCGCTGTTTCCTCGGCCCGTCTAACATCGTGCTTGGGCATCGATTCGAGGAATTCAAAATCTCTGTCTCAGGGTATGCTCTGCCGTGGAAATCCTGGAGTCTGATCTCATGTTTTTTTATCTTTAAGTAAGGCCTTCTTCTATAATTTTTCCGAGTTTTGCACTTGATGCTCGTCTGCGGTCTTCTGTTCTTACGTCCTGTTTGTTTATTTCACAATCTAGTTACCACCCGTAGCATCTTTTGTATAGAAGTTGACAAGACTTTAGCTATTTTGCTCTGGCTTCTCCTCTATTTCTTTTTAAGTTACTTGGATGCTTCCGCTCGAATGCCGTAATAGTCAGATAATGTGCAAATGATAGAGTTTTCTTTAGACTTCTTTATTATTTATTATTCTTAATTTTGTAGCTGTATAATGTTTTAAAATTTTAAAAATGTGTGACATGGGAAGGTCTGGGTGAACGCGTACTCTTTCTGCATTGATAGAAAATGAAATTGAATTGAAGAGGCTATAATTTTTCTTTCTTTTGGGAAGTTTTCTGTCAGATGATGACGTCATCCTCTACTTCAATCATAAATTCAAAATAAAATGCTAAATGTTACTTCCACCTCTTCTAAAGTAGTGTAAGTAAATGAATTGTCCTGAAGCATTGTAGATTCACTTGTCAATAGTATCCATACCTTATATTTTTTCACGGATAAGCGGAAGCATTGATGAGCAGCAGCTACACGTGCTGCAAATCTTGTCTAAATTAGTCCAACAATAGGCCAATTGGTTTGCATTTGCAGGACTTATTTCTTTGTACACCATAGGCTTCCCAATGAAACATAAGGCTGAAGAGGTTGTTTATGTTTCTTCCAATAGTGTCATTTTTTTTTGCCATTGCTCGATCAAGTCCTTTGCTGAAATTACACTGTAGTGCTTAAAGTGACGAATGTTGGATAGTTGTTGTGAGACTGAAGAGATTTAAAACATTTATTAATGTGGAACAAAGGTGGATTAAAATTCATAAGTAAGCTCATTTGCTGGTACAGTTGAGGAGCAACAGTGAATATCTTCATTTTACTTGCTTGCTTCTTGTTATACCACCAAAGGATGTTGAAATAGCTGTCTAATTTTTTTTTGTTTATTTGATAATTTTTTTCCTGTGAAAATGAACTTGCCTGAGTATTACTATTTATGTAATGAGTGGATATTGTGGTTCGTTCGGTAGACACCTGTGCATTTTTGTGTTTTTAATTGGTAACGGCACTGATTCTTGCATGGCTCTGTAAAATTAAATTCCCACCACAAATACAAATCCTTTGATCCCTTGAATATTTTTCTTTTCTCATCTTTGTTTATCCAGCAGTATCTTACGCTCCTTTCTTACCTGGCTTGCCTCTGTCCCTCTTATCTGCAGATCCATCCTTTTTATATTTTCTAATATTTTTTGAAACAGAAGTATATAATTTCGGACTTGAAATTAATTTTACTTTTGGAGAACTGTTGTCCCGCATGTGTGATGTATCTTTTTCCTAAATCTGTTTTGTGAATGTCTGCTGATATTCTCGTCACACAAATGGTGTCATAGTTATATTATATTTCACTTTTCCAAATTGGCAAACTCTCTCATCATTTGAGAATGAAACACTTATGATCTTTATTAGAGAACGGTATGTTTCCTTCTTTTAGTTATGAAATATAAAATTGTTGGAATGATGACTTATGATAAGATGGCTTCGGGGAGGCCACCAGCCACCCATCCTGCAACATCAACACTGGATCCTTCCTTGCATTAATTTGATAATTCTTTTCTGAGGAGAAGTTTCTGTAACTTCTATGAACCAGCTTCTTTCTGGGAACCATTGGAGAATATTTGTATGGGTTTCGTTCGACAGATTTTTCTTTATTTCTATACACCAGTTCTTGTAGATAGTTGAAAAGTGAGTAAACAAAGAAGTTGCATCGATGAAAGACAATAATGTGTATAGAAATAAAGAAAAACTAGCACACTGAACACCGAAAAGTTAGAAATTTATTCATATTACTTGTTGGCCAAAACTAGAGACTACGGATTCCTGTATGAATCTGAAAAGTTCGTTCAATTTATGCTTCCGTCTTATGTATCCTAAACACCTAGCTGAACTGTGAAACTATTTTTGGACTTTTGTTCATTCTAATCTTAGTTCATTTAGAGAATGAGCTAATCATTTTTCGAAGTTCTTCAATTTTTATTGCCTCCCTGCTTTAACTTTCTGGAAAAGCTTATTCAGGTTTGTTTAGAAAATATGGAATGTATTCTTAATTACTTCATGGTGAGAGAATTCATGATTCAGCCTTGTGTTAGTTCTCCGAGACTTCTGTTTTTTAAGAGAAAATGGCCTCCTACATTCTAACGGGTGTTTGGTGATGAAGATGCATTCACAAGTACTATGAAAAGTAGCAGATTTGCTAGATACATATGCATTTCTTTGATATAAAACCATGTGTATGCTGTGACCTCAAGTTGCTCGGACCTTTAGCCCTACCTCATAATGCCTCATCTGCAACTGTTATTTTACTTGATTCTAGTAGTGACCACCGAAAGATGGTGTCTGATTTTTATTTTCCCACCTTGATCCCTTTTTGCTCTGTAATGCATCTGAATTGTAACGTCTTTATTTATCTATTGTTTGCTTAGTGTTTTCTTTTCAAATATCTATGAGGTGAAAAATTTTAACTGCTGATTAAAATCATAATGGAAGAGGTCTTTGTTTAAATAAATACTTCTATGTGTGGTTTCTCTGCTCGTTGTTGCTTTGTGACCTGAAGAGCAATGCATCTTAATTATGAAGTCGGAATGTATCACAAAGTACACACTGTTGAATGCGTTATGTTAGCCTGGTTACAACAACTTTCCATGAGCTTGTAATCGGCCTTCCCTGTTTATTGGCGATGGTTGTGCCCAGTTTTGGTGATTTGTCTACGAGAACTGTAATTGGAGGAAAGCCAGAATGGCATTCCAAGAAGATGCCGGAGAACCTCATAGTGTTTACATAGTATGTAAGTTTTCTTTAAAATTTATAATACAAAATTACTGCATTGCAATGTTTGTTAGTGGCGCTTGTAAAATTATTGTGGTTCTTATGTTCTTCTTCTTTTTTTTTTTTTTTTTGTTTCTGGCGATTCTGTGGGAATACTTGTGTTTTACATACGTCTATGAAACCGTGATTTTTACCTTAGCGTACCATCTCACCGTTCGTTTGATCAATAAAAACTGCTAATCTACTTCTTTTGATGGTATGCAGAGATGGGTCTTTCAGTGCCTCGATAACAGCGGACGGTATGTGATGCCAAGCGACTGAGAGAAATTCGAAAATTCTGGACGAAACTGTGTTGTATTTATTCCGTCACTTGTGAACTCATTTATGCTTGAACAAAAGACAGTTTTGTTTATGTCGAGTAAATTCGTATCCCTCTAACTTTGTGGTATGCACTTGGTGACATTCTTTAGCCATTTTTAGGTCATGTAAAGAACGAGAAAATAAGAAAACTCCCGTGAAATCACTTATTATTTTTATTATTGATCATATATTTTTAAAACCATTTCGATTCGTCAAAACGCAGGGGAAACACTTTGAAGCGGAAGCTCAGACATACAATGTTGAAGACATTTGCAGCAAATTCGTTGTAGGACGATAAAACTCGTAACAGACGCGTCCCGCATGGCTGTACCGTCCCTGTTGCACAATAGAGGAACAGAAGGAGTCGAGGCAGAGATGGAACCCCATGGTTGTTCAGGTTCTCATTGTTCATGAGTCTCCTCCTTATCTCCTTGTCTGTGGAGGCCAGCACACGGCTTATCTCCTTCCCATGACTTCCTGTTCTCAAATGTACCATCTCTCCGACAATCCCCCCCTCTTCCACCCATTTCTCAATAAAGTCCGTCTTCCACCAACTTCAAAATTGAGAAAAGAGCAAAACGACTCGTGCTGTCACTCACTCACTAACTCATTATCCTAGTCACACGGACTGACGTGTGTACACTTCCAAAACCCAACAGTATCTACTTGAGTACTTACACGGTGGGTAAGGTAAGAGCGTAGGGGGTATCACGGAAGTACGGTACCCCCTTCGAACCGAACGATGGGAAAGTACTAGGAAGAAGAAGACACGATCAGGTGCCACGAGTCATTAGAAGTAATCACAATTAAGTTCTTGTACGCCACGTGAGGAGCACGTGGTGATGATGAGGTTCGGGTATCTCTCACTTCCTCGCTACCGACCCTGTGCCGTGCCCAGAACCAGAAGAGGCTCGACTGGGGCTTTTGATTACATTATCTGCTCTGGATTTAGCCCCGATTTTTATAATCCACGGGGCATGTGCTACAGTTTCCTCTTTTCCAAGTTTTTCACTCCACTGCTTGTGTCTTTTTGCTTCTCATTCATTTCTCTCTCTCTCTCTCTCTCTCTCTCTCTCTCTCTCTCTTCATTTGTCAGAAACTTACTACAACCTATAAAATATGAAGAAGCAATCTCTGCCATCGCCCAGAAAAATGAAAAATAAAGAGAACGTGAACCGTGTTCGTTAGGATCCTTCACTGCTGCCTCAGACAAGAGCGCGACTAAGCTCCTTCGCAGATGGTACTGACCATACGAGCACTGCTGCTTCGCTGACAAGGAAAAATATTTCATCATTTCCTTCAATACGTTAAACATATAAGTTTGTGTTGCATGAGTAAGAAAACCTGATAATTAACCACTAAAATAGTTCGTCTGATCGGTCGCACCTAATTTTATGTTCTTTTTAGTAATTCGTAAATCTTTTAGTTTTAATTTCGGCTATAGATCTACGTCAAATAGGAATTATCATATCATGTGCAGGCACAATAAAGTATATATATATATATATATATATATATATATATATATATTAGATTAAAAAATATATTTTACATACGACAAGGCATACCGACTGACGTAAGGACAAAATCGGGCTTTATAATTAGTTAAAGGAAAATGATTAAGTTGTAATTTTTACAAAATTAAGTCCTTAATTAGATCTAATTACAGGGTTGATATCACATTGAGACTTACTACTAAGACCAAAACCAAAAGGTAAAGAGTCAATTTAACTTTTTTATCTGCGATGATTCTACAAGGAGCTTGCCCACTGTGGGTTCAATGTCGTTAATAATGGGTTTACTTTTTCTTTTCGTTTTTTACGCATTTGTGACTTGTGTCAATGTGTGGGATCTTTAGTAATCTTTTATCTATTATCACGGTTTGCATGATTTGCCCTACATGATTGGAAACTCCATTGGGCTCCACCGGCACAATCAACACCAAAATTCCGGCATCAATCATCTTCACGGTCAGGACTAATGTTGACCAAATATGAGGCTTTAATTTGATATGTCTATAGTTCATATATCACCAGATTATTCATTTCAGGAAAAAAAAAAACATGAGAATATTTGATTAATCCTGGGTATCCATCGAATTTATAGACTAACGACATTTTGCTAAGAGTGATTAAGACAAGGAAATTTGATGGAGAATATATTAAGAAAGAAGGAGACTTTTCAAACCTTGAATTTTTAAACTGTTCCAGAAATAAAAAATATTATGGTACTAACTTACTCCATCAAATTGCCCTTGGATAACTTTGTCCAAGTCATGATGGGGTTTTACACATATGACATTGGTTTGCTAAAATATGAAAAAAGAATAGATATAAGCCATAATGCTTTTTAGAATATTAGTTTTTTGTAGTTGAAATTTTATATGTATAAACCACGAAAAGTTTTACTCTCTAAAAGCTGAAACTATGAACCCAGTCTATCTTTGAAGAGTGGTGATATGCGTATTGTGGCCTTTTACTATGAGTTTTTACAGTATGACATGGCATCCTCATTGGTAGTCCAAGTAAGAAATAAAATAGGAACTATCTACCTATTTTTAGGGAAACCTAAACCCTAGAACTTATTTGGAAAACCAACTAGGCTGTAAGGAGGACTGCCACATCAAGATGTAAAACCTTACAGTAAAATGTCAAAGTACTGATATGATCATTTTTCATCTTTGAAGCATCTAGCGAAATTCAAGAAAAGAGTTCTAGTTCTTCTCCATCAAAATAAGTGATGATGTTGCTAGTTGTATTACTCAGTGGGCAAGAGATGTTTCTCCACCCTTTGTACTACTTATTCACAATGGGTAACTGGGTAATAAATTATAATAAATGTAAGAAATAACCCATTAAAACTCAAAATGTAAATGTTGTCAACATTTTATTTTTAGCTAAAATATAAGCCAATATATACTATAGAGTGGTGACATATGTACGGCCATATTTTACTGCAAGGGTTTAATGAGTCCTTGTTGGTAGTCCACATCACTAATGTAGAGCCTCACCGTAAAAATGACATGATATCATTTTTCATTTTTATATGAGTACTGTTGAAAGCTTGTTCATTACAACACATGTAATGAAATTGTTTGTTTTAATCATTTTTATTAGATTAGTGTGAGAAAAAATGATTGACTCTTCTCCAATAATTTCACCCTTAAAGATGCGCGAGAGTCAGAGATATTTAGGCTTCACACCCACCTCACATTCATGCATCGTGCATTCTCATCTTCTCTAAGGGAAAAATTAAAAAAGGAAAAGAAAACAATGAAAGTTGGCCCATCAACTTGAAGGAATGGCTTCGTCTTTCCTTACCCACAAAGCGTCCATTTTAATTTCTCTTTGCTGCACCTTCACTACCTTGTCGGACCACGCCAGATACTTCTCCCCTCTCGATAGTGCACTTTAATTTGTTCCATCTACTACGAGTGGGGATACGTTCCACACGTGCCGCGCGCTGCATGGACCGTACGTGCACTCCTGCGGTGAGGTCACGAACGTTACGGTGCGCATGCAGGTGACGGAAAAATGACGGTATACACTGCATGCGACCACCGCGCGCGAGGCCGGAGACCTGCTTCCGATGCGTTTATTTAATTTTTTTTTTTAAAGAAGAAGATAGAGGGGAAATAAAATTAATAAATAAATAAGGGGAAAGAGGAAGGTCGAATATTCTTTAATCGGGTTTACAATCTCTACGGGTCGGCGATGTCTGGGATCGCGCGGACAGACTTACCGAGGACAATCGAATCGACCTTCCCCCATATGACCTGCCGGGGCCACATGCGTATGCTAGCCACCACCATTCGCTTCACTTCACTCCACTCGATTCGACTCCACTCCACTCCACTAAACGCCCTCTAGTCATCACGTTTTGCTTTTTCTTTCTTTCATCATAAATCATTTCCTGGTTCGTCGTCTCTCCGAGGCAGCTGCTCCGGCGGCCGCGGCGGCTGACGTTTCCGTGCGGAGGTATTTCTCGTCTCGGACTCGGCGGTGCTTGCTGTAGCGTATTAAGTTATAATAGACTTCGTGCACACCAACAGTGTAACAAGGTGACAGTAACATCGAATTTTGGAAAATTTTCCAAGTATATAACAGAAAACGATGCGTATTACGTATATGCGATGAAGAAAGAAAAACTTTTAGGGATCGAGTTCTTTATTCTATATTCTGTTTGCGGAAACGAGATGACCGGGAGGGGACACGCCGGGGAGCAGGCACCCGTGGCCGGGGGTTGGCTATATGTACTTCCGACTCAATTGGCTTTCGCTGAAATCCAAGCGAAATGGGTTTCCGTGAAATCAATCAATCAATCTCCGTGCCTCGTCTGCCGATGGATTCGTTCACCTCGACTAGTAGTACTTTGAGAAATTTTCATTTCTCTAGAAGAATATACCGCTTACTGTTCAACAAACTAACTGAAAAGAAAGAAAGCAACCAAAAGCAGTGCTTGTGCTTCCCCCCATCACCCGTCACCAGACCAGTGCCACGCGGCCCCCACCACTACTAGTTTACAACTTTACATCGATGATTTCGACTTTGAATATACGGAAGCAGTTTTGAAGTTGTTTATGAGCTGGGAATTAACTAGCTGTGGGGGCAGTGGGGGGCGATTGGTTGTACCTAATGAATGATCGGAGCGGAAAAGGTCCGGCCAACGACGCGAGGAGTGGGCTCACACTTTTGATGTTTTAATCTCCTCCTTTATTTTATTTCCGCTATTCATCCTCTTCCGATAATAATCTTGAAGAGTTGAATATTAAAGAAATAGAGCGCGGTTGAGAAGTCGATCGACTGAGTAGTACTGACTCTACTGATTCGGTGTCACGGGAAAAGATAATGAGAACAGACGCGGGCAGGCACAAGTGCAGAGGCAGAACTACCTAGCTAGAGCAAATGTCGATCGTGAAGGGAGAAAGAAAGGGAAAAACGATGAAATACAAAACAATAACAGATCAGTTCCTAATTATCCGTGGAAAATTCCTTTCAGAAATTGCCGAATTTGGCGAAGAGATACAAAATCACAAGCACCGGACATTAGCAGCAGCAGATTGCGATTAAACTTCCTTATCCCCGCCATTTTTTTTCTTTTCCTTTTCAAATGTCGCTAAAGAAAAAATTTAAAACAAAACCCTAAGCAAGCAAAAAAGAGTTAGGCTCCTAAGGACAACAAAAACACGGCTTGGAAAAACAAAAGAAGGAAAAAAAAAAAAAAAAGTTCAGGAGACATTAATTGTCACAACTAAATCCCGAACCGCTCCCAGATTTTGGGTAACCCTTTCGGTTATCAGATAAGCTGCTGCCGATAGTCAGGTCCCGCGTGATGAATCAAATAGTCGTCGCCGGTGGAATTGACGACGTCGAACATCGGGTTCGGGTGAAGAAACTGCTGCTGCTGCGACCGCTGCAGTTCCTTTTGTCGCCGCAGCTCCAGAACTTTCCTGTGGGAATTAGAGTGTTTCGTGAGCACGAAAGTGGGGCTGGCCGCCGGGCGGTACTCCGGCACCAGACGGCCGGACTTGTACCGGACTCCGCACGCGTTACATAACGTCTTCGGCCCCATGGGCCCCGTCCGCCACTGCGGCGTCTTATCCGTTGCGCAATGCAGACACTTCCGTCCCTCGCCCGACCCGTTCTCCGGAACCGCTTTCTTCTTCGGAATCGACTTTCCGCCCTTCTTACCGGAGTTGGAGACGTCTGAGTCCGACGAGGATGTCGTCGGCGAGAGAACGAGGAGGCGCGAGGACCAATTGCAGGGAGCTGCCCGGGACCTTTTGCTACGAGCCTTTCCCGGAACCGACATCTCCGGCCGGAAAATTGGCGTGGTCCGGCTAGTGTTGCCGGGGAAATCTCTCGTTTCCGACACCTCTTCGGTAGGCGTTTTCATGCCGGATATTATCTGCAACTTCTTCAAGTCCTCGCTTGAGAAGGACTCCTCCACGAAATTGGATAGCCATTCCAGCTCTGCCAAATCGTCGTACTGGAAATGACAAAACAAATTTAAGTAAAATCAGAATTTTATCCTACTGCATCCTTCCAAATTCAATACTATAGGACAGCTTCGAGCCTTTCGCATAATTCAGTTAGCGAATTTCGCATTTCAGCCAGCCGTTTTTAATTTCTGGCTAATGTTTAAATTTCCTGCTTTTACTAAGCCGAAGAAACGGAAGCAATTTTAGAAAATTTATATTTCTTTCCATTGCCAAATATTAAACAAACACTCTAACTGTAGCGAAACGAAAATTTTCAGAGCGAGGCGTCAGGAGACTCTTTCAAATTAATTTACGGAGAATAAAATACGAGCGAAAGTAGTAAATTGGCAGCAATCACGAAATAGATGGAAAACGTTTGTTTTTTTTTTTCAGCCGTGCCTTCCTGCCTTTGTTTCCCCCATAATTGAGGCCCGCTGGATAAATTAGAAACTAAAAGATCGCCGAGTAAAATTTTCAAAGTCTCAAATTTCATTTCATAGTTGACAAACTTTCGAAACTCGCAAATCATCTAACAATATTTGATTCTTTGAAAAGTATCTTCATGCGACAAAAACGAACGAAATTCACACTGAAACGAGAGTTTTTTTTTTCTGCGAAAACAAAAAGAATAAAGGAAATTGTTCGGTAGAAACGACCAGTTCAAACGTCGAGTTGGTTAGCTTTCCGGCAAACGAAGAAGAACAATCGAACTTCAATAAAAAGCAAAAGTATTGGAAAAAGAACAACGTCATTGCCGAGAAAACATCAAACTTACAAAAGCTAGCTAAAATGATTTGGGTTTTTGACTGTCGAAAGCAATTACCGGGACGCAGAGGTCGCCGGAGAACTGAGCGTCGGCGAAATTTTGGCATGACAGGTCGCCGGAGAAGTTAGGATCGCAACCGGAGAAGGAGGAGTTGCAGCTATCGACGACGGTAACGGTGGAGGACTCAGTGGAGTTTCCGGCGGCGACATCGAACGTATTGTCCTCGACAAATCCATCGTCGTCGTTAGGGAAGTCTAGAAGGTCTTCAATTATGAAATGCTCAGTCGTTTTCGTGTCATTTTGTCGCTTATCCGGTCCGAATTGCGCGCTCCCGGCACGGCAGGATCCGCCGTGGAAATATTCCGGTGCCTCCATTGTCGTAGCAAAGCGAGGTTTCCTTTTTCTCTATTTCTAGTTGTTGTTCTTGAGACGCTCTACAGAGAGAGAGAGAGAGAGAGAGAGAGAGAGAGAGAGAGAGAGAGAGAGAGAGAGAGAGAGAGAGAGAGAGAGAGAGAGAGAGAGAGAGAGAGAGAGAGAGAGAGGCGGAAGGAAGACGGAGGAAGAAGTAATATTATGCTGTTGCGATGTTGTTATTGTTGAGAAAGGTAGGGAAGGAGAGAGGGAGATGGGAGAGAGAGGGAGAGGAGAGGGAAGGGAGAGGGAGAGAGAGAGAGAGAGAGAGAGAGAGAGAGAGAGAGAGAGAGAGAGAGAGAGAGAGAGAGAGAGAGAGAGAGAGAGAGAGAGAGAGAGAGAGAGAGAGAGAGAGAGAGAGAGAGAGAGAGAGAGAGTGTAGGGTTTATTTGCGCTGAAGTGACAGGCGGACAGCTAAAATGGTGGATTTTTACGAGAGAAAATAGAAAAAAGTGAAAGGAGGTAAAAAGCATAAATAAAATAAGTGCAAAAAAATAGGAGCATCTTGCCTTCTTTACCTGCTCGGTAGAAACTAATGCAGCCAGGGGTAATCCACGAAACTTCTTCCATTGTAAATTCCCTGTATGTTTCCCTAATAATTACTATACCACCACTACTATATCCATTCCGATAGTCTACTTATACTTATAATGACTATTTTACCCTTTTGGTTTTCCAATAATGCAATTTTTGAATCTGAGCGTGACACTTTTGTCATCTTTGTTTCTTTGAGATGGAGAGTATATGTTGGCCTTTTAGGCGAAGGAATTGGTTAGGTGACAAATAATTACTTGCAACAAGCCACGAGTTTGAGGCCCGTGTTATGCTATCATTTTGGGTCTTGGACCCAATTTTGGGACTTTCAATGGGACCCGTGGTCATGTCATTAGTTTGGCCACACCAGATACTTTAAAGGTGCAAGATGAAGGGAGAGTTTTGTCAATACAGAAAAAATACGGATGGATAACGGAGTTTTCGCGAGGGAAGAGATGATGGTTAGGAGAGTAATTGTGTACTAATTTTTTATAAATAAATACCGGTGGATTAATTATGGTCTTAATTTAGTGAAGAAAAATATTAAATGTTCAATTCAACCCCTAATGAACCGATCTTGCAGGTTTTGTCGCCCAGACTGAATGCATTAGCGTCCAAGTTTGCAGCCGATTCCCCTGCTTTATTTTCCTCGGGAATTACGTTTTCCCTTTTCTTTTATCATTTTTTTATAATTTTTCCGTTTCCTCTGCCACATTTTCTCTCTATTTTCTCCTTTATTAAATTCGCTAACCACGTTTTAGCACGACGGTTACAGCTCGACTGGCTCTTCGACGGTCCCGATCTAGCCACGTGACTCCCTGATGAAAACAACTTGACAGTTTCCCCGCCCCCGTCTTTCACTTTTACAAGAGGCAACTGCCACGTGGAATCGGACATTACTTCAAGCTCCCGCCTCGTCAGAAAGACTAGTCCGAGTCAGCAGGGAGAGCAGGTAGCCTAATGGTAAGGCCGCTTTTACACGTGGCAGATTCTTCTCGTGGGACCGCCTTCATTTACTCGAGTTTCTGTGAGTCAATTTTTTATCAGTTATCCACGTCGGATTTTATTTTTCTTTTTTGTCTCTCGTTGGCCACGTCGAGGGGCTGGGCTGCCATGAAGAATCCTTGAGTGGAGACGAGGAAGAGAATTTAAAACTTACCTAGTATATATCCCAATACACGGTTGAATCGCGTACGTCCGTTACTCAAACGTACTGAAACTAAGATTTCCTTTTTCTAAATTAGTTTTATAGCTCTATGCTTGGTTTAAAAGGGAAGACTGCAAAAAGGGGGGGAGAGCACCTTGGCAGTTGCTTGGCGTGAGGGTTTATATTTTCAGAGATTTCATCTTTTTATTATTTTTTTAGAAGTTCTTTCAGTAATATCTTGACCCGCTTTTTTTTTTTCTCTCTTTTAATATGCTAAGGTAGGGGGGGGCCGGACTAGCACGTGATAGAGCCGGGGGCTGTGTCAGCGGGCATGTGAGAGTGCCCCGCTCGTGTCAAAAGCCAAAACTCGCGGTGGTCAATGACAATTGGCGGATCGTGATTGGCGACTCCCGTCTTCCGCGGTGCTTCCCACACGTGCCTTAGTGGTCGGGACACTGTAGGTTGGCTGCTTTGTCGCACGTGCGTGGTAGGGGGAGTGTCTGGCACGTGCGCCTCGCGGGAGACGTCCCCCTTCGGAGTGGGTCCGGCTGGCTGACCGGAGGATTCGAGTTAGGAATATGGATAAGCTTTTCGCCTCCGCGGTTGAATTGCTGACGTGTACGAAACACACGGAAATACGCAGTATGGTCAGCTGACTGAAAAAGCGGCTCACCTTCTGAGTTATAATTAAGCCCAATAACGCGATGACGGTGGTACAAAGTGATCCGTGCATGCATCATCATATACGTTCTACTATTTGAAGAGCTGAAAAGAGCAGCTTTCTTGAGAAAAGCATCTTAACCATGAAGGCTTCTCCGATTCTTCGTCCGCCCTCTTAAAGGCATCGGTTAGCGTCGGCGCAACGGCGATGTCACAGGGGGTGCAGCTGATAATGTGGACGAGACGAGGGGGGTCATTTATGAGGGGACTTTAATTGGCTGGTCTGAGGAGGCATCTTCGTATTTCGAGATGATTCTTGGGCTTTTTCACGACGATTGACTTCGCTTCGTGAGATTTTACTGGCCCGTACGTGATTGGGTTTAATGGAAGATTTTGATTTGGTCGATGAGAAGAAAGTGCGAGGGAAATGGAAATTTTGAAGATTGGCACTCTTCGATTTGTACAGTTTTTAAGTACTTTTAAAGATAAAAAAAGACCGAGGAATTATGCGAAAAGAAATCTTACAGGGGTTAGTCGCAGGTGAAAAGTCAAAACCTGCTTTTACTTTCTCTCTATCTCTGGAAGACTCCTCCGTATCGACGGCAGTCGGCAACCAGCAGATCATGTTTTCGAACCAAAGACAAGAAAACAAGAGCAGTCCAGTCATCATGTCCGTTGTCAATCGATAGAAATTTCGATCCTCGGAGAGACCCGAAACGAAACGACTGCTCGACAGTAGCTTAAACCCTGCTTTTTATGATTCGAAATGGACCCGTCCCGGGTATTTTCAGATTTCGCTCTCCAGTCGAGGCTGATGTCCTAGGTAGAGAGACATATAAACTCGAGTCGAGCCCGTCGGCGCGCCTCTATATAATGTCCTGTATCCAGTACGGGGAGGGAAGAAATTAGAGGTATTATAGCAGGACAGTTGTAGGGGAAAATAATGAATGGGGAAAACAGGCGCGAGAGTGCACATGGGGGGTGTCTCATGTCACGTTAATTGCTCAACCTTAGTCCTTACATTATAAGACTGCAGGAGAAGACGGTCTCGGCACAATCCGTCTTCTGGAGGTGTTGTCAGAGGTTTTAATCCCCAGCTTTATCTTTTTTTCTCTTCACGGCAACTGCATTTAAAGAACTCGAATGGACTGCTCCTCCGAAGATGCATGATCTTCTTTCATCTAGTAAAGATTTATGAGGGACACTCTTGAGTCAACTCTTCATGGTCAGGTAGTGTTTTCTTTTTCTTCCCAGAAGTTGATTGTGGGAGTGGTTGAGAAATCGCTTGCCGTAAGAAAGTTATGTAGACCTGATGTCTTTGCTAATTTGGAAGCGTAATAATGTAACTTCACAGCACTAATTAATCATAATTGCAAATTGAGAATGGCATCAAACTCTTCAATGACTGTCAATCGAAATTGTGGTTTATTTATCCTTTGCTTGCGTCGTCTTAGTGCATGCTTTGTCCGTTCAAACCCCAAGAATGCATTTCTGAGTCCTATCATATTGATACCTATTGGGAAATTGACATACAGCCATTAGTCCCACATTGATGACTAAATAAAGTCTCGAAGGGTTTATTTTGATTTGTACATGATCATGTTACCAATCTTGTATTTTGTTGTGGACATGCAGGCTGCTTCTCTTTCCATTCCCCTGCACTACCAACTAAGTTGCCATATCTGTAAAACCTTAAAGTAAAATTATGCATATATCATTTTTCTTTTTTCTTTGAACTAATATTGTGTAATTGACCCAATGCTATGTTATGAAAACAAAGTGAAATGTTATTAGCCTGGTTAAAAAAACCTATGTATAAAATAAGGAAAATACTGCATATAGGTGCAACTAGCATTATTCATAGAATTAAACAAGGGCAAATTTGTTTGCCCATATATGCTCAATAATAAAGTGCCCCACAATATAGCATGAGTAATGCTAGCTGCACCTATGTGCAGTACTTATCCCATGTACATATTAATCTAAGCCTTTAAAAATAAAAAAATTATTTTTTATTATATAAAATCTTATAGAGTAATGCTAGACGCACCTATCGACGTATTTGTTAATTTATGTCCTTAGAAATATAAAAAAAGATATTTTTTTTATAAAATCCTATTTTTAAGAGGATAAACCCTAGGCATTAATGGCTTAGATTAACATATACGTCGGATAGGTGAGTCTTTTAGGTGAAACTATCATTATTCAATCTTATATTCTAAAAGATAAACCCTAGCCAACAATGGTTTAGATTAATATACATCTGAGATAGGTAATGCACATAGGTGCAGCTAGTATTTTTCTTTTCAAATAGGTCTTAATTTAGCGAGATTATTTGGTAAATTGAAGCAGTTTTGATGACGTTTTGCATACCTAAAAAATTAATCGCGTTTTTTATGTCTAAAAATTAATCACATTTTTGCATATCCGAAAGTTAATCCCGTTTCTGTTTTATTTTCCACGATGAAATATGTGTTAGAGATAACACTCGATCGTTCAACGGTCTGACTCAGTTGAAATCGAAAGGAACGAATATGGCCGATACTAACTGGGCCGGAAGGCCCAAAGCGATTTTCATGTCATCCCTGCGGTCCGTCACAAAGGCATTCCATCAAACCTTCGTGATCAAGGAGCTGGCAACTCTACTAAAAACCGGTACAGCAGCTGTGATACTCGGAAACAATATACTTTGACATGGAGATGAAACATCCACTTCCATGGCTGAATGTAATGGTTTCAGAGCCCTTTTACTTCCACTTCCTGGCCTTCTTCTCCTATTTTATTGTCCATAGCTCCGCCTCTTAAATTTTGTCTCCGGATTTCAGTGGACGCCTCCTCCGTCGGGTAGTACATATGATTCTTCAACTCGTAGTTTTTTTTTTTTTGCTTTATTGCAGTCTAAAATATTTTTATATTTGCTGAACTGGTCCCAGAAAACTGTTCACTTCATATGGTCTTCAATTTTGTTGTGTTTTCAATTCATGATATTCTCTTCGAACTTATTATTCCGATTATTCCGTTTCTGTTTGTGTCATTGATCATTTCAGGAGATCCAAGCCATTTTGGCGCTTACTGTGCTGACTATCGTGAAGGTGTGATTCTGTTCGCATTTTGGAAATGTGTGTACTATGCATTGAATGGTTCTTTTAGGATATGTTCTATATTTGTTGGAAGTAATGGAGGTGCAAAGTTATCCTATGTTATTCTGCTTTTTCTTTAGTTTGCTTGTGAGTTAAGCCTTAACGTTTCTGATGACACTTTCCTGATTTAAGTTCGTATTTTTCAGTGTTAAGAAATATCATTAACTGAATTATTGGTAGTTTATTTGCAAAAAATAATACAAACATACCAGGTCACTTGACACTGTGAGGTAAGGCTTGCAACAAGTCCGAAATGGTCCATATTTGACTGATCGAATCCATTGTTGGTAAGCTTGGACATGCTCCACGTTGTTCCAAAGGGTCCAAATTCAAATCCGACCTGTTGGAAATTGATTCGGAGAAGAGACCTAGACATAGTCTGACGCGGACCTGACTAGATTCCAAGTCAAATGTAGATTTTAGATTACTTTTTTAGCATAATATTTTTTTTTACATATGATTCAATTTAATCTTGTTAAGTTTAAAATTTGCAAATATATCTGCTTTTTATAAGCAATGAATTTAACGATGTATTATATTCTATTTTAAATATAAAATTAGATATTCTCTAACTTAGTCTGATAATAAAATTATCTCGTTAAATTATTAGTACAACTCCAATAGTTCATCCTTGTATATACAAACGTGATTTTGAATGTATTATTTAAATGAAATGATATAAAGCCCAAATCTCATCTGACCCTTCCTGAATCTCAGGGAAGACTTGATGGGAATCTGAATCGATAGTGCCCTGATTCTGAACCCAATCTGGTGGAAGAATTTATGGACATGACTTAGACTTGGTGGGGTGGGGGGGTGTTGGGCCCTACTCCAACACGATTCCAGGCCTAGTTATTTTTTCGTTGTCTAAAGTCATATTAAGTTTCATTTGAGTTTTTAATAATCAATATTTGTTGGTTCCATTCAATGTGTGGCAGTATTTAGTAATGGAGAACCCAGTTTCTCCAAAAGCATACTAACAGTTATCCTTTTCCTTATTATCATCCCCAGTTGGTGAAAAAGGAGACTTGGGAGGCCTTTGTTGCTGATACTCTGTTTGTTGCAAAGGTCTGTGCACTTATTATCTATTACAGAATTGTAATATGGATGCAAAATTAATTTCTACAATGTTACTATGCTAATTTCTTGTTTGCATATCTCCTTGAAGCCCTCCATTTGCTTCAATTCATTTTTAGGTATTGTAGACCTCAGAAAGAAGCTGACATTTTTAAACTGCACTTCAGCTCTGTTCAATCATATTCTTTTAGGTGTTACCTGCAAGAAAAAAAAAAAAAACAGAAGTCTTTTAGATGTAAAGACATCATTCGCTGATCTACTTCATGACTTTCACCTATTTACTGCTTTAGTTTGTTTGATATGTTTCAGTGATTTACATTTTAACTCAACAGCCACCACCTAACGGACCACCTTGCTCTTAAGTTGCTTAACTGTTCTTAGTCCTTATTAGTTTCTGACTGAGTTGATCTTGTTGTTCTATATTAAACATTAGACATTGAGTTATTAGTCATCCATAAGGAGTTGCTAACCATGGTTAAGCATGCTCAATCAATCTCTCCTCATATACATACAACACACATACACACACATATCTACATCTCACACACACATATCTACAACACACACGCACACATCTACAACACACACATATCTACAACACACACACACACACACACATATCTACAACACACCCACATATCTACAACACACACACACATCTACAACACACACACACACATATCACACACACACACATATCTATGACACACACACACACACATCTACTACACACACACACACAGAGCACTTATCCTGGAGGCAGCCTATAGGTAATTCATCCATAGGTGGTTTTTTAAAGAAGGAAAAGGCTTTAGATTTAATCCCTTATTAATTTTAGAATAATGCTAGTTGCACTTAGCCCACGCACCTATCCCACACACTTGTTAATCTAAACCATTGATGCCTAGGGTTTATCTTCTAGAAAATAGGATTATATAATAAAAAAATATTTTTAAGGGCTTAGATTAACATGTACGTCGGATAGGTGCGTCTAGCATTACTCTTAATTTTATTATGCATCTGCTAATACACATCTGTTTCATTCAGTTTCCCAATGATTGGTCAGCTGCTGAGGCCATCTCAGTCATGCTGTTGTATACACAAACATGACTTATTTATTCTCTGGGCCCTATTATGCACACATTCGTGTTGTATTTCACAATAACTTGTTGATTTGTTTCTTCAGTGTCTATTCCCTGTGTAGTCCAGTCTTTCCTTGGAATTGTACTGCATTTGGGTTGATCCTTTTTTATCAAAATAAAATACACATTTTAGGGTAACTTCTTGGCTATAAGTTTATGACTTTAGAGGAATTTGTATGAAACTTAATATATCTACGTCACATTATGTTCATCTAGGTAGTTCTACTCAGTTGACTCCTCTGCAGTTGGAAACTTTATTGACTGAAGGAAACACCTCAATATTCTGGCTGGTTTGTTCAGTGAACGTCTCATGCTTTCCATTGCATTCATGGAACTTCAATGCAGAACTGCTTTGCTATGACTCCTAACATATGCCATAAGGACGGATTCTCATAATCTTAGGAGATAGACGAAAACCTCCTGGAATTACATCTTCTAGTTTAGGAGACATTGGTAGATACTGGCGGGTGTGAGTCATATGATTTATTGCGTTTTGGAATTGTTTCATAAATAAATAGGTCCCAAGTGGCAGTCAGAATTTTTTTTTCCTTCTGATGTTTAATACTTGTGACTTGCATGTAGAGGGACTTAAAGCCATGAACTTCACTGTCCTTGCTGAAGGGCTATGGAGGTTTGGTGCAGAAAAACAAGCACCAAGGAGAAGGGTAATTTCTATGAAATATTGCAGTACTTAAAGGGTTGAGTCGAGCTGCAATCAAGTTTCAACCATGAACTTCAAGCTCTAATTCAGCTCAAGCTAAACTGTTAAAGCGCGAGTTTGTGGTAATGTAGGGTGAGGATGTCAGCTCTCCACAGCGCCAAGGTGGTGGGATCTCTCTATGAATGAAGAGAAGGAGAGGGTTGCACCACTTCTCCTTTTCCTGTGTCAAAATTATACAGACAAATAGGCCAGGAAGGTGTGACCATCCCTCTCTATACCAGGAGGGACAGCTGGCTTCCTTTCTCATGAAAAGAAAATAGAGGGAAGAGAAGAGCAGGAAGAGGAAGAAGAGTAGAGAGTAGAGGAGTGTGATTGCAGGACTGCTGTTGGCTTCTTCATCTGCTGCCTCTAGCTTCTCCATCTGAAACTTTGAGTGAAATATTGATGGTAACACGTGGAAAATAGAAGCAAAAAGAGTTGATTTTTCTTTGTTGATGGCAAGCAAGAAAAGATAGGGCAAATTAAGCCATAGGGTGGTATTGTTAACAAAAGTATAATGTGTCTCTTTGCTTCTATATTTATGATAAGGGGTGCAATCAGATCCAGATACGTTTGAATATTGTAGTTTCGATTCCAGATCCCATTTGAAATTTCACATATCCAAAACATCATCATAAGCGGATTATCTGAAGTCCGGTTCAATCATGTAGTGTTTGGATTTGGATGTTATCCAGATCCAAACTGATTAAAAAAATTAAACAAAAAGTTAAACCTCCAGACCTGAGACCATGCTTATTCTCCTTGTGCACTCTCTTATTAGCCTTTTGAGATGAAGATGGTGGGAGTAAGGGAAATTAAGAAACGAGAGGAAGAGGAGAAGAAATGGGAGAAGAGAGAGGAGAAAGAGAGTTGGTAAGAGAACAGAGAAGAGGGTAGAAGAGAGGGGAGAGAGGGGGAGGAGAGGTTGTCAAGATCCACATTCAATGAAGAAGATTCAATCAGAGTCACTCTGTGGAGAGCAATGTAAACAGCTCCTTTTTGGAGTCTAGGCTACCTATTTAAAAAATAATTCAGCTATCATTTCTTCATGAACAATAGAATGGAGACATGCAATGAGCTCGACTAGTATCTTGTCTGTTCAGGTTGCCTCGTAAAGGGTTTCCAATACCTTACTGTTGAAATTTCTGTGCCAATGCAAACTTGGGCTTGGCACATCTCCTTCGCTCTTGCACTATTTCATTCTAATTATCAATGCATATAACCAATTTAAAAGAAACTTTTCGTCATATGTGTTGTAAATCTTGGATAACCTGGTTCCTTGTCCAGGCCGGGAACTTGGAAAACCTGAATAGATGTAAAACCCAACTTCGACCTGGTTCACATTTATAATCAACTGTCCCGCCTGACCTTACTGGTTAGCAGGCCATTGATTGTGCAGGTAATCATCACACCCTTACTAAGGAATCACCTACTTGTTACAGAAAGTTTCATGGGCGAGGAGGCCCAGCAATCCTCTTCATCCTCCGGTTCCACTCACCATATATATATTGTAGAAAATCATAGAAAAAAATCTGTTTTTAGTGAAGGTGATTGTGTCATTCATATAGACGGTCCTATTGTTTTCACTGCTTGTCTATGAACAGAGATTTTAACGATTGCAGATTGAATTTCGTGCTTCATTCTTCTTGACATGCATACATAAAAGTCGTGTTTTCACTGATCTCTCAATTACGTGAGCCCTTTCCCTACTGTCTCTATTTATTGTTTAATTCATTGTTTGTTTTTATTTCAATTTCTGATGTTGGAATTGACTAAGTTTATTGTAAATATCTTGTTCTGAATTTTATTGACAGATATTCAAGTAAAAATTTGTCTTTTGGTGTTGTGGATTTTGGACATTTTCCAAATGCTGCCTAAATGTTTTGTATTTCATTGGGTGGTAAGAAATTCTTATCAGAATATTTGATCTCTGACAATTCTGTTTAAATTTGTTTTCTTTGAAATACTATCTTCTCTTGGAGGAGAATATTGTTCTGTATCTTTCCAATTTTTTGTGGTCATGTTTTTTTTTTGTCACTTTTCCTATTATTTCTGTTTGATTGTTAGTGAGCATGGCCCAGCTTCCAACCTACATATTATTTGACAAAGCTGTTGAAGTTAAACGCTTTCCTCCTCTGGATACCGAGGGAAAGGGTTCTTCGATGAAAATTACTAAGGTACTTCCTGTGATAATTAACATACGGCATAGAGCTGATCAGTCATGAGTTGATGTTATAACAGCTGTTATTTTATGTTCCTGTTGTAATCCATGTCTGCTTTGGTCAACATGTTGTGCTTCTAGATTTGATATATTAGTGTTCAAAAATAAGTCAATGGCTTCTTTACTTTATTATTTATGTTTTTGTAATGTTTGTTGAGCCATGCATATTGCTTTTCACTTCTGTTTGGAAGAAGAATGAGAAATTTACACTTTGCTCCATTTTCCCTGATTCCCGTATTTTTGACGCATTTGTTTTTCTTATTGTGTACATTCGATGGGAACAAACTTGAATTTGCTATTTTCAATGGAGTGATCTCATTCTACTCTTAACAAGACTGTACATTAAAAGCCACTTTTATTTTCCCTTGGGTCAACCGTTCTTTTATTTCCCTGATTAGTAAGTGCTTTGATAGGACTATAATATAACTTAGGCTGAGTTTTAAAGTTTTATCATGTTAACCAGCTGTTTAGACCATTCTGAATCATTACACTAGAAAATCAGTTGCAACCACACTTTTTCAACTCGAAGTTCATTTATGTAAGAAAATATTGGAATGATAATATAGGTAGTTACCTCTAAGAGTCAAAACTGTAGAGAAAAAAGAGAAGGATATAATGCCGACCAAATGATTGCAAAGAAGACTAGCACAATGACTATCTGACTCGTAGTGAAAAGATCACCATCATTATCTTATCTCTGTCCAGTCAAATGTCGGCTTACCTCCTTGGATCATATTCCTTTAATTCATCCTGAAAAAAACTCGTCTGTAATCAAAATTGCTAATTCATGGGCTTCCGCTCTTGATTTCTTCAACATTCAGACATACAACAAAAAGAAAAGCAACTGTGGTTTAACAGATACATTATCTTTGGCATTCAAATGTGAAATTTGTTAGAAATTAATATTTGGCTTTTTATCTGTTCAATGAGAACATGTAGTTCATTTGATTACGCCCATTATATGAACTCCCTTCTCCCTTTCTTTTTTTTTTCTTTTTTTTAAGCATCTTTGCTTTCTTGTACAAAATAACAGTAGCTTTACAAAATAAATTATTGCAAAAGTACTTCAGAAGAAGAATGTATTCTGCCTTGTTATGTGAACACCAAAAAAAAAACCATTTTTGAAGCTTGTAGGATTTTGCAGCTCTTTTTGCCAAATTAAAGAAAGCTTGTAGTAATTTCTCATCTATTCAAGGGGTATAATTTCAGATGGGAATTAATACTTTATTTGTTACGTGTATTCTAAAGTAATGCAAATCTCAAAATTCAAAATCAACAATTACACTCAATTTCAGTGAGTTTTCATCATTTTCTATTCCGCATTTCCATGATGCCATCAGGTGAACTAAATATATATTTTAACGCACTTTTCTTTTTGGGATTATTCTTCTGGCAGAGCATTGTGGCTCGGTACTTTGAGCTTGATCGCTGGCTTCTTGAATATGTTTCGGGCAAATAGAGAGATTTCTTCCAAAAGAAAAAGATAACCTAGATGAGGGACTTACAACCAAGTCAACTACCAGGTGCGTACGGCTCTGAGGCATCCTTGGGTTCTCATCCAGTGTCATGATTATTGGTTATCGTTAGTAACCGATGCTCGCAATTGTATTTCATTTATCCGACTGAAGTTTGCTGCAGTTGTGGATGGTTTTTGGCTTGTGCTGCCACTGGTTTTCCAGAACCAGCCAACAAGCACGGATATGTGGTGCTGATTGCTGCTGATTCTATCTGAAACTCTTAGGTGTTTGCAATTGACGGAGAACTTAAGCATGCTCGGAGTCTCGGACTCGGCTCCGTTCGATTGTGTCCCTTGAAGAGAAGGACGAATCCTTTTTCTCAGCCGCACTTCATGCGTCGAGTTCTACTGATAAAGCCATGAATTCGTAATCCTTCCAAATATTTTCGTGTCAATTGTCAACTCATGCTGTCTGTTAGCGCTTGCCATCTGATGACTTTTGGCAACAATTGCAAATCCGTGGGACCCCAATTGATTATGCCATTGTTATCTTGTAAAGGAGAGTCCCACATGACTCACGTTACTTTGTGGTTCTGACTGCTTCATTAGCTGAAGCTAAAGGGTCCTTAATATTCATATACTCTAATAATTATAAATAGTGAATAATTTATCCATGAGGGATAGCATCCTTCTGGGATTAGCTACCATGTAATTCTTTTCATCACTGATTTTTTTTTGCATGGGATTTTTTTTTTTTTGCCTTTAGCAATTTATATTATAGGAATGTCCATTTTGTCAATAATACAAAAATATTCTTAACAACATTATTTTCTTCCCACAACGATGAACTTATATAAGATACATATTTTTTTTTTAGTCATTCAATTTTTTTCAACAAGGGACATTCTTACGAGGATCCACTTTTGCCATAGCTATCTGCTGCTTAATAAAATAGCTTTTTTATGAGTAATGCTATGAGTACCGAGGCTGTACTCAAAAGTGAGTACAGCCTCGGTACTCATAGCATTATTCCTTTCTTATTCGCATAGCAGAGAATCCCATTGAACCATTATACTTAAACTATAAATAGTAACAAGGACATCCGTAGTTATAAATAAACATTATTGTAAATTGTAAATGATCGCCGCTTGGAAAGATGCTCACATAGACGAAAAGCGAGAAGACCCGGGCAAGTTGCCACTTACTCATTTACCCTTTTTATCTATCTTTTCGGAGGAGTCGCAGAAAAGAGGGAAGAAAGAACGGAATCAGCCGCGTCGGCTCCATTTGCCGTAGGCCTCCCGTGAATTGAATGTCCCGGTTTTGCGGTGGTGCGACTAACGACATTTTGTAAAACCGCATCGCACAACGGATGGTTGAGATCGCGTGGGAAGCGGACGGACGGGATGAAGCCGGCAATACCATCCACAAAACCCTGCTCACCTTAAACGAGACCCTTTGCACCCCACAGCCGAGCACGGCGGACCACATCTGACCTTTTCAATTTGCGACTCCGCAACTGGCTGGTTGGCTGCACGTTAAAGCCGTGCCGCCGCCGAATATTCCGTCCGCGGGAAATTATCTTATCGCGTTTCTTTCATTTCGGTGGGCCCGAAGCGATGTTCTCCTGCTCAGCGGCGCCTCTGCTTTCCCGCCGCTCCTGTGGGCCCACTCGTCACCAGCTGTCGGGTCACTCTCCCCCATCCCCCACTGACACCTCTCCACTCTTCTTCTAGCATATATATCTCGCGCATGCATCTCCATTTCTTCCTCCGTATGCTATCGTATGTAATTAAACACCATACATAATGGTACGCAATCGTATGACAGGCATCTCATGCCAGAGTTCCCATTGTCCCATACGCTTATGTCATGACACACATGTTACGGCATTCACATGACTCACAGCGGGACATAGAGAGATGAGTAGAGATTTATCATTTACCGGGAGGTCCTTACGACACGCGGCGCCTATCCAGTGCTTTTTCCCGTGTTGAGCGGCTTCAGATGTCAAAAATACCCTTGTATGAAACTTCAAATGGCTTTCGTGTCCGCCGCGACGAGGCATGCCTGGAGTTTAGGTACCGAAAGACGTTTGAAAAGGTCCGAGGTCACATTCTGAACGGAGGGTGGGACCAGCCTGCGTTATATCAAGCAACATGGGGTGTGACCTGGTAAACTTCTTCCCCAGGGCGGCCAATATGTTGCTCTCGTCAAATGATCTGAACATGGTTTCGGTCTTGGTATTCCCACATCATCCGCCTACCAAACCCCACCGTCGTTGTTGTTGGACGAGGGCGACCATGACTAGACCCGATTTTAGTGGTCGGACCCACTGTATGACCTGGTAAATTTTATTTTACCAGGTAGTGGGTACCAGGTGGTGTTAAGAGTAATAAGCCACCCCTGTGGAATAAGTATAAGATAAAAGAATGAAATGTTTAACGACTTTGGTGATCCTGTGGGATGAGAGCGACAAGCACTTCCGTCGAGACTTTAATAAGATTGTTGTTGAAACGTCAAATTAACTCTTTTGTCAATTATCTGTACCTAATAATAATAAAGGGACATCGTATTTTCGTTGGGGCCCAGTTGCGTTTCGGGGCGGGACCTTTGCAATTAGAATTAATGTTAGTTAAACTGGGAGAGAATGGGGATTGTTGGAGTTTAGTTGGGTGTTTTGGGGATGAGGGGGGGGGAAGAGTTGGGGAAGAAAAGAGTGTACGAGGGCGAGGTAAGCGGGTCGTGTCACGCGAGAGGGAGCGAAGGGGGTTCTGGGTGGCGAGTGGAGACGGGCGTTGACGACGAGATCTCGACTAACGAGGAGAATGTTTTTCAGGCTCGGACACTTCTGACAGCGACGAGCGGAGATGCCTGGTACCTCCTTTCAGACTCGCGCGGGCCCCCCTCTCGGCTTTACCTTTTCTTTTTCTTTTTTTTTTATTTCTTTTTCTCTCTTAGGCAGATCATCCACCCCCTTCTGCTTTAGAAACGATTTTTTTAATTCATAATGTGCGTCTTCCTCCCCTCTTTTTCTCCTCGGAATTTGAAAATTCACGGAGAGTCTGGAGACCGGAGCCGGAGAAGAAAATAAGTTATTAACATATTACTGCGGTGGTCCACGGTGGCGACTTGCGAGATGTCTTTCCACGGTCGTATCATCTCCATTCTCGCTTCTCCTTCCCCAATAACCTTGGACTTGGGGATCGGTCTGGTCTGAATGGAAATATGGTTTCCCTACCTCTATACTGCATTTAACCATCCGTCTTCCGTTGTCAAAAATCCAATACTACGATATTGTACCCAGTGTACCCCTAAGTCCCTTCTTATACCTTAATCTATCCGACAACCCTGCACAATAAATTTCACACTTAAATTCCCTTCTCTTATTTATCCGAACTATCATCTGTTACTTGGAAATTAATCAGGAACGTTCTTTTCTGGGACCTGATAATTATGTCTAATTATGGGAATCCTTATCCACATTTACGCCCATCTGTTTAAGTATTTTAAAACGGATTAATCCCTTACCCGTTCATAAATACGTGTAGATGATACGTGTCAACATGGGACATATACGGCGATGGGGATGGGGAGAGATGTAGACGACGATGATGATGACGATGTGACGAAAGCGGTGATGCCAAAGAAAAAACCAAGACAACCGAGGCGCATGCCACGCCCTCATAATTCTGTCCTCTCTGACCCACGCGACTCCCCACGCCATCTTTTTTCCCTCTCTCTCTTATTTTTTTATTCTTTTTCGAAATTCTTCGTTTCTTCGCGTTTCTTACAAATTTTAGAATCTTCGTATGCATCGATAATATTTTTATTTAATTTATTATGCACTCACACATGAAAATCCTGATACGAAAAAGTTTTACCAGGTTTTGCTCAGAAACTACGAACAAGCCCCCGATGTGGACAGCTCGCCGATTGCCTCGGGATAATCTTCCCGGACCAAAATGCCCACTGATCTGTTGATTTATACGGATTCAGGCGGCTGATGCCGAAGAAGCAACTTCACCTCCAAGGAGAGGCAATGAATGTGTATGCCTAAAAAAGGACGAAAACAGAGACACGACAATCTCAGGGCTCGAGACATTGCACGTCTTTTCAGCCACCACCATTAAATGCGAATCAAGATATACTGTCCAGAGCAAATATACCCCCCTAGGCTTTGTTAAATGATACGGGGCAATTGTGTCATTTTGTCCTCTCTGTTGAAGCTTTGCAGGGCGGCGGGGGGCTCGTTTCTTCTGTGAGGGCTCGGTAATACCGAGACAGACAAGGGTACACTCGTCCAGCGGGCCACGGTTATATATATATATATACATCCAAGTAATTTTGCCGCGGTTTCGTTCGGTTTCAGTACCCAGTGAGTGGAGAGCTGAGACGAAGCGCCGTGGTCTGAAAACGAAAGAGAAGCAGAAAAAATGGTGTTTGTCTTTGTCTCTTGTCTGGATCGGGGGATCTGAGGGAGATTTTAACGATTTCTTTTATGAAAAAAAGAGAAAAGTTTATGCGGTGTTCTGATTGCAGAGAATCGCCATGAGCGAAAGCTCGACCTGAAATCAGGCAGGTTCTGCTTCTGTACATTTTTCTCATTCATCCTTTCGCCTTTCTTCTCCTCACAAACCTCGTTTTTTCATAGCGAAACATCTAAATATATTTTTCTCTTGAGCTAGGAGCGTGTTACTTGGACGATATGAAGTCTTTGGAAGGTTAATGCTGATTGTCAGGTGGCTTCTTCTTGCTCCTGAGATTGGAAGCCGAGGTTTTCGTCGATTAGTCGTCCTTTTATTCGTTTTTGGTGATTTTCTTTCCTTGTCTCCGTGCCGGCACCAGTTATATTCGCTCTTCAGAAATTTCTGCCGGCGGACCTTCAACTGTTCAGGCATTTGGACGGTCCCGAGGAACCGGAGGCGGAGGATCGCCGAGCTGTCCTTGTCGGAGAAGATAAAAGAAGAAAAAACGAATAGCTTCAAATCTCGAGAAATATCGCTGCTTCGAGATATCCTTCCCTTTTGTTTGCTTTTCCTGTTGTTTTCTCGCTGTAGCCTTGGAAACCGAGACATAGCAGCTGCTGCTTTTCGTTGTTGTGTTTTGGATTAACAAGGGAATCGACGCTTTGAATGAGCTGTTTCAGTGCTGCGGTTCTGTGGTTACAGAGAGAGAAGAGATAAAAAATCCATTCCTGCGATTAGAGTTTAGTAGAAAGGGGTGTTCGCAGCTCTGATCTCGAAGGATTGATTGTTCTTGTGTCTGCTGCTGTCTCGTGTTGGAAATTATAGGGAGAGATGGGTCAAAATTGAGGATGCCAGCCGGTGTTCTTTCGTTCAAGTGCTTTTCGAGATTTAACAAAAAAAAAAGTTGATACTGTCTGATACACGTTTTCGTAATATTTCCCTCTTCGATGTTTGCATGTGGCGATAAGCACCGAGTTGTGGATTTAGTCTGGTGTTTGAACCATAGGGCATCCAATCTTCGCATGGAAGCGTTTTCTTTTGATGTTGGTGGTTGGAGATTGACAGAGTTCAGCTGTTTCGGGCGGAAGTTTTGAATCATAAAATACTCACGAGCTGCTTCCGTTGGCAGTGGAAGAAAAATTGTTCTCTCCAGCGGTAAAATCTTGGGGCGCATTTGAATCAAGGGATGATGGCGGTAACTTCATGCAAGGATGTCAAATCAGGAATGGACCCTGGAAAGTACGTTCGTTACACGCCGGAACAAGTTGAAGCTTTGGAGAGGCTCTATCATGACTGCCCCAAGCCCAGCTCTATCCGACGGCAGCAGCTTATTAGGGAATGCCCTATTCTCTCCAATATCGAGCCCAAACAGATTAAAGTCTGGTTTCAGAATCGCAGGTATTTCCAAACGAAAAACGAATTTGGTTGCTGAGAGTTCTGCTAGTCAATGATGTTCTCGTTTATCATGTCCTGAAGCGTTGTTCTGTTCATTGTTTTTCCAGATGCAGAGAAAAGCAAAGGAAGGAGGCTTCCCGCCTCCAGGCTGTTAACCGGAAGCTGACGGCGATGAATAAGCTTTTAATGGAGGAGAATGACAGGTTGCAGAAGCAAGTGTCGCAGCTGGTATACGAGAACGGTTTTTTTCGCCAGCAGACACAGAATGTAAAAGAATCCTGCCATTCATTTTTCCGATTTTTGAACACGTGTACAGTTCCTGAAGTCCTTGCTCGCCGTACTTGACTTGGTTTTCTTCTTTATCCTGCAGACTGCTCTGGCAACCACTGATACAAGCTGTGAGTCGGTGGTGACAAGTGGGCAGCACCATTTGACGCCTCAGCATCCACCAAGGGATGCTAGTCCTGCTGGGTAAGTCGGAAGAACATTGAGGTCTTTTTCGTTTTTTCTTTTTAAATTCATCGTTATTTTATTTCCAATTTGTAATACTTTAACATGCATGCCTCAGATCTCAGTCTATTTTCATAGTAAACCGCCATTTCTCTTTCTGTTTGTGTAGACTTTTGTCCATTGCAGAGGAGACTTTAACAGAGTTTCTTTCAAAGGCGACTGGAACTGCTGTGGAGTGGGTCCAAATGCCTGGGATGAAGGTCAGTCTGATATCTCCCTGACAAGTAATTATTAGGAAATTATAAGCAGAATTGGAGACTGCTAAAACTATCATTCTGGACGTTATTTCTTTCAATTTTTTATGGCAATAGCCTAATTCGGTTCTCATGTAATGTGCTGCCGTTTCTTTTTATATGTTGTCTTGATACGTTTTCGCATTGACATGCGGCAAGAAAATATGATTTCTTGGTGGTTTTTCACTCGACTTGTTGGACTCCAATTGGGTGTGTGCTTGGTATCCCTAATATTTTAGGAGTTTACCGTTAACTATTTAGTGGATACTTAATTCATGACTCATTTTCCTTAGACTATTTTATTCCTATTCTAATTGAATTTTATTTTAATCTAGTTGAGTACACTGGGATAGATAAGTTTGTATTTCCCTTCCATGTTACTCCAGCCTTGCTTTCCTTAAAATAATGTATCAATTTTGTATTATAACAGCCAATCATTTTGGAACTATCTTCGTGTCTGAGTCTCTTCTGTTACCTGCTTGACCCCGTTCGGTTAATTTGGTCTTCTTTACTTTTTGTTTCTTTGTTTGAGCTCCTTATATTGTATACTGTTTCTGTTTTCATGCTTCCCTGATAAGCTTCAATCTTCTTCAACCTATATTTTTGTCAGCCTGGTCCGGATTCCATTGGAATCGTTGCTATTTCTCATGGTTGCACTGGAGTGGCAGCACGAGCTTGTGGCCTTGTTGGTCTAGAACCGACTAAGGTCCGTCTTCTTTCAGTTTTTTGATCTGTTTTTGTTCATTTTTATATGCTTCTTAATTTGTAATCAAATTTTGGTATATGCGTGTTCAGGTTGCAGAGATCCTCAAAGATCGGCCATCATGGTTCCGTGATTGCCGGTCGGTGGATGTGGTTAATGTGCTTCCCACTGGCAATGGTGGAACCATTGAGCTGCTGTATATGCAGGTTCGTATTAGTTGCTGTATGCATGACTGTGTTTACTAGACTTTGTTAGATAACTAATTTAAATGCACATTGCTAACTGCTTTTGGCTCATTTGTAGCTGTATGCTCCAACCACTCTGGCTCCAGCACGTGATTTCTGGTTACTACGGTACACTTCAGTGCTGGAAGATGGTAGTCTTGTGGTATGTTCTTGAGCATTATTTGCACTTCCATTGAGTCTATTCTTTGCATGCAAATGGCAATTTGTTTTTAAATATGTTCTTTTTTTTTTCATCCAGAGCAACTTATTTTTTTTGAAAATGTTACTGTTTGCTCTTCGATTGCAATTTTAAATATTTTTTCTCTGGGTGAGCAATCATGAGTGCTATATGCTGAACTTAGGTCTGCGAAAGATCCCTCAGCAGTGCTCAGGGTGGTCCAACCATGCCACCGACACAACATTTTGTGAGAGCCGAAGTGCTGCCGAGTGGATATCTCATTAGACCCTGTGAGGGGGGTGGATCAATCATACACATAGTTGATCATATGGATTTGGAGGTAAGCACATCTGTTGGTTGTCTTATTGAGATTTTTAGTCAGCTTAAATTTAATGTGGAATATCCTTAAATTCCATTTACGTTCATTCTATGTATCAGCCTTGGAGCGTTCCTGAAGTGCTGCGGCCACTGTATGAATCGTCAACTGTGCTTGCCCAGAAAACAACAATGGCGGTATGTGAAATTCATTTTCAGGGAAAGTGAGGTTAAGTCTCTTTTCTGTGTAATGTTACCTGGTATCTTCACTTATCAATAGCTTCGAAAGGTGAAAAAAAATTAATTTTGCAATAGATGCTTCTTTCCATAGGCAAAGACAAATTATCTCAGTTAGTTTTTAATTTATATTTGACAATGTAATGCAATTCCTCGACCAAGAAGGTAAAAAATCTAAAAGATTTCTAATTTCAATAATCTTTATGTTTGTTTGAAGAAAATAATATAATCAGGAGAAAAATTAATTTCAAGGTCTGAAAGTTTAAATTAGAAAAAAAAAAACTGGAGCAGAAGCCTAAATTACTATGTAGAGATTGACTGCCCTCACTTAACTGTCATGATAAAACTTCATAGATTATTGTATAGAGATTGACTGCCATCACCCGGCTGACATGATAAACCACTTACTGATGAAGAGAATGAAGCCTAGTTGCTGTAAGGCCTTGACAGTGTCGAGCATGTTTTGGAGATGTTCAGGGGCATGACAAGTAAATAAGCAAAAAAAGCAGAAACTAGACTGATTGGGGTAGACGACCTGGATTATGTAACAGTGAATTAAGCTATCTTGTGCAAATGTTACATTGCAAAACTTAGTTGACCTGTTGTTTACTGTTTTTATCAGGCTTTACGCCAGTTAAAACAAATTGCACAAGAAGTGTCCTCATCAACTATCACTGGTTGGGGTAGACGACCTGCTGCTCTGCGTGCACTTAGCCTGAGGATGAGCAGGTGATCTTTTCCTGCTTTCGATTCTTGAAGCTGTTGAACTGGTACTTCCATTTTAAAGTCATTAACATGCTAACTGACAAATACAACAGAGGTTTCAATGAAGCTGTGAATGGGCTTTTAGATGAAGGCTGGTCCATTATGGGAAGCGATGGGATGGATGATGTTAGCATTCTGGTAAACTCGTCCCCTAGTAAAGTAATGGGCCTGAATTCTGCCTTCACAAATGGATTTCCTGCTATGACAAATGCGGTTCTATGTGCAAAGGCGTCTATGCTGTTACAGGTGAGCCCTTGATATTGTGATAAAACCTATCAGAGGAAAACTATTAGAATAGAGGAAAGGGAAGCGAGAAAGATAAGAGCTTTTGGCTCGACATTAAAAGCTTATATAGTTTATCCGTGCCTTTTTCTTGAAATACATTGTAGTTATACAGAATTTGATAAATTAAGTTCCTATGCATTAGAAGAGTCATTAAGGTAATTTATTTCATACTTCCCCAATCTAGGCCATTCATTTTGCAGTAAAATAGAATTCTTGTTCTTTTTCTTTTTGAATTTGATAAACTTTTTTTTTCAATTAAATCATTCTATTCTCACCTCATGGTGGGTTAAAGGTTTGATACAGTGGATACCTCCACTTTTTAAATATTATGTTATAAACAATCCTGTTTGACTGTTTACCAAATTGAGTTTTTCTTTCTTATGCTGAAATCTATGGATAATACCCGTCGAATCGCTTGTTGGTTTTGTCAGCTATTCTGAAAAACTATAAATGAGTTTTATGGTATGTTTGATGCATGGCCTGATTTGTTATGCATTAGCCTTGACAGGCTTGACAGGGATCAAGCACATTTTTATTTGTGTGATGGCAGTGTTATTAGTAAAATATGTAATGCCTTGCAGGCAGCATCTTTAGCATCCATGTAGGTAGTGCTAGCTACTAGCTTGTTGATAACTTCTCTTCTTCAGCATTGCGTTTATTAGGTGCGAGATGGTTATATTATCTGTCTAATTCCTATTCTTGTCAAATGGCTAGTTCCATGCTTATGTTTTTGGTTTCCTTCCTTAATTCTATTAAAGCCTTATGTCATTTGTGAGTTTTACTTGAGAACATTTCTTTCTCTTTTTTTCTGTTATATATCTGACCAGAATTTCGTCTCTCTCGTATGGGCAGAATGTACCTCCTGCAGTCCTACTTAGATTCCTCCGTGAACATAGGTCTGAATGGGCTGACAGCAATATTGATGCATACTCAGCTGCAGCTGTGAAAGCTGGACCGTGCAGTTTACCTGGATCACGTATGGGAGGTTTTGGAGGACAGGTCATTCTTCCTTTGGCTCATACTATTGAGCATGAAGAGGTATCTATTGTGCTAATCTGAGGTTGCTAAGACTATCTATTTATTACTTGGTGCCTTGATTTCTTAATATTTTTTTGCTCTGTGCAGTTCTTGGAGGTGATCAAATTGGAGAATATTGGACATAATCAGGAAGACAGTATCATGGCCAGAGACATGTTTCTTTTGCAAGTAATGCTTCTATTTTTCTTGACTGTTATGCGGCTGAAAACTTGTCATATGTAGAATTCTTGTCAAGACACAAGGCACAAAAGATCCTGACTTTCAGATTGCTCTTAAAAACTATTGCTCAAATTGATTCATGATACTTTATGTGACTTGACAGCTTTGCAGTGGAGTGGATGAGAACGCTGTTGGCACTTGTGCCGAACTTATTTTTGCCCCAATAGATGCATCTTTTGCTGATGATGCGCCACTGCTGCCTTCTGGTTTTCGCATTATTCCTCTAGACTCTGGGGTGGTAAGTATGCTTTTTCCATTGCAACCTATTACTGTGTTTAGGTTGTTAGATGAAAGCATTTTGTAGCTTCTGAAGTCTTCAAGCATGGTGTCACAGAAAATAAGGTACCTGTAATTCAAATTATTATTCTTTTAGATGCTTGTTTACTAATTATATGTAATCGAACTTCATGTAGGACTCTTCCAGTCCGAATCGCACTCTGGATCTTGCTTCCACTCTAGAGGTGGGATCAGCTGGCAATAGGGTCTCTGGTGAGTATTCTAGCAATGGGGGTAGCATGAGGTCTGTGATGACTATTGCCTTCCAGTTCGCTTTCGAGAGCCACTTACAAGACAATGTGGCCTCTATGGCTCGACAATATGTACGTAGTATCATATCATCAGTTCAGAGAGTTGCATTGGCTCTTTCACCTTCTCGCCTCAGTTCTCATTGTGGTTTGAGGCCTCCCCCTGGCACCCCTGAAGCACTGACACTTGCTCGTTGGATATGTAATAGTTATAGGTATGCCTCATCTCCTTTCAAATAGTTGAATTCCCTTGGTATAATTGGTTAATGTCGAGGCTTCCTAAAGCACAAGGCGCTAATATGAGCCAAAAAAATTGTCCTTT
The DNA here is from genome assembly GCA_022405105.1 of Aristolochia contorta. Classification (NCBI taxonomy): domain Eukaryota; kingdom Viridiplantae; phylum Streptophyta; class Magnoliopsida; order Piperales; family Aristolochiaceae; genus Aristolochia; species Aristolochia contorta. The sequence goes on along the minus strand of CM039668.1, from coordinate 20,339,199 downwards.
ATATTACATGAGTATTTTTTAGTTGAAGATGACACTGTTGTCTATGCAAAATCGAAAGGAAATAGGAAGAAATAGCCAATTGTGCTTCTAAGATGACGTTGATGTTGTAATGCAAGGAGGTCATGAATAGTATTTCTTCTCTTTCGGATTCCATATTTGAGTCAAGCTTGAAGGAAAACCTTAGATGTTCCCGATTAGAGTAGGATTTATGTTGGCTGGTCCATAAGGCATCAATTTGAGGCTCATTACTTATTATAATGCATTTTTTTTAAATTTGTACTTGCTTTTTTATTTGCACAATGGGATTAGTCAAAGTCATGTAAAAAACTCAGATTTTTGACACGTTTGCTTGAGTCTGGAATGGGTTGAGCCATCTGGTTCCTCTGTGATCATGTGTTATCTTTGCCATTGTGGTATTTTTCATTCTGTATAGTCTAATTAGCTCTTCAGTCTGTGTAAGTTGCACAGAGGTGAGATTCATCTAAGTTAAAAACCCTTTTTTTTGTTTCTGTCACAGGTGTTACTTGGGTGCAGAGCTTCTCAAATCCAGTAGTGATGGCAGTGAATCAGTACTTAAGACACTTTGGCATCATTCAGATGCCATTATGTGCTGCTCTTTGAAGGTATATGCACTTCTGTGAATTATTATTTGTTAAATTAGGACACGAATTAGCAATTTATTAACTGCATATTAATACTTTCTTTTTATGTTTGATTGTCATTAGCGATGTAATTTGTGGGATTCTTTGTTTTTAAACATCGGCTTTAAGTTTCGATTAATTCCAGAAGAACACAAGCATGTTTATTCTGTAACGTAAAACTTATAAAAGTCCACAGCGGTGATTTGGAAGAGATGATGTCATAACCTCCCTAGGTTTCCCAAATTAAGATAAGGCATGATTTTTGAAAGCTCTTAATCTGGTCAAATAATGCAGTTTGTTACTTCATTTTATGTTTACTCTCTTATTCGTAAAAAATCATCCTGGACTCAGCCTGCAAGGTTGTCCGATTTATAACATTTTATGATGCTCTGTTCTTTAGTAGCCCGTACTTGTTTCCCATTCTGGAGATGATAGATCTCAAGCCATTGTGCATTTTCTTATGTATATTGTGAAGTGTATTTGTGGTAATGGACAATATTCTGCAGAGCTTTCTGCCTATGTTGAATAATGTTTCATTGTTTTCTGTAACATTGTAATGAAATTTATCCTAGTTTGGTTGTTATCTTTGTAGACTTTGCCGGTATTCACCTTTGCAAATCAGGCAGGGCTTGACATGCTTGAAACAACACTAGTTGCCCTACAAGACATTACTCTTGAGAAAATATTTGATGATCATGGACGCAAAGCACTCTATACAGAGTTCCCGCAGATAATGCAACAGGTATGCATATCAGTTGTTAAACATTAGTTAGCTGAATAAAACGTGTCAGAACTATTTTAGACTTATTTTGTGCAAAATTGAGTATTTTCTAATCTTATTTGAACGTCTCTCTTCTTCTCTCTTCTTGTTTGTCCTTTTTTCTCTGGAGAAAACTCTTTTTTTCTTTTTTCTCGTGACTTTTCATCCAAGCTGTCTTTAGAGCTTTTGTCATCATCTCTATTTTGAATTTCTCAACATAAAGAGCAGCTGGACCGTTTTCTTTCTAAACTCAAAACGAAACCCAGCTCTATTTTGAAAGGTGTAATGTTATGTACACAGTTTGATTTTTCATTATGAAGGAAACTGCGGCCATCTATAGTGCTCTTTGGAACATTGGCCTTTTTTCTAAAGCCTGAGCTCCTTACACGTCGTGTTTCAGTTTTTAGTCCATGTGATTCTTTCAGAAAAGTACTAAATGTGGGAATGCTGCTTAGGTTGCCCGCCCTTCGTTTCTATTATTTAACTCTTTCCTTGTCACTCCATTTTCTTTGTAATTTCTTTGTGTATTAGACATGTGTATCTGTCTAAAATGAGGGATAAAATTGTTTTTAAATCTTTATCTTCTCCTTTACAGCAATTTTTACGTGTCCACTGCTGCATGTTTTACAGGGTTTCGCGTGTCTACAAGGTGGGATCTGCCTTTCGAGCATGAGCAGGCCAATCTCTTATGACAGAGCTGTGGCATGGAAGGTCATGAATGAGGAAGATAACCCTCACTGCGTTGCTTTCATGTTTATTAATTGGTCGTTTCTGTGAAAACTACCGCAGATGTTAGTACATGTTAGTTAGGAAGTGAAACAACGGGTAGTTTGTTTTTTTTGTTTTTTTTGTTTTTTTTTTAATGGGGACCGCCGAATGCATGCTGCCACCATTGTTTACTTTCAGCTGAAAACGGATATACTTTCTGTTGGAGCTTAAACTATGGTGGTTTGACACCGCCTCCAGTTTTTATTACTTAATGGTTTTTCAAATCACTTTTCGCTACTCTGCGTAGTATTAAGAGACGGAATCGCTCGATCCACGGAGCATTTACCAGCTTGTATATTTTTATTTTAAAATCGAGATGTTTAGATGACGTCAGTAGGGAGTATGGGAGTAATTTTTTGGTCATCTATAGGAATATTAATGGTCATAGAAGCTTTATCCAATGATTTTCTTCTAAAACACTTATCCGTGGCATATTCTTGGGACGTGTGATGTTTACAATCGGATAATCTGGGTATATAACTAGTTATATATCTAGAAGATCTGTTCCAAAACTTCCATGCTGACTGGGACCCTAGAAGGAGGACGGTGCCGTCAATGAGGGGACATGGAAGGCAGGTGCGTGTCGGTGACGGTGTTGCGTTCGGTTTTACACCGCATCCTCGTCTTTTAACTCTGAAAACCGAATGAATCTGAAAATAATCGGAAACAGGTTGGATAATCGGGAACTGTATCCAGAAATACCTAGTCTGTTTCGACCTCATACCATTAACACCCTTAATTAATAGCTTTCATGTTTCATCCATTTGATACCTTGCGCGCGCCTGTCTTTCTTCTCTTCGTTACTAACTAGTATTATAGGCCACCCAGATGTTGCTTTTCTTACTTCTCCAGTTCCACTCAACCACATGCATTCCGTCACTCGCCTGCATCCGCTTTCTCATAAACTCTTTAATGACTGTCAATCGAAATTGTGCTTTATTTATGTTTCCTTAACTAGCCATCGTCTCAGTGCTTGCATACCCGTTCCAACCCAAGAACGGATTTCTGCGTCCTATCATATTGATACCAACGTGTGCAAATCTACGCAACTGTCCCGAGGTTGCTCAGATCATCTGATTGAATCGTTTATGACTCATTTGCAGTCCTGTTCTAGTTTGCACCAATTGAACCAAGTTTATGCGAGAATGATTCGAGCTCAAGTGCTAGACTTGTACCCTTCTCCGTTTTATTGGAATTCTGTCATGAGACCATATTTAAGACTACCTTGCCCCCACATGGCTCTTCGTATATACATCCAAATGCTGCGGGCTGGGATCCTGCCGGACTGTTACAGTCTCCCAATTGCTTTCAAGGCGGTGTGTCAAGTCTTAGTTATCGAGTGGGGGAGGCAACTCCACTCCATGGCCATACGGATTGGGCTTGAAGTAAACGAGTTCGTCGAGAGCGGCCTCATCAATATCTATTGCAAGGCGGGAGATTTCGAAGGTGCGCACAGAGTATTTGAACAAAATCCTGATAGAAAACTGGGTTCGTGGAATGCCCTTATAGGAGGCTTTGCTCAAGGAGGACGATCAAAAGAAGCCATCGATTTGTTCCTGGAGCTAAGGAGATGCGGTTTCCTACCCGATGATGTGACCTTGGTCAGTGTTGCATCTGCCAGTGGAAGTGTTGGCGATTTGAGCTTGGCTCTTCAGATACATAAATGTGCCTACCAGGCGAAATCCCTAACCAAGTCGGACATTTTGCTATCAAATTCGCTAATAGACATGTATGGGAAGTGTGGTACAGTGGATCTTGCATATAATGTTTTTGCAGGAATGGCTGAGCGCAATGTATCCACATGGACGTCAATGATTGTAGGCTTCGCCATGCACGGGCATGTAAACGAGGCGTTGGACTTCTTTCGAAACATGAGGCAGAATGGTGTCCGGCCTAACCATGTAACTTTTGTGGGTATTCTTAGTGCCTGTGCACATGGAGGGTTAGTAAAGGAAGGCTGGGACTACTTCAATGCCATGACCACGGAGTATGGTATCGAGCCCGAGATGGCTCATTATGGATGCATGGTGGATCTTTTGGGGCGAGTGGGAAAGTTGACGGAGGCCAGGGAAGTGGTGAGAAGGATGCCAATGAAGCCAAATTCGGTAATATGGGGTACACTTATGGGTGCTTGTGAGAAGCACGGGAGCATCGAAATAGGGGAATGGGTTGCCATGAATTTACTGGAGTTGGAGCCCTGGAACGATGGGGTTTATGTGGTGTTGTCTAACATTTATGCAACGGCTAGTAAGTGGGCCGATGTGCAGAGGATCAGAAGGATGATGACAGAGAGGAAGGTTGCAAAGACTCCTGGTTATAGCATTGCTACAGGTTCGAAGTGATCAAATTTGATTCTCACTTGGTGAGTGAATCTATGCTTTGCCCTGATCAAAATGAGTGGATGACAAGTGCTTAGCCCACGTCAAAAGGTTGGAAGCGATCATTTTGAAGCTCACTAGGTGAGTGAATCACAGTTGCTTTGCCCACATCAAAATGTTCAAAGTGCTCAAATTTGAAGCTCACTCGGTGAGTGAATCATAATTTCTTTACCCTAACTTTCATCTCCCCTTTGGCAATAGTTGGTCAAACTCGGATCAAACTCTCCCCAACGTGCCACCTGCACAACATTTGTGAGTGCCAAAGTGCTGCCTATGGATATCTCATTAGACACTGCGAGAGGGTGGATGAATCATAGACATAGTTGATCATATAGATTTGGAAATAAATATATCTGTTGGTTGTTTTATAGAGATTTTTGTCAGCTTATATTTGTGGAATGTCTTTTGAATTCCATTTCTTCCTGTAGTGCTGCAGCTACTACATGAATCATCAACTGTGCTTGCCCAGAAAACAACAATGGTGGCATGTGAAATTCATTCTCAGGGAAATTTTAGGTTAACACTCGTTCTGTGTGATGTTACCGAGTATCTTCACCTATCAATTGCTTAGAAAGGTTAGAAAAATTTAAAAGTTTTCATACATGCTTCTTTCCATGTGCAAAGACAGTTGCCTGTGTATTTTCAATTAATTTTAAGAACTCGACCAAGAAGGTCAAAAATACAAAGGATAAATAAGAGAGAAGATGAATCCAATGTTTGAAAGCTAAAATTAAACAAGCAGGATCAGAAGCCTAATTTACTGTGTAGAGATTGACTGCCATTAGTCAGGTGACATGATAAAAATTCTCAAATTTCTGTATTGAGATTGACTGTCATCACTCATCTGACATGATAAACCATTCACTGTTGAGGAGAATGTTGCTGTAAGGCCCTTGACAGTGTCTTGCATGTTTTGGAGATGTTGAGTGGCATGACAAGTAAAATAAGCTAGGAAAGCAGAAATAAGTCTGATAAGAGAATCCTCCAGAAATGAATATGAATTATGTAACAGCGGAAGAAGCTATCTTGTGCAAATGTTACAATGCAAAACTTTGTTGATCGTTGTTTACTGTTTTCATCAGGCTTTACTCCAGTTGAAACAAATTGCACAAGAAATGTCCTCGCCATCTCTCACTGGTTGGGGTAGACTACCTGCTACTCTGCGTGAACTTAGCCTGAGGTTGAGCAGGTGATCTTTTCCCGTTTTTTATTCTTGGAGCTGTTGAACTCTTTCCTTCCATTTTAAACTCGTGAAGATGCCAACAGACAAATACAACAGAGGTTCCAATGAAGCTGCCAATGGGCTTATGGACGAAGGCTGGTCCGTTATGGGAAGTGATGGGATGGTTGAAGTCAGCATTCTGGTAAACTCTTTAAAAGCTTACAGCGTATACGAGCCATTTTCTTGATATGTGTTGTAGTTGTACACAATTTGATGATTTAAAGTTCCTATGCCTTTGAAGAGACATTTGTGTAACGTCATCTATTTCATGTTTCTCCAATGTAGGCCACTCATTCTGCGGTAAAATATAACGCTTTTTATCTTTGTTTAGGAATCAGATATAACATTTTTCTTGAATGATTTTTTTTAAGGGATTGCTATTCATTTCATTTAGACTGGATTACTATATAGCAGCTACAATAGCCTAAGTCTTTGTACTCCAGTAGACCCGAACTCCCGCAACACACACAATCCTCGGTGCTACCACGAGCTATGTTCTACTTCTTAGTTTGGGTCCAGAAGAAAGCACCTCCTTTAAACTGCTTTTGTGGCGTTTGCTTTTAATGAATCCTCCGGCACTTTCACTCGTAGGAAAGCGTTACGTTATTTCAACACTAGTAGACCGCGGAATTCAACGGTCAATAATGAACACCTTCCTAAGCTCTGTGACCCAGTTGTGAGAGTCTCATCTTTCGTCTACGATTAAAGACCCACCCTCAAGGAACTTCAGATTCAGAGCAGAACAGAATATTAGTTCGGTCAAACGAATGGAGTGCTTGAGGCCTTTCCGGTCAATCGTTCGATGACCATACGTCTTGACGATCGGTCAATTTCGGTGGCAGACACCCACAAACGACACCAGCCCAGCTATGGTCCCTTATAAATCATTCAACTAATATCCATTCTTTCTCTTACCACTTCTTTTCTTTTTCAACTTCTATCAAATTAATTGTTTTCCTGATGCATTAAGGAAAAAATTTTATAAATAATTAAAAAGCCGATCAGGGTTCTGAGGCCGTTGATACTAGGTATAAAGTGATAAAAATCTAATAAAACACGTGGGAGAGTAGGAACATTTTTTGGTGCTTGTTCCTGCTGAAAAACACGTGGGAGGGAACCCTATTTATGGCTTCTCGGAACGTGGGCAAGCCCACGAGCAGACAAAAACAAATAAAAGAGAGAGGTACTAAAAGCACCAGACTCGATTTTTTTTTTAAAAGTTGGTTTTCATTAATAATGCTATAAACGGTGTAGTCTGTTAATTTCCCTCTACAAATCATTATCTCTTCAATTATCTTATCGAATTTTTGTCTCAATACTTTATGAATAACGCGCGAGTTGGGCACCGGCCTCTCATAAATAATAAATATTTATATTTCTTGGGTTTTGTAAATATAATTATTTATTTCTTTGTGAAAAGGTTGGTGCCGCACACTCAACCGGTGTTTATAGCAGTCGACTCTGACTCTGACTCTGACTTGTCTGGATGCACTTGCTGCCCGCTCTCCTCTCACTTTTCATATATCATTCACCATATTATTTGTGTACAGTTGCAATTTACAAATGAAGATGATACTTTATTCAATAGATTTCTGTCAACGGCCCTATTGTTGCCGCCCAGGACAAAAAATTAATTTATCCGCGACCTCGCAGCAACGCTACCATGCTTTATATATTCTATTAGCTCATGTCACTGCTTCATCCTTCTCCCCCCACTGAGACTCCGCCGAGACACAGCTCGTTGAGTGAAACAGAGAGAGCAGTAGAGATCATATTTTTCTTTTCCTAGAAAGGAAAAAGAGGGGAAAATGTCTGTGATCGACTTCTCCAGCATCCAAGAGATGGGCGACGATGAGCACAAGCGCTACGCCGCCCTCACCATCTCCAGCCTAGTTTACTTTCCCTTCGCAATCAGAGCCGCGATTAAGCTGGGCGTGTTCGACATAATCGCCGGCGCCGGCCCCGACGCGTACCTCTCCTCCGAAGACATCGCCTCCAAGATACCCAACACCAGTCCCAACACCCCAATCGCACTCGAGCGCATACTCCGGATGCTTGTCATCAACGACATCCTCAACACATCCCAGGCCGCCGCCGCCGACGGCGAAAAAGGGCGGAGGCCTCCGCGTGTGTTGTACGGCCTGGGGAAGTTGGGAAGCTACCTGGTCGCCGGACCTCCGGGGACTTCGGTGGCGCCGACCCATCTTCTGGCGGTGGACAAGGCGATGGTGGACGGACTCTACTTCTTGGAAGACGCCGTCCTCGACCCCAGCTGCGAGCCCTTTGTTAAGGCCAACGGCAAGACTCTGTTCGAGTACATGGGGGAGGATCTCAGGTTCAGGAAGGTGTTCCACGATGCCATGAGAGGTGCTTCCATCATGACCGCCGCCGTTATCTTTGATAAGTACAAAGGCTTCGAGGATGTCAAAGACATCGTCGATGTGGGCGGTAGCTCAGGGGCCGTCGTCGCAGAAATTGTTGCCAAGTACCCGCACATCCGTGCCCGGAACTTCGATCTGCCTTATGTGATTGCTAATGCGCCCCAATTCCCAGGTACGACGTTCTCCCCCTCTTTCTTCTATGGTATCGATTAGGGGATCAGTACTTTTCCTTTCTCATCACTTAAAGGCGAGCTTTCTTTCTTTTTTGCTCTGTTCAGGTGTGGAGCACGTTTCAGGAAATATGTTTGAGAGCATACCCACTACGGAAACCATTTTCATGAAGGTTAGATATCATGGATCCGTCTCTTTTCTTCATCAATTTGCTGAAAAGCATTCATCATATTAACAATACTGAGGTTTCTCTACCTGCAACTAGATCTCAACCTGTTGATGTGTATCTGCACTAATTTTAGATTATATGGGTGACTTTAACGTTATCCAAGGAGTCTTTTGGCACATTTGATAGTGCTTCCAATAAAACAAATAAGCAGATTGTCGATCTGCTTTTACTAATTACTACCCCTTTTTAACGATCCATAAATGAATGAATACAGAGGTAGCCATATATGTTTATTTACACTAGTCTTACACCATGAAAAAGGGGAAGAATTAAGACAAGAAAAGCCACTGATAGTCCTTTTTAACTTTGACAATGCAGTCTATCCTTCACGACTGGGACGACGAGCAATGCGTGGAGATACTGAAGAACTGCTGGAAGGCACTTCCGGAAGGGGGGAAGGTGATCAATGTGGATCTTGTTGTTCCAACCAAGATAGGGAACGATTTGGAATCGTTGCGTGTGTTGGGTCTTGATATGACCATGATGGCCTGTTGTCCGCGCGGAAGGGAGAGAACCATCGAAGAGTTCCAGTACCTGGGTGACGCAGCTGGGTTTGCTGAATTGAAAGACTTCCCAGTTTCGAATGGTCTTCGTGTTATCGAATTTCACAAAAGCCTGTAACCGGTAAACTGAGAGGAATTTTCTTCTGGAATACCATCATCATCATGTTGAGGGCATTGACTGGGGACTCCATAGCTTGAGTAATGCTGTAACTATGTATGTCGACGTTTACTGTTTCTAGGAACCGTTTCGTATTTGTTCGTGGATTCAAGAATCAATAATAAGAAGCAGGTTGGCGGATACGCACGGGGACACCGTTATTTCTTACTTTCTTAGTCTCATTTCGTCTATAGATAGTTTTTAAGACGATTCCGTATTAGCAGGAGGCGATCAAATTTCAGAAAGAAGTAGGTTTTACAGTGGGAGGTCTTGGTTCAAGTCTCCTTTTTCCCCTTATGGATCTTCAAGCGACAGTGAAAAACAGTCTCTCCCAGGAGTGAAATCGGGGAGACTTCAAAATCTCACTAATATCTAAGACAATGAATTCTTTTAAAAATGAGATCCCTCTTAAAACATGAGATTCTTTATGCACTAACAGTCTAACCCCCCTTAAAGGGGGCACGGGAAAAGAAAATCACAACTTTAAAAAAAAAAAATTCAGAGAGAAGCAGCAAGCTTTTGGCCAGAAACTTAGCAGGGTTTATCGGGTTTTTCACAGACAGAGATTCCTTTCATGACCAAAGTATAAAGAACACAACTACAGAGCCACAGATGCACAGAAAGAGGTGAGGAGTGTCAATTGAAAGTCTTTGAGATGGGCCTAACGATTTACTCTCTATTTCAGGAGGCTCTCGGACTTGAACATTGTGCTTATAGATGAAAGCCCAGATTTGACTTTTTTTTTACTGCAATTGGTCACATCTCATCCACGCGTGTAGGTCCAAATCTTTGGACTGATTAACTTGGACTTGTCCTATATAAACTATCTAATGCATATTGAAAATTCGAGCTTAAACGGAGCCTCAAGCGTAAGTCTCACACTTAACTGTATCATGTAATATGCACGTAAGTCTTTACATTTGTTCTCACTGCCTCGATCCAGCTTCCCAAACCTATACGAATCCTAAATCGTTAAGATAGGAACGGCCAAGCCGTTCTCTAAACCCAAGCCCAAAGTAGACCCAAAATATTAAGAAAACTTATTAAGTACCCAATAAGGTCCCATTAACTTAGTTGGGTTCTTATCGGGTCCTAATCTGATACCCAATAAACTTAATGAGTGACCATTGGGTACCCATTTAAAACCCATTATCTGTCAAATTAGAGTTGATGGAGAAATCTAACTTGTGTTAAGCGCTCCGGCGTTCACTAAACACGTCCCGACAGATTATATGAGTCATGACTAATTAAAAGGAAATAATTTATCATAATCACGAGTAAGGTTCTTGCATGAGGCAGAAAATTATGGAGATCGATGGGGTCGCTCTACAGCAGGAAACCGATTTCCCAGTTCCCACCCACAGCCTGCGTCGTACAATAAAGGCTGCGACATCGATTTGATCCACACACTCACCCTTGGGTCAACTTATCTTAAACGGATCCGCTAATGGGTGTCCTATTCGCGGTTAATCTCGGCGTTCCACCCGATATATTAATCTTGAAAATTAAGACGACATTCAGGAACCAATAAACCGTATATATGCATTGATTCCACATTATCTTGGGAATGGCGAAGGGAACGCTTGTTTTGAGATATATCCATGAGTTCGAATGGAAAGATGACAAGAAGATCAGATTTACCAAAAAACTGTTGACCCAAGAAAGCAAAATGTAGACCCAAGCTTTTATATTTGGCACGATGCTAAGTGCTGTCTTGTTCTGAAGCAGGGGAAAATAGACAAAAGAACTCACTGGGACCTTAGCTGGATTCGTCCTCTTAATGGGCACTGGAGGGCAAATCTCTGCTCTCCAATAGCAAAACGAACAGATGATATTCACTGGGATTAGTGTCTAATCACTCTTTAGATGAGCAATGGCTGTCATAATTATAGAGCATAAGTAGGCTCCGCAGTCTCTGTCTGAGGATCTACAGCATCCTATATCCATGTTATCGGGTCGCTAAATGATTCCTCAAGATTTGAGCTTTTCCCCTGCCATGGTAGCTCTTCTTCTCCTGAAAGTAACTAGGACGTTAAGCGGAGTGAGTTATCCGAGTGTCTGGGTTGGTCCCATTTGAATCATGGCGGTGCTCAAAGGCGAGAGAAAATACTAAGAATGATGACTGTCGTCTTACGGTCATAAAAAAAAAAAAAAAAAACTCGGAGAAGAAGGCACTAAAGTACAAAGAGTTGGAGAAAAGCTTCCTAAAAGATGGAATACATTTCTATTTTTTTTTTCTTTTGCTCGTACAAACATTGTAAGTGCAAGAGCCGGAAATTGTCTGACCGAAATTCGTCCTCCCTGCAATCTTATGCGTCTTCATTTTTTTATGTTTGGTTGCTTCCTGCAAAACTCTAGCTAGCTCCCTCTCATAATTATAACGCGCCCAGGGATGTCTTTCTTGTCCGTGAAGCGTGGACCACTCGAGCACTGCGAGATAGTACTGTTGGGTCGACTCTAAATTCAAAAGCACGTCTTCTGTCGACTGTCGACTGTCGAGGAGCTAGGCCTCTTTTTCCCAAAGTACCCAGAAAAAGACCACTCACAGAGGAATTCAGTCGATCACGGCCTCCACTCTTGTGTATATTAACCAGACAAACTGGGCCGGATTAAGTAGTGATCACTTCAAATTAAAAGCGAACCCTTTGGCAACTTGTTTCGTATTTTTTTCTTCCATGCTTAAAATATACCATCACAATGATAATATATTAATATTGATACTTTATTATGCTATTAACTACTGAAGCTTGTAAAAAAAAGAGAAGAAAAAAAAAAAAGGAAGTTGTCTGGAAAGCCATTTTTTATACTGCAGATTAACGCTTTTTTTTATCATGCATACTAATTCTTCAAAAGGGAGGTCCAGTCCCGTCTCGTAGAGACATCCACACGTGCAGCAGACAAAAACGTCTCTCCAAATCTCCCTTGTTAGTATTAAATATGCAACATATTAACGGACCCAAATTTGCTACTTGTAAAGACTGTACTGGGTTTGTGGGGAGAGAAATGCTTATGTTAGAGTTACATAAGCACTGAATCATCCTTTATATTAGTTCCTTGACCAAACTAATAGGATTTTTTAGGAAGGAAAGGATAATGGTGGCCGTCGGGCTTTGCAAAATTTCCAAAACGGAAAAGGCACAGTGGTCAAACACACCAAAGCCCTTGGGTGGTGTGCGAGTGGGTTGGTGTCAAAAAGCCGTGGGGGACGCACGTGTGTGCGCGGCCATTCTTAATCAATCAAAGCATATAGGCGAGAAAACGGGGCTCGTCCCTGCAGGCACACACAGACGAAGTGGGGTTAAAGGGTGAGACAGGGATCGAGTGTGGATCTTTTGATGGAAAGGAAGGCAGAGAAGAGGGAGGGTGTGTTTGATTTAAACTGCGCAAGGACTAATTTAATGAGGCCACTTCGCTTGTGCATGGTCTCCGAGGAAGCTAAGTATGATTGAAAGGGGGGGAGGGGGGCGGGGTGAGGTTTCCGAGGGGAAAGGAAGCCGGTCTTTGCCAGCAAAGCTGAGCTGGTTCGGACCTCTCTTTTGAGGGGTCAACCATCGATTTGTTCAGCCTAGCTCATTGGGGAATGGAATCTTCCTATTGCATGCAAAAACTAAAAAGAGAAGCGAAGGGTTCTTGTCACCGGCCGGCATCATTGCGGAGAACGAATAGATGAAAAGGGAGCAGACACAATTATATCGGCTTAGAAGGAAAGAAGGCGGGTCACGAGAAAGCTTGCGTTGTTGCGTACGTGTTCATTTGCTTAGAAAGAGACCATTCTTAAAATTCCCCTCCTTTGGACCCTCATCAAACTGTGGCAATACTATGCATGCACAGTTGTTCCCAGATTAAAACAGGACTCTTTATCTCTAGTAATCGATCCGTGTCTATATTCTTAATTAGTATCCTTCTTCTATTAGACTTTTATCTCATGAACTGCAAAGTTGCTGCGACAATTGCATAGCTTACAAGTAGAAATTAAGACACAAGTGCTGCGCGTCCGTTTGTTCAAACATCATATCCCCGCGTTAATTTGCTCTCCACTCTCTCTCTCTCTCTCTCTCTCTCTCTCTCTCTCTCTCTCTCTCTCTCTCTCTCTCTCTCTCTCTCTCTCTCTCTCTCTCTCTCTCTCTCTCATTGTTCCCTGCAGCGATCTCATTCGAACGGATCAGCCGTCGGCGGTTAAGACAACATGATCCGTCAAACTCGGAATAAAGATAGGCGTGCGTCAACCTAGTACAGAATCTGCAGATAAACAATTTTGAAAACCTCGAGCTGATCCAGTACTACTCACCAGCATGCATGAAGACGAAGATGTTGATCTCATTTTAAAATCTCTCTTTGCGTAATGGATCATGAGTTCTTCACGCCGGCAGATTGGGGACACCTTGACGTCTCGTCTCTCATGTCAAACAAGGTAATGGGGATCGCGGTCTGAAAGTGGGATAAAATGATGGAGCCCCAACGGAAGGGTTTAGTTACTCAGGTTTCGGATGGAAAGAATATTTCACGGAATCGTCTTTTTTCTATCCAAAAAGGATGGCCTTTTCACAGCTAGCTCTACGGCTTTGGTACAAAAAAACACACTCGAAGCTAACAAGAAAGTCCTGATGATTAGAGATTGCGGTTTGAGAGACTGCAGGTAGCTGACATGACAGTGTGGTAGCAACACCATCAAAGCTGCATGTACTAGCTAGTAAATATGGGTGTAAACTCTAATTAAAACTGTGGATGGATATTGTTGACGACTGCACTAATTATGGCCACCGTCGGAATCGTGGCCGTGCTCGATTCAATGAACCATATTTATTCTTGGTGATCAGAATTATTGTCGCGCAGATCAGATTCGCCGCCCAATATGAGCCAACCCAATGATTCAGTGTCTTAGACAAACTAATATTTGGTTGTCCGAATTAGGTGAAAATAATCGAATGCCCCGGAAAAAAAACAGAATACAATTAATAAGAACAACATTGAACTCATGCATATATGACAATTTGGATATCTACATTTTACACTCACTTGGGATGTATGATTATAATTAAACAAAACTTCGGAGGTACTCACTCGTACAGGGTCAACATAGAGATGGAGCAAAAGAAAAGTAAGAACGCTAGCTAGTATAATAAACAAGCTGGCGCGCGGCTTGATGAGAAGTTGAGCGCTAATTATGAGTAAAAACCCAAAGGCGAAAGAAAAGATTTTTCAAATAGTTATAAAACTACGAGAGGTAACGGTTCTTGAGGCGAGACACGAACGAGTCGGGCTTCCGGGACGATTCCAGGACTTCGAGTACGTCGGCGGCGGTCGGTCTGGCGATGGGGTCCACGGCGGTGCACTGGATGGCCAGATTCATGGTTTGGACGATCTCTCTCTCGATTTCCGACACGTGGCTTCTCAAGGGAGGGTCGATCCACGCTTCGAGATGGCAGTCGGAGTAGCAATAGCGGGCCCACTCCACGATCGTGAGCTGCGGGCCAGCCTCTGGGTCCCGCGGGTGTTTCCCTGTCAGCAACTCGATCATCAGCACTCCCAGGGCGTACACGTCGCTCTGCTCCGTGAATGCCTGGCCCTCCAGTAGCTCTGCACCACCAAAATCCGACGTCAGAGAGGGTCTTTCAGTCATTTTAAAAGAGAAGGGTTGTCAGAGGATTCACTTCAGTCAGTTTATGGTCCAAGTACAACACATAATTTTCCGGGAAACTTTACAAACTCATAATTATTAAAAAAATATACATGGTCGCCATCAATTAAAAGTTACAAAACAGCATGCTTATTCTCTTAAAACTAGCTTGAAAGCCCTGCGATTCATCCTGCGATTCATGCTTATTAATTAACATTAGTTGGAAGGTAATTAGCGTATATTTGAAACGTTTAGAGGGCATAGTGGGTATGTCGTACTACCTGGGGAGCCATAGCCGGAGGAGAGGAAGGCCTTGTAGTCGCCGGCCAGATTCCCGGGCAGGTTCAGTTTCAGGCGGGCTTCGCACTTCCCGGCGTCGTCGATGACCACATTATCTGCCGAAAGGTTACCCACGACAAAGGCCGGGAAACAGCGATGATGCAGAAACGAAAGGGCCCTCGTAATCCCCACAGCCACTTTCCTGCGCTTCTCCCAGCTCAGTTCCGTCACCGCGTCCCCGAAACGCCTCCCTCCGACAAATTCAAACAGAACGAAACCATCCGTCTCGGAGCGGCATATTCCGAGCGTTTTCACGACGTTGGGATGGCGAACCTTCGCCAGGCTCACCAACTCCGTCCAGAAGCTCGCGGAAGGAGACGGAACGTCGAACAGTTTCTTCACCGCGAACGGCGCACTACCCTTAACGGCCGCCGAAGTTCCTTTGTACGCGACGCCGTAGAGGTCTTTGTAGATCACGTTTTCCTGTCTCAAGGACAGCACAATATCTTCCACCGTGACCACGTCGATAAACTTTTCGTCAAAAAGCTGCAAATCCCACACGCCTTCCTCGTTGTCGACATTTTTGGTGAACTGAAACTCCTTTCCTCGGCGAACGAAGAACAGGAAGAAGAAAACGGATAATGCGAGTAGCAGCACAAGCACCACCAATGCGGAAAGGAAAAACCACTCCACCTGTCTCTTTGCGGTTTTGCATGCCGGCAAACCGCTGGAAGCACCACCACCGCAGAGGCCGTCGTTGCCGACTACGGCGCTGCGATTAACGGCGAGAAACGCCGGCGTGAGAGGTAAAGGGCCATGCAGCTTGTTGTACGAGATATTAACTGAAACGAGCGAATCGATTTTCCCCAAATCCCGCGGTATTACTCCAGTGAAGCGGTTATAAGATAAATCCAGTTCGCCGAGGACCGGCATTAAAGAAAGAGTCGAAGGAAGAAGGCCGGAGAGTTGGTTGCCGCTGACGTCCAAATTCACGAGCTTCTCGCAGGATGATATCTCTCGCGGAATTGAACCCGAGAGTTGGTTCTTCGCCAAGTTCAATTGCACCAGCTCGGTGAAGGCTCCGTAAGTAGCAGGGATGCCGCCTGAAAACTGGTTTTCCGACAAGTCCAGGTACTCGAGCTCTTGAATATCACTCCCGAAACTAGGAGGCAACCCTCCCACGAATTTGTTCCTCGACAATTTCAGCATCTCGAGAGAAGCCATCTCCCATTTCCTGTCATCTATAACGCCGGAGAGGGCGTTTCCCGAGAGATCAAGATAGTAAATAAGTGGAAGCTTCGTGAGCTCAGGTGATAGTCGGCCCGAGAGCTTGTTATTCTGGAGACGCACTCGTTCCAAGCTCTTACAACGGCTCAAGGAGCCCCCTGGTAGTTTTCCAGACAGAGAGTTGGAGAAGAGAATGAGCTTGAAAAGGTGACCGGAGTTGCACAAAGTATCCGGAATTTGACCCGAGAGGTGGTTCGTGGAAAGGTCGAGGACGGTGAGATTATTCTTTTCGCCGAGATTTATCGGGATCTCGCCCGACAATCTGTTCGACCAGAGCTGGAGCACTTTGAGGCGAGGGAGGTGCGATGCAGAGTAGGGAATTCTGCCTGTGAGATTATTGGAGAAGAGCTGGAGTATCTCGAGGTTCTGGAGGTTTATTAAGCTTTCGGAGATTTCTCCCGAGAGGGAATTGTCGCTGAGATCAAGGGACACGAGTTCGCGAAGATTATAAATTGCAGGAGGGATAGAACCCGACAGCCTATTTTGATAGAGAAAGAGGTAACGAAGCTTGGAGAGATTCCCCAGAGAAGAAGGAATCTCCCCGGTGAGGTTATTGTAGACGAGATCAAGATGGCGGAGAGACGACAAGTTTCCGATTCCCGGCGGAATCTCGCCGGAAAGATTGTTGTACCCCAAATATATCCACCTCAGTCTAGTCATTAGGCCTATTTCGGGCGGAATTCCACCGACGAGCCCGTTCGAAGCCAAAGTCAAGTCTCGGAGGTTTCTGAGGTCCGTGATCGACATGGGAATTTTTCCAGTCAAGGAGTTTCCACCGAAATCCAGAAACTTCAGGCCGGAGAAAGATCTGATTTCCTGAGGGATCTCCCCGGAAATCAAGTTGTTGGAGACATCTAAAGTCTCCAGGACAGGGACGGACTTTCGAGGGAAAGAGATGGGGCCGGAAAAGTTGTTATTGCTAAGATTGAGGTGCTGCAGCGAGGTGGAAGAAGAAAATATTTCAACCGGAATTTCTCCGAAGAGCGCGTTGCTCGAGAGATTGATGGTTGTTACGAGGGGAAGGCGGAAAAGGGCAGGAGGGAGTCTTCCCGAAAGGTTTCTGCCGGAGAGATCGATTCCGGTGACATGAGAATAATCGGTATTGCAAGTGACGCCGTTCCAGTTACAGAGAGGCGTGGATGCGTTCCAGCCGGAGAGGCGATGAAGAGGATCGCGTATGGCAGCTTTGAATGATAGCAATAATTCGAGTTCTGCTGCTGTGACTTCTGAAGAAGACGGGAGAAGGAAGATGGAGAAGAGAAGAAAACAGCACCAAGCCGCCTCTCCATTCGCCATTAATTACTTGCCGAAGTAATGAAAAGCAACGGAAAACGCAAGTTCCGATCAGAAATTGTAACGAAGAGGAGCGTTGTTTGGCCTGTGATCTCACTCCGGATACGGTCTCGTTGAGGCAAATCCTCACTGTGAACAAAACAGAATTGGTGAATAAACAAATCGGTGTGTGGTTCCACGAGAACTTGTAAGCTAGGACTAAAACATCACGAAAAAAAACGAGGAAAATACGACAAAACAAAAGAATAAAACTATACGAATCAAGAGGAGTTTATAATACCTTGCTGGCCTCTTCCTCGAAATCTCTCCGTCAAACTTCAGGTGAAATTAACTTGGGATATAAGACGGAAACAGTAGGCATCAGGTGCGCTCCAGAAAACAGACCTAGAATTAGAAACTTCGATGATGAGAGGAGAATAGAGAAGCCCCGGTGAGAACTGATCAGAAAGAAGAAGTGAAGTCTAGCTGAAAGGACCTCCGTCTTTAAGTAGGCGTGTGCACTTGTTGGGGAGAAGAGAAAACAGAGAAGAAGCGCCCGCAGTCCGCACGGTCTTCAACTCTATACTCCTTGGCCGCGAGTAAGAAGCGAAATGACGAAAATGCTCCGTGGAGTCGCCTTGGAGTTTGAACGGGACCCAGAGTCGGGTAACGGCTAAAAATGGCATAACAATTGCTGGGACAGCCAGTGCTTTGTTTGGTCGGGTTTTCACCAGTAAAAAGAGAGTTCGTTTTGACCGGACTTATGCTTCTATTATATGACGAAAACGCCCCCAGTTATAAATTGGTGGACCCGATTGAATCGCCAGCATCCTCATGGTTCACGAATGATTAGAACAACAGGACGACTTGCAATTCAATCCCACGAAGTCGAGAAGAGGGATGGGTCCAGGTTATGTGTATGTGACTGTGTGACTGAGCGTGTGATTTTGTGCGTGTCAGGGTGTGTGGGTAGGTAGAAATTAAGAATAGATTGGTATAAATATGATATCACTATCAGTGTATCTGATAGTAGTTGTACTGAATAGTGAGTCAGAGGCCACTCGATTTCGTTTGGGAATTTATTAATGCAATCCTGCGTCGTCGCAGTGGACAGTCATGCTAGTGAGTTCGAGTTTCAAGTTTCAACGCCTGCCGTAGCAAAAATCGCCGCAGCATGCCTGCCCTTGTCTTGTTTTGTGGAGTATTACGACAAACAGTTGGAGGGCATTTGGAGAATTAAGGTCTCAATTCTGAAATATGAACGAGGAGGGTAGAGAAATGGGCGAGCGAATGACCGTGCTTAGTCGAGCGAGTTGCGGGGGGAGTGCGGAAGCCGAGAAGAGTGAGGGTTTTCTTTTTGAAAGCTGAAAGTAGAAAGCAGAGAAAGAGGTGGTGGGCGCGCGCTGGTCCGGCAAGAGGAATGAACCAAGGAAAGGAAAAGAAAAGTAGTATGTCTTTACGTTACTGCTCGTGCGTCCTTTTTTGGGTCCACTCCCTCTTTCTCGAAGGAATGGAATATACAGTGTCCAGTCTTTGTCGCACCGAGCAGGCGAGCATGCTCTGAGTCTCAGCTGCTAACCTCATCCCCCATTTTCTAGGGTTTCTCAACTCTCCCTCCTTCTGTACCAGCCCAGAAAATCCCTACATCCTCCCCCTATAGTAGCTTTTCCGTTTAAAATAAATTTCTCTCTCCTAAGTTCCCTCTTCTAATTAATTATTCATGAAAGTACTGATGCTTTTCTCTATCTTTAAACATGTTTTAACAGAGATTAATAAGTTTTAGTTTCTAATTATTCACTTGTAGATTAATTGGGAACATTGTCATTTTTCGCGTAAAACCGTCGGTAGTCTTAAGTCCTAACTAAGTAAATTTTCAACTGCGATGCGTTTGTACAAAGTCAGAAAACGTGTTGTTAATATTAAGTGTCAGTTTTTTACCTTTTCTTGGCCTAGAGAACCTTGTGGGAAATTAAAACTTACTGAAACAAAAAAAAAATGACAGAATTATAGAAAATAACAAGAAGTACCTAAATGTGTTTTTCTATTTCAATGTTACTTGTTGCCAAAAATATAAGTTTTATGTATGTATTAACGAGTTTTAGAAGTGAATATAACGTACAAAATACAAAATATGGAATATTTTGTATCATGTTTTAAAATGGATAACTCATTCTTAAATCTAAATTCTGTGCACTTCACTGAGTATGGTTATTTGGGAACTTACCTTAACAACATCTCTAGCTACTTCAAGGGTTCCTTAAAATTTGCATTAATGAAAAAACTAGGGTGGTAGGTAGAACAGTAGCATTACCATCCTTCTATCCATGGGGCGAGGACCACAGGCATACCCCTTTTTGTAGCTTCTTATAATAACTTTTAAAATAATGAAGTAAATTTCAAATTACAGTGTATAACCAATATTATCGAAACCAAACCAAATTGGGGGGTTCGACCCAATGGAACCCGAACCAGGATACATTATTGTTCTCAGAGATAGGTTAAGAGGGATAGGGAAAGAAAAATAAATCCCGAATAATCGAGCCAAGTTTCCATCACAATACCTCCTCTCTACAAAAGAGTCCTCAAACAAACATATACGTAACAGTTGATCTAACAGTACAACGCGTATATAAAAACATTAAAATGAAAAGAACTACAAGAGCATTTCCGATATGGGTATACTACTGGTCTAACCAGATCTAACAGGGTTTGACCAAGAGAGGACACACTGCCTGTTTAGTAAAAGTGAAACGTCCCATATTCAAAACATCGATTACGAACAACAGAACTCTTTAACCATTCGCTTATGTCATAATCACGTCATGTACTACATCATTAAATTATTAATTATAAATCAATATTAGAATAATACTAGACGTACCCTGCGCTTACGCATCTATCCCTAGTATGTTAATTTAAACCCTTAAAAATATAAAAATATATATATTTTTTATAAAATCTTATTTTCTATAAGATAAACTCTAGACATCAATGATTTAGATTCACAATTGCGTGGGATAAGTGCTAAGTGCAACTAACATTATTTTAAATATTAATATACGTTAAATTTATTTTTTAAATAGAATATTATACGTTTATGATTTGCATAATTCGAGGAGTTACATTTATGGATACGATAATTAAGAAATAGTAACGACAATTAGTAGCTTTGAACAAACACATACTCAGACGAAGAAACAAATTAAGGAAACTTTTCGACGCAACTTTCGCGGCAGGAAAATGGCGCAAAAGCTGTATATTTTTCCATGCGAGAACTTTTTCCCTCGACGACATTAACTTAAAACTCGTCGTTGCGATCAATCGTAAACTGAGCCGCCGGTGGAGGCCGCGAATTAAACAAGAAAAAGATGTCTATTTATTTATTGCGATGTGGAAGATGCCATTATGCAGAAAGTGCGTGAGTGGGGAAATGCGAGTGACGACATGAAACTCGTAAGAACCCAAGCATATTCGTCGTTAAAATAGAAGATTGAGCTCAGCGTCGTTCTTCTTCTAAGGCCGATTCTTCAGAAAAAATAAAAAAAATAAATAAATAAATAAGGGGAAGAAAACGACGGTGTACATAGCTCGCTTCTGTTTCTGAGTTGTGTGGAATATATATAATTTATAAACTTGTATAATAACGATCGTGTATAAAGCTTCGCAGTGACTTTATAAGTTGAACAACTTTTTGTCAATTGTCACCAACCCAACTCTTTGAAGCTTGGATTCCCCTAAATCTATCTATCCAAAGAAGGCGATTATTCATGTTTCATCTACTGTGGCCTAGACTGGAGTAAATATTGGTCAGCCAGCACCCAGCACTCAGTGCTTCTTATCTTTCTCACTCTGGACTTGAATAATATTGGGACCATTTTTACACTTTTTCCCATATTTAAAGCTTCGTGGGCGCAGCGCGGGACCTACTTCTTCTTTCCATTTACTGTGAGATGGGGGTGACGCTAAGTAGTGATTCAAATGATGCAACGTGGGTCTCAGCGTCTAATCGTCGATCCTCGCCCTTCTACACTGTTCTAAGTCTATTTATCACTGTTAAAGCATCTTCCTCTTTCTCCGGGTATTTCCTCTCTGGCTTAATTTCGCTCCAATATTTAAACCTCGATCGTGGCCCAGATAGAGATCTGGGTTTCAAAATTAGACCTATATCGGACGAAATGTCCATGAATTGGGCCGGCTGAGGTATGGAAAGCCCGCCCCTAGTCTTTTAATTACTCCTGAAGAAATCCCGTGATTGTCGCCTTCCTTTACGAACTTATCAATTAACGCAAGAGAAGGGTTAATCAAAATGGAAAATCACGAGAACCCCGTAATTAATTCCGCTGGCAAGTCGAAATTTGAAAGTAGAGACGATCGAAAACGTATTGCCTCGGAATTCTCCGCTCTTTCTCTTTAATTCGGTATGTGTCTCCTTCCTTTCTCGGGTGGTTGATTGAGAAGAGGAAAATCTCAGGTGGAAATTTAGGTTCCAAATTAACGTAATGAGTGTCCTTGCCGGAGACGGGGATTTCCAATAGATCACTAAGATCGACTATTACTAGAAACTAGACAGCTAACGGGATTTCACTAAATAATCATATATATTTACATCCGGTCGCTTGTTAAGTAAGACCGACATATATATGCTCTCTACGTCGAGAACGAATCAGTAAAAAACAGGAACATCTTTCTATCTAATTAGATAACTACTCTAATAATAGGTTGATGACAGTACTAAAATATTTGTGCAGGTTTATGAAAAGGTTGATCGTCGTGAGTAGCAAAAGAGATCAAGAACTACATGTCACTGTAGTATTCTGTTATTCTCCCTGATCTCGAAGTCGTTTTCAGTGTGATCAATCCTTGGCATGCAGCTACTGCTTCGAGCAATTTTGGTTGCAGCCGGAAGCTTCATCTTCACAGAGGCGGCTGCATGGCGTAAGCTTATCTTGATAGCATGGGTCATTGATTTGGCAAGCGAAAGCGTGGGATTGAGCCGCGTGGTCGAGTTGAACTTCTTGGTGAAGGCCATGTGGATGGCAATGGCTTCCTCCAGTGCTTTCTCCGGGTCTTTTTTCAACTGCTCTTTCACGGCTTCGGAGCAAAGCCCGCAGACCCACTTCCCGCAGTAGCATTCCTTGACGAGCACGATGTAATCGGTAGTGCATTCTTCATGGAGTCCGCAGCATTCGCACTCTGCACTTTCGACTTCATGATGTAGTGCAACTTTGTCCTGACCAGGCTGCAGGTTCATCATCTCCAACTTGCTGCTTTTACCTATTTCTGAGACGACGTCGGAGGTCGCCCTCTTCAGACTTTGGTCTTTCTGCGAGGTCGATATATAGAGATTGCAACAGTACTAATAAATTAACCAGAAATATTTAAGTTCAAAACCTAATATTGCAACAATTTGAGATGGAAAAGCAAGGCATGCAGATGAAACTTAATGATCGGGACGATCAAGAGGAACAGAAATCAGAACAACAACAAAACGAACATGCATGAGGGGGAGAAAGACATAATTAGGGTCTTACCATATTGCTGGACTGGCTTCGAGTGCCTGAGTTCAGCGACTTGGTTGCAAAGGCAGGTATATCGGGCCAGGGGGAGTCTCCTTTCTATGTGGGCTTAAAGAGGGAAGAGGAGAAAGGAGAGGTTATTTAAGGAAAGGGTTAGCTAGTCATTGTTTATACCTTTTTCGGCTGTTCTGTTGAGACTTTAGGCACACAGAGATGGGATGGATGGAGGACTTGCTTTGCCGTCAATATTGAACATATTGCGTTTAATTAAGTACGTGCAGCCACAACAACCTCCTATATTCTTTGTATAAACATCAACATATATATATAGGCAGACGTGAGAAGTATATATAGAATGTCGCCTTGTAAAACAACCCACTTGTGTCGGCTGTTCACAAGGGACCAAATCAAGGTTTATGTCACGTGAGTCTGGAAAGTTGCTACAATGATCCATATATACAGCGGTTTTCGCTACGTCATCTGACATATATAGATAGATCGGCTTGTAGCTAGGTTCATTCAATTCTTCACATCCTTGAGATATATTACATATATAATACATGCCGGCGTGAATATTTCACGGGATTAATGGCATTTTTCCATATATAGAGTGCTAAAACATAGTGGTGATCACAACGGAAATTTTGGGAGTTTTGATAGAATTCTATACTATACAAGCAATTCAGTATGTATAGGGTCTACGTACTGATCAATTGTAAAGTACGTAGTAGTGGAACAAGCTGCTGCACAAAAGTAGGCCTAAACGGCTAAATTAAAGATCAATCTTACATTCAACCGTAAAAGGTATAGTACTGAATGGGAAAAGCGTTGCCAACAGGAAGAGCTGGACGAGTTGCATAGAATTAATAGATAAGGTAATATAGGGCGGGCATGTCATCCGTGGGAAAATTAGACAGGGACCATTCTATGATAACCTCTCGATATATATCCAACTTCGCAGGCAGAAGCAAGAGTTTCAGAACCTCGTGATGGTGCGAAGCTTTTAAGTCCATAGTCCCGAGGCCTACCTGCATTGGGAGGGAGTCTAGCCTGTTTGGGCGGTGTTTCTAGTTGAAAGTAACATTACTCGGCTTTCTCACAACCTAATATATATGTGTTATATATAACGAGATGCTGAGCGATAATATAGATCACAGACTTATCTGGGTGGTAAAAAGTCTGAGCTTCCCCAATCTTTAATCGTTCCCGGATTGCGATTGCTGTTTGTGCTATTTGTTCAGGCGAACCGGTTGAAGACTAAGCGGACGAACCGGTTGGGTGGACAGAGTTGGACGGAGTTCGACAATGCGTGCCGGATCCGTCGCTAGCTCCAGCTATTTGTGCTATGTTCCTTATCGTCAACATATGCTTGAATTAACTCCTTTGGTGAATAATCAAGTTTTGTTTCAGAGATAAATTTAGAGACTACCCTAGGGTGGGTTTTATGAGGAACCGGATCCAAAACACAACGTCCTGACCCCACCCCGCAAATGGGACTAAATTCTGCCCTAGTTACATGTTAACGACACAACATGGAAAAAAAACCATCGATCGGCTTTGAGGGACATGGGGTTTTAATTCTGGAAGGGATTAGAGAGGGAACATGGACAGGGACATGAATGGGATCATCAGATGGGGATAAAAAGAAAAATGCTACATCTACTTTACTGTAGAGCACGCACTTCCTCTTCTCACTGTAGTAGTAGGACCCACACCATGAATATTTTAATGTCTATCGCTACAGTGAGGGGGAAGTGTACAAAGTGCTCTAAGGGAATATAGCATTACTCGGATAAATATGGCTCAAAGCTAGGCCATTTGGGTTGGTTCTAAGCTATGTCGTAAACGAGTGGACGGGATAGTAGTGTTGGATGTCAAATAGCGACCAGTCTAATTAAGCAGGGAGATTTTGGTACCGTTGAACATCCAGGACAAGGTCAAGTTCATTGAAACCCTTATCTAATTTAACAGGTGCTTGCCCTTAGATCGAAAAATTCGAAAATGAGTTCAAACATATTAATGGAAGTAATCACTCCACCAATCACTTTCATCACGTAGACGTTTTTTATGAGTACATTTAGCTAACAAAGTCATTAATTTAAAGGAAGTATCTAGACACGTACCTGCAATATGCAGCATATATATATATATATGTAATAACATAGAGCGGAATCGCAGGAGCATATGCTTAATTAACTATGACTTCATTTAATATGCGTAAGCTAGCTGTTGTCTAACCTTGACAAAACTGATCTCAAATGATATATACACAAATAACTCCTTTAGGGTGTTGGGTAGTTAATTGTTCTATGTTATTGTCATTATCTCCTAATGTCTTCGTACGCAGCTTGCTTGTCTACAAAATAAAGCATGATCTAATGACGGTTTTCTGACCTGCACTAGTGACTTAATTGGCGCGTGATGAAATTGACTCATGCACTTTCTGAAGTGAATATTAATGTGGAAGACGTCGTGGAATCGTCCAATTCTTTTCTAAGCGAAACCTCCCCTCTTGACTCAAAGTGAGTGTGGCAAATTTTCTAATCCAATTTGGAATTTTATGAATCTGATTTAGGTCCCAGTTCCGGACTAAAATCTGGATCAACTCAATCGATGGACTGTTTTTAAGTAAAAAAATGCTTGTTGCACTTAAGCGCAATACCCATCCGATGCACCGGCCAATCAGAAACACTATTGCATAGGGTTTATCCTTTAAGATTTAAGAATTTTATAAAATAATAAGTAGTTTTTATCTTTTTAAGTGTTTCATATTGGCTGGTACAGCGGATAGTTACTGTGCGTAGGTGCAGTTACCATTACTCTTTAGGTAATAGCGGGTTCAAAAAAGCTAGTTTTAATTACTGTTTTCATTCTGCTTAATAATTGGTAAATGGATAAGCGGGTAAAATTACTCGTTTACTATATGAGTAACTATTTTGTGTTATATTTCCTTTCGTTTAATAGTCAGTCGAAAGTAGAATTGGTAATTATGTAAAACTTACACCCATAACCAAAACTTATTAAATAAGTGGAAAGGTTAGTGGGTGTATATATAGGATAGATAGATGAATTACACCCATAAGGAAAGCGTCTCTTTATATAAATATCCTTTTTGTTGTGAATGGAAGTGAATTTTAAGGCTGAAGATCGAATAGTCCTAAACCCGAGCTGGTCCAACCCATGCCATTCCTTGGAACTAAATGAAAAGTCTTCTCTCATGATAGAAGGCCTGAATTTATGAAAGCATATCTAATTATGTAGTAGGTACGACATTCTTAGCGGTTTGAGTTTTTAGTTGTTATTCTCTATCACTCAAATTCATGTAGTAGGTACCACGTTCGCAGCTAGTTGTGGTTGCATAATTTCATTAAGAAAGTGATGGCGTTAAATTCGAGTATTGGGACTTCAACTTGGTAGGGACCTGAATTTATGGAAATGTGGCCTGAACTCCAACACTTGGCCCAGTGGATTCCGCCTTAATTTGATCCCCTGAATGACTCAAGAACTCGTTGAAGTTCTCCATTCTTAGAAGCTACCGATCGAAGCGACAAATTCAAATGAAAAAAAGAAAACGATCAACAGTTAGCGGGTAAATTATCTTCACCAAATTATACAATCAATGTCAATAATTTTATGGCCCCCTACGTTTATTACATGTTTTACAGTAGTAGAAAAAGAAATCTTTACAAGGACAAGTACAGTCCATTTATTCAAAATACACGAACATCAAAATAAAATAAGCAATTAGTTTCTTCCCAATAAAAAAAAATCGCAATTAATAACGTCCCATGGCTAATAGGAACGCACGTACAACTCCATGCATGGTTAGGCAAACTATGGACCATGCATGTCGTAACTGATCATCTTCTTCGACTGCATGCAGCATGAAGCTTAAATTCATCCCAGCGTCCACCAACCACAGCAAATAATAGAGTCCGGAAATTAATTAGCTAGAAGTGAGAAAGCTAGCTGATCAGCAGAACCACCAAAAACCTCTAGAAATTAGACAAGCTTGACTCCTGCAGCGTGCAGAACTGCAGAAGCTGAAACTCATTACGCACGACCGATGGAATATCAGAGAGGGGCAGCTAGCGAGTGCAGCTGGGCAACGAAGCCTAGCTAATTAAGTACTGTTAAGACAGCGGAAACCATCCAATAAAAGTGAGGATGAATTAATTACCTAGGTCACAAGTCAATCAACAGCTAGAGAATCTGGTGGGTTATAAATAACAGCGAGCGGGAGACACAGATGAGAGATTTACAACCGGGCGCGGTGACCACCGACCCACAATACTAAGAAGACTAGACGTTAACAGAGTAAATTATATATGCAAATGATAAAGGGTACTCGATCGATATCAGTCGTCACAGAAGCAAGTAAAGTAATTGCATGATCAAGATCTAATTACGCGTCGACTCAACGTCGTTTAGCAAACTCTGTCATCTCCTTGGTGATGGCAGGAATGCAGCTGGAGCTCCTGGCAATGGAAGGCTTGTTAGAAGTACTAGTACCGCCCAAGTCCCTGGGACTAATGGACTTGCCTCTGACTCCTGATCTGTTGCTCTTCTTTAGAATCTCCCTCATGGCATCGGCGGTGTAGAGAACAGGGTAGGCTCTGCCTATCCTGTTAAACCTCACGCACGCGCTCATATGAGCTTTCAGGGCTTCTTCCTCCTTGGCGCCGCCCTTGTCGCACTCTTCCTTCACGGCCTCGGAGCAGAGTCCGCATATCCATCTCCCGCAGAACTTGTCGCGCACCCGGTTAATGTACTCGGGCGTGCATTCCTCGGACATGCCGCAGCACTCGCACTTGGCTTCCTCCACCTCCGAGATCGGCGGCAACTTCGCGTCCACCACCATGCCAGCTTCTTTGCTGAGCTCGAACGAGAGATCGGACATGGCTCTCTGAAGCCCTTCCACCGACAGCTTCCGGGGCTTGCAGAAGCTCTCCCTCGTCGCATGGGTACTGACCAGGACTGTCTCTCCATTTGGAGCCATATTCGGCATAATATTGGACGATCGATCGACAACAATTGATCAGAAACGCTATATATTCTCTTGATGATCGATCTGGAGGTTATATAATGATCTGCGCAGCTAGCTAGCTAGGGTTATTCTGAAACCGAAACGAACTGAAACTAAAGGCGCGCAACTGAAACTATATATTGTGGGAAGTAATTGGATCAGGACTTGAATCTTCTTGATCAACAAACGGCTTCCTTCTTAGCTTGGCATGTATGCACACCCTGTAGCTTATTTATATAATTTCACTTCATCATCAGATTCTAAGAATCCAAAGGAGCTTACTTGTGTGAACCAGGGTGAATCTCGTGTCCACAATCAATCCTCAAAAGCCATAGCTCAAGAAAGCCCTAGACTTTTCATGTAATTAAAGTTTTACTAAAAGGGGGAAAAAATATTAGCCGTCCATATTAATAATCAGCACGAAAATGATAAAAGAAAATAAGACGACCTTTCTCTTGATAAAGAAATTTAATATTTGGTACGTATTATTTATATATATATATATATATATATATATATATATATGTACTCATGATGACCGGATACCTAGTGAGAAAGAAGCCACATTAATTAACCAGTCCGTTCGTAGTAGTTGCATGCATTGTAAAGCGTATCCACCCAACTTGAAAAGAAGAATCAAAGAAGAAGGACATATATATATATATATATATATATCGCCGTAACTGAAACTGTTAAAGATGTAACACAAGAGGGGAAGGCATCACGAGGTGTGTCTGTGGTCCATGCATTGTCGGCTGGGGAAGATGCTAAAGCAACGGATGAAGAAGAAAGGTGTTTGTTTCGTATCCATATAAGGATATTGCAAGAACATCAGCCTCACGAGTAAACGGCCCGAGTTACCACAGAAGGATATGGGGAAAAGAAGAAGCAACGGAGGAATCACGAGAGCTCAAAAGAAGTACTCTTTTTTTTTTTCTTTCTTCTGTCACAGATGTCATGGAGATCAGATCGAGAAGTCCCCGTCAGAGGCTTTTCTTCTTTTCACCTGCTGCTATGTTGGCTAGCCAATTCATTTAGTGATGGTTTGTGATCAAGTGATCTCTTCGCAACGAGCAAGGCTCGTGAGTGCTCTTTGATATATATGGTGGAGATTTCACTTCTACACTGTTGTAGTAGCTAGTAGAGTGAGCACGAGAGACATCAAGACCTAGAAATACCTATTTCTTCTCTCTTCATCAGCAGCGTTCACCGTTTGTGCCCTCGTAGCCGCCCGGGGAAAACACTGCACAACCGCCTTGGACACCAAATGGTCCTCTAAGTTGAGGTTTTGTGATGAAGCAAAATTCACAATAGACCGGTCCAAATTAGTCGAAACGACTAGCATATTGAGGGAAAAAAATTTTGAAATGTGCTCAAGGTATGGTTATAACCCATAAGACTGAAGCAGACGATATGCCCATGAAATGTTATTGACTATTGGACGCCCTTACTCGGGTCTTATTAGCACGACTGGGTGTACCCACGGCAGGGGCTTGAACCTGTTTCATGTCATTGATTTGGGCTTCACTGTCACGTTCAGCAGCGCAGCAGAGCTCATTGCTGTCATCAAGCACCGAAACTCCATTTGCCGTTGGTCCATTCAGAATCTCGGATGACTAAGAACGAAAATTATTCTTTTATGAAAAATAATATCAGTATTTTCTGATCTTACTTTGAGGTTTTATATCCTGACGTTGTTGCATAGTTGGCTGTCTAGGTAGGAGAAAACTAGAGTTTAAGGTTTACCTAGAATTATAATATTTTATTAGAAAACTTAAATCTTGCATGTTTATCTCTTATTAAGTTGCAAAGTGGACATGGATGTAGAGTCTTGGAAAAAAAATTCTACAGTAATGATATCACCGCTCATCTTTTATTCAATAGAGTGCGACCAGGACGAGCCCGCAAAGGATCAACTACCTCATCAAATAAATGAATATGATATCGCCAGATTTTCGCTGCGGTGTTCCATTACAACGACCTCTTTCATTTCGCATAAGTGCATATGACTGGCCGACCAACCGATGCACAAAAGAAAATGGCCATAACGAACGTTTGCTTCTCCATTTTAGTTTCTTTATTAGACTAGTGACCGTATCTGGTTCAGCCTTTTAGGTAATTAGACACAGACATCATGACGCTCACTCTTCTACGTTCCCTCTACAAACTCTTCATATGATCCTACAAATAGATCAATGTTACTCCAAAAAAAACGCAACGGTTCCCCACTCTGTTTTGTAAGCAAAAGAAAAAAAATAAGAGCCATTGGTTTGAATAGAATTCTGGAGTTTGAAGTTTGTTGTGTGGTGTTTTAATTGACCATATTCGCCTGCAACTTCTTTTATTGCCCAACGCCCGAGGGACGAATTATTTAAAATCTATTGAAGCAATTATTTTGGGCGGTTTGACGTTCACCCAGTCAATTACTTGTGCATTCTCATCCTTGGAGAGCAGAGGATAGGGGAGGACAAAGGGTAGGCTGACCTCTGAAGCTTTAACCTCAAAAAAGAACATTTCAAATCAAAATCCTGCCCCGTCCAAATCAACCCAGCCCAACCCGATCCTACCCGACTCAACTAGACCCTACCCAACCCGCCTAATATCCTTTAATTAACGTATACAAAAAAATTTTAAAAATATGTCTAAAAAATATAAAAATGAAATAATACGATTTACACCCTTATATTAACTTCTATTTATATGTGTCCTTGATACACCCGACATTTATTGGATTTACTTGCCACTCTAGACTTGGTCGCTGCTTGCCCCAGTTACATAATAAGTGGTGAATCCTAAAATTTCGAGGGGCGGAAACCGAGAAATCCGAAAGGTGTCGCATTCGGGTTCTGAAAAAACTACAAGGCTGGAAATATATTCTAATATTCTCTGGGGAGACGAGAGGCTTATCCTCGCTTGTGCGCATGACGACGGTGATTCAGAGGAACGAGTGATCCGCAAGGTTCCACCATCTGATTGACATCTCTCTCCCTTGCGTATGACCCGTCGAAGCCTCATTAGTCTTCATTACCGGTTTCCTTGTCTTCGGCTCATCAGTTCCACTCCTGGCTCCAGCCAGCCAAACTCAGGCTTTTTCTATAATAACATAAGAAAAGTCCGCAACTGGGATTCCCTTTGTCGACGCAGTTCCGTCCCTAATACCCATCTTCTTTCTCCTTAAAAAAACAAAAGAAAAGGGAAGGAAGTTTCTTTATCCAGAAGATGGATAGAATTAAAAAACAGACTGAAAGAGAAGGTTTGGCTGCTTTACACGATTTACACCGGTCTGTGAGGCTAACAGGCCACAGCCTTTTAAACTAAACCCTTGGGTTTGATATTTCCGTTTGGGTTTCTATTTTTTTATTTCTGAAGATAGAGCAAAACTCTTTCGTTTGTTCTTAGCTTAGAACTGCGAATATTACAGATTGCAGTCTCTTGCTTCTTCCTCTTTCGTACTTCGTTCTTACTCGAAATAAAATGTCTCAAATCGAGACGTTTTAGGTGAAAAGTTTCCATGCTGTTTCGCTATCAATTAGTTGCTTTCCACCCCACTTTGTAGATAACTACAAACGATATATTTTCCAACCCAATACGGGGAATCCACCCGAAGCCAAAGTTCCCGGCTGTGCTCTCTATTCGGAGTACATAGTCTCTACCCCATAATTGACGCAACATTTTATAGTGGTCAATGACTGAGCTTCCATTTTCCTAAGTAAGCTGATCTCACAAAGGCATGCTTGTGGGGGAAAGGAAAAAAAGTACGTTTCTGGGAAGAAAAAGAGGATCGAGACGTATTGAATCATTCAGAGGCGATGGAGGACGCGAGGGAGACCCCTTTCTTTCATTGATTAGCCATTTTTGTCTAGGCACGGCGACTCTTTGCACGAACAATTTCGGAGGCGGAGCAAATTCAGGCAGGTTGGAGGGTCACCTCCGGCAATAGGAGTTAGGACCCTTCAAATTTAGGCAGGTGGTAATAATCTGAAGAATAATAATAGTTGTTTTTAGCCCACTACCTATCTCTCACACTTAATCTAAACCATCGAAGCCGGGGTTTATTCTTTAAAAATAGAATTTAATGATTTTTTTTTTATATTTTTAAAAGCTTAGATTAACATGTATAGGTGCCATGTGTCTAGCATTACTCTAATCTTAATAGGCAATCTGGTCAATTAGCTAGGGCATTAATTGATTGCTTGACCAAATAAGTCTCCCTTATTTGGATATTAATTGCATTTACTTCTTCTAACAATGCAAAGTTGGGCTCACTTGACCTATTTCTTTTTTTGAGAATTAATAGAAACAATAAGTATCTTACACCTAATACATTGTCTCTGAGTTTAAAGAAATATACATAAGCTCGTCAAAAGTATTTATCTAAATAAAAAGTTGTCGGAGATTCGGACAAAATTTGCGGAGGAGACATGGGAGAGTTTGTCGCATATGTCGAGAGAGTCCGAGCAGGCTTGTAATTCGGGCTGAAGAAAGAAAAGTTGAGTGAACCAATGAAGATTAGTCTAACGAAAGAAAAAGCAACTACGAAGAAGGAACACCATAAGCGCTGTCCCCTCCATTAATACGACACGGATCGTGACATCAAATGATGGGTCGGACCTGCGTCTCATAGTTCCCGAGCCAAACTGAGAAATGGGAACGAGAAATTAGGAAAAAGAAACACATAAATTTCAGTGAAATGGTCTAAATGGTAATAGATTTTTGAAGTTACGTGGTCGTTCATAAGATATTTAAAGCAACTTTGGGTGATTCTAAATTCTGATAATGTCAATGAGTGAATGTTTAAGGAAGGTGATAAACAAAAGAAGAGCCGGGGGAAGGAGCCAAGCCGAGGCAACCGACTCGTGAGTCACGCGGGTCAAATTGGGAGCCGTGTTTTTCCACGAGGACGGGTGAGGGAGGAGGACCCACCGTGTATTATAAGTAGCAGAGCCTCCCTTCGTCTCTCACCGATTCCGTCCTCGCTCCGCCATGGAAAACGTTTCCGTCGAGGAATTCACGTCCGGAGCGAGCGGTCGGATCATTCCGGTGTTCCGCGACATCCGCAGGTCCCTCCTCTCCCGCCAGTTCCTGCACCGCGTTTTCCTCTTTCTGCAGTCTCTCTTCCTCTGGTTCCTCCTCCTTCTCCGCCGCAACCGCCATTCCTCTTCCTCTTCGCCGCCATCTCCTCTTTCTTCTCCGTCAAAGGCTGCGGCTACCAGGCGGAGAAGCGTTTTCAGGAGGGCCGAGGACGATGCAACGAGGCGCAGGGCTCTCGCGGAGGGCCTCGCCATGGTTACGGATGCCGACGGCGGGACCCGCTGCAGTACGTCGCTCTTCTATGGCTCGCGTACCAATGCTCTCTTTTCTCGATCGTGGTTCCCTGTTACCGGTCAGATGAAGTAAGGTCTTGAATTTTTATTTCTGGTCCTTTTTTTTCCTCCCGAATTGGTGTTCCTTTTCTTTAATGTGATATTTAGGAATTTTTATTATTTACGGTTTTGTTCTGAATGAGAATTTGCCCTGATCATTCATTCCGTCTTCCTCACACTTTTCAGAGTGGGAAGCGAGAAGTTTGCTTCACTACATGTCATGGAATTATTTGTTTCATGTCTTCTTTGGTGTTTCTTTCTTAGCAAAGACAACATGTCTAAAGAGGAAGGATCATCGTGCTCTGTGAAAAAAATCAAACTGTTTAAAAAATTTACAAAATAAAAGTCTCTGAATCGCTGTACGGAGTGTTGTGTTGAATACCGTATTCAAGCCTGGTATCGATAAGAAAGATTGGATTATGCTATACTGCTTTTTTCTACTAATATATAGTGTACAAGTTTGATGTATCCAGTTCGCTCTGCCGTGACAGAATGTAGTATATACATGTTCTTTTGGGGAATAGTTGCTGCTTTTTGAGATTTCAAATGAAACCTTTACTTGTCCATTTTGATATAGTCTCTTCTCTATTTTGATGGTCTCGTATGAATGTGTAATGCATACAGGTAAGCACTGCTACTTTTTCCCCTGTTTCTTTATGTGTCATTCAAAGAGTAGGAAAAAGAGAAATCAAAATGAGAGAAAACCGGCTAGCTGTATGTTAAATGAAATAGAAGAGAAGGGACATCTCAACAAGCTTTTTCACCAGTAGGCATTTATGAGACCATCACTAGATATGTACCAAACAATTCCAGAAAGTGGAGTATAGAAGAGAAGGGAAGAAATATCTTGTTAGTTTAGCCAGTGAGACCATGTCAATAGAGGAGAGAATCTTGCAAGCATGATATTGAATGCAAAGGTCAATAGCTGAAATGTCTCCATGTTTGTGAAATAGTGACATGCAGGAATCAAAAAAAGGTTGAGTGACTTATTTTGATGGTGTTGGATTACCATTAGTTGGATATGATGAGAAGGTATGCAGTGCTGCTGTTATGAACTTGGGTGCAGACTGAAATTTATGTTTATATTTCTTAGAAACAAGATGTTTCAAAGGTTAAAAAGAAATGACAATTATAAACTTGTTTGGAGGACTTCATATGTGAATAATTAAGCTTATGAATTTTATGATGCTAAGTGAATGACTGCTTTATGAGAGAGAGAGAGAGAGAAGAGTGTGTGTGACTTTATTGTTATGAGACTGCTACATATAAAAGATTGATTGCTGTTGAAAAGGGAGAAAAAGATGTATGACTATGTACAGTCATGCAGTTTGTGGTGTCTCATATGAGCATATCTTGGGGATCATTCATTTGTTACTTTTCTGTATCATTGAATCTTAATGGATATTTATTTTTCAACTATATGATTGTTGACGGTTATTGTTTTGGATATGATTCAGCTTAAATTATTTCTGGTTGTCAACATGACTCTCCATCACATTGACAGTTTTTACTGATTATCTCATTCAATTGTCAAGTTCTGATCACGTAAAAATTGTTTTTTTTCAGGGGTATTTTGATTATTCTACACGGGCTTAATGAGCACAGGTAATGCCTCCTGCTGTAGTTATCTTCACTCCTGTATATACATATCCTTTTATCTTGCTATGTTGATAGGCGTGGAAGCAATAAGTGTGTTTTCAGTGTCGCAGACAAGATATTCTTGCTTCATTTCCATTTTTAGTTGCATTTTGATGAATTTTTCTATTGATAATTTCAGTGGAAGATATGCTCAATTTGCTCTGCAGCTAACGATTTGTGACTTTGGAGCATTTGCAATGGATTGGATTGGTAGGTAAGGTTTGTGCTTAATGTTGTCCATCTCATGGTATCTATTGAGGTTAATACATTAGACATCCAATATGCGAGTAATCTGTAGTAATTTTCGTATGAACATTCCCAGTTTTTTGAACACTTTCAATTAAGATGTAGGGGACCCTTTAACATAAGCAACAGCTGGGCTGTTTAGTTTGTAGAATTTGCCGGCAGAATTGGTTTTACTGTAGTTTAAACTTGTAGTTGGTGTACTGGTATACAATTTTTGTTGTCCCATTATTAATCTTTCATGTGTGGGAATCATGATGCTCTAAAGTTGAAACATTCGGGGTCATCCTTGTGGGCATAAATGCATAGCATTTTGTTTCTTTCTTTTGTGATTAAGCTAAATCAACGTTGTTGGCTTGGAACATGCCATTTGGATCAGAGCTGTCTCTTTTATAATAAGTCAAGAACCTGCACTAAATCTATTTTATGTTATAATATGCACCGATGCTATTATGAACTAAATCATATCATCTTTTTTATAGGTCATGGTGGAAGTGATGGATTACATGGATATGTACCTTCCCTCGACCATGTGGTTGCAGACACTGTAAGTTACTGTGTATTTAGCTAAACCTAGAGTTATATCACCTGTTTGCACCCCTTATATTTGTTCAAAATTCCCAGGTTATCTTTTTGAAGAAAATCAAAACTGAACACCCAGGCGTGCCATGCTTTCTTTTTGGCCATTCAACTGGAGGGGCTGTGGTTTTGAAGGTAATTTCTGAAACTCCAATTTTGGTCGGGTTGTAGAAGCCTTCCTATAGTAGTTTTGATGATATGTTCTGCAGGCAGCCACATACAGTCACATTGAGGAGCTTTTAGAGGGAATTATCCTGACATCACCTGCTTTACGCGTGAAGCCAGCACACCCTATTGTGGGGGTAAATTTCCTTTTGCTTTCCCCTGTTACGTTGTTGTTTCTTGTTCACTCTAATGACTTGGAACACTTTATTTTCTGCATTCAGGCACTGGCTCCCGTTGTATCTATTCTAGCTCCAAAAGTACAGATGAAGGGGGCCAATAAAAGAGGCATTCCAGTATCAAGGGACCCTGCCGCGTTGGTCGCGAAGTATACTGATCCATTAGTGTATACTGGGCCCATCAGAGCCAGGACAGGCTACGAGATCCTCCGCATCTCCTCCTACCTGATGCAGAACATCAAATACGTTACTATCCCGTTCTTTGTTCTCCATGGGACCGCTGATAAGGTCACCGATCCATTGGCTTCCCAGGATCTGTACAATGAAGCTGCATCCGAGTTCAAAGACATTAAACTGTACGAGGGATTCCTGCATGATCTTCTATTCGAACCAGAACGCGATGAGATCGCAGGTGACATCATTAACTGGATGGAGAAGAGACTATTACAAAGCCAAAGTTTGTAAACAGTGACTAGTTAGTTATTCAGTTCAATGTCATACAGAAGCCCCAGCGGGATCAAATGCCCAAGATGGCCTCTATTTTATATCCGTTGAACGGGCATTATAAGTTTGCTGTTATGCTAGTAATGTCTATGATTGAGACTTGTAAAGTTGTTATTCTCATTGGGTACCACTGTATTTTAGATAGCTAAAAGTTGGGAGGGTGAAATCTGAGCAAGAACGCCAATGTGTCTGTCAGGACTATGCGTGCTCTGTAACGAACTAATTACCAGGAAACTGGAGAGGAAGACAAAAAACTTCCAGGTCTGAAATCTCGCAGTACCATACATGGGCTTCTTTCCGTTAATCTTGTTTTAGACAAAGTTGAAAGGGGGTCATCCAGAGAAAAAGAAGTTAACGAAATACACGTGTCCGTAACTCGAAATGAAAAAATATCACTCAATAATAAGCTGTCTTAATCCTCGGAAGTATGGCACCTCTTCATCCGAGTCACAATCACGGTGGACTGAACTGAAAAGTGCAGCCTCGTAGCTCAAAGATATTACACCACCGGTGGTGATGGCCGATGTTTTTAAGACCAACAAGAGAATTCATAGTCGATTGGTTTTTAGGAAGTAATAATACAGTACCAAGGAAAGCTTTCAATCAAACAAAGACCCAGACATCTGAGAGACGGTGGAGATAGGAAAGGGAAATTACTCTGTAGCTCGCAGCTCTGCTTCCATCCTCTGAACCATCGTCAGCGCGCACAAGTCAATGTAGGACTTGAACTGATCTTCTGTAAAAGCTCCCACCGGATCGCACACGAAGGACCATTCGATCGTACAGCCCTCGCCGACATCATCGGGGAGAACCTTCAACGTCGCGGCGTAAAACCCAAATCCGGCGTTATTATCGACGATCTCGTAGCTGAGAGTGCGTTGACCGGGATCAACGGCGGTCAACCTCTCCTTGGCCCAGCCGATCGACGCGTCGCCGGAGCCGGCGCAGTACCTGACGCATCCGACCTTGTTGGGCTCGCCTTCGACGATGTAGCACGTATCGACGTTGAGGATCCATTTGTGAGCGGAGACGAAATCCTCGAGCAGGGGCCACAGTCTGTCTGCAGAGGCGGCTCGCAGGTGGCCCCTGGCTTTGCCTTCCCACTTGACCCCTGGCCGCTGCTCTCCGTCCTCCATCGAAGCACCACCTTAATTTCTCCGCCTGTAATTCCCCCTACTTCCCTCTCCTCTCATATAACAAGACTGGAAAAGTCTCTCGAATCTGGGTCCGCCATTTGGGTAAGTATCTTTAAAATTAAGCTCCTTCAAAACGGAACGTTCCTCTATTTATAAACATATGTTAGTTTTAGTGGCGTAAATTTTCGGCAGAATCGGATCCGATAGGGACGAGCTTTTCTTAAGAACCGGGACTCCATCCATATAAACTCCTTGCCATGCAGCATGCTCCAGATGTAGTTTTTCTGGTTGCTGCCACCTAAAATATCAACCGCTACCATCGCTGGCCGTCCCGGCCCATGTTGGTGCAGGTTCAGAGTATTTTGGGTACGTACCAGGAACCCATTGGGTTGTATTCCGTACACAAACCCGTTATTTAGTGGATACCCACTATTAACTTCTTAATGAATGTCCATTAGCTAACGGGTTTTGGTATCACTCAAGGTAAAATCTCTCAGTTTCCCGCCTCGAGTGTTTCGCGGCCAGGACTTGTGAAGAGTCAAGTTGATATGTTTGTACTCAGT
The DNA here is from genome assembly GCA_022405105.1 of Aristolochia contorta. Lineage (NCBI taxonomy): Eukaryota > Viridiplantae > Streptophyta > Magnoliopsida > Piperales > Aristolochiaceae > Aristolochia > Aristolochia contorta. Next base: position 20,300,625 of record CM039668.1, on the reverse strand, counting down.
AGCCACCGCGTAGCATCTGTATTGTGTAATATCTAACATTTGGAATACTCTAGTTGCCTCTCTAACGAGCCATCCTTGAAGCGACATGGTTCCCATGGATAACTCGAAGCCTTCGACGGCACGACCTCCGAAGACACTACAATTCGATCGGCGCTACGGTTGGGTGTACGTTCTCTCTCTATTTCGCAGCTTGTATAAAATTTATTCCTCCGCGAATGTGTTGTGTTACCTCTCCGATTAAGAAGAACTATGTCCTGAACCATGAAATTCCACAACTTGCTTACTTGGGGCGTTTAACTGGCAGGATTGATGAATGGAAAGATCCAGCGGAAGTAGCACTAGCTGGTGGTAGGGGAATGTGAGTTTCTTTTGTTCTTTTTCCGTTAGATTATCTTTCGCACATCAATTTGACCGTTTATGAATTTCTGAGTTTACTGACGTCCGTTTTCTCCTGTTTCTAGGTTTTGTATTTTGCCGCTTGCGAAATCACTAATGGAGACTGCTGCCCGACCCGTAAGAAATCTGACCCTCTGTTTTGTGCATCACTTATGTTAATCCCTCTCATACTGCATATGACGCAAGTCGTCTCCTATATATTGTTAATGATGGAAATTTGGTCTCAGATACATCATTCGGTATGGAATGACATGAACACCCAACTAACTAAATTCTAAGAGGGTTTGGCTGCATGTTTGAATAAGCTTTTCGCTCATGTACACTGAAATTTTTCTGATAAATCCCCGTTGCCAGTCCCAGAGTCTACTGAACATCGTGTAAAAGAAGTCAAATACACCGCTTCTTTCTGATGGTTTATTAATCTATGTCGTGGTGCTGGAGTGTTGTCATGTGTCGCTGATCTAAATTGAGCTCTTTATTATACTTTTTAATTTGGCTTTTTATCAACACTTAGCAATTTAATTTTCTTACTTTCAGTATGAATTAAGTATTGGGTTTTTCTATGGTATTTTATCTGTTGAACGTCTCCCTTTTTTCTTGTGACCTTGTCTTGCGGTCTAGGATTTGTGAATGATTAGTGAATGCAGTGAGGAGGTTTGGTAAAAGATAGGTTTAAGTATCCTTTCATCAGTTGATTGTGTGAAAAGTACACCTAAAAGGATTCCCTCCATGAAGTTCGATGAGTTGCTAGCTTTGTAAATTCAGCATTTGGAGAGTTGCTTGCAATAGCAAGTCAATTGCTGCCAAAGGAAAGGTGAGTACAACTAGTCTGAACAACCAACTATAGTACTGTGAAGATTAGCTTAGATCAATTTCATACTAGGTGATGATTTTACAATACAGGCCTCATTCCTTTTCGTATTGATAAAAAAATAGCTGATGTATGCATGCAAGCATATTAGCTGAGATTTTTTACATGGTTTCTGAGGACTTCAGCTCATCATTTCCTGTTAAAACTTCTATTTGCACATCATTGCAGATTAATCTAATGTCCAGCGCTGCTACAAGAGTTATTGAAAAGCCTGAGGTACTTTCTCTGCAAGCACTGAAAACATCTCTCAGTGATCAAGTTGAGAAACTAATGAGCTCTATCCAAAGACCCAATATCAAGCTGCTCTCTTTCAAAGACGGCCTCCGTCCACCCCCCATCAGTTTCTCAAAGCATGCACGTCAAGATAATGGCAATCTTTAAGGAAGCTCAAAAATTCTTTGCACAATATGAGTACAACCTTGCGTGCAGGGTCACTCCGAAAAACCTTGGTGTAGTAAGGTTCGTCAATCTGACCAGATTCAAGAAGTTATTTGGAATGTTTCACAGTTTTAATTGCCTTTTTTTGTGTTGGAGCCTTTTGTCTTTTCTGGCAAAATATTTCCTAAACAGATGAGGAAGTTTCAACTGGCTAATTATGTTATTTTGTTGTTTGCAGCAATTAGTAGAGTATTTGCTATGCCTATGAACCCGGTGAAGACACGAGGATCACGCCTTGACCTTTTTGGAAGCCTTTCTTTACTCAATATTTGGTTATGTTGTTCCTTTTTTCTTATAGTGACCACTGACTCAACTGGTATTGGCCTTGGTTGTTTTTGGTCTTCTTTTCCATTTATAATTGTTGCAAAATGTTTTTTGATCGATTCAAAATGCCCTTTCTTCTAAATTACTATCATTTACTTGACACCTTACGTTACCCACTTCCCGGTTAATTTTGTCATCCTTGCAACCACTGGATCTTGAGTAGTTGGAGCATTTGCCTAACTGAATGTTCATCGACTTGTAAGTAGAGTGGATGAAAGAATTCAATTTCAGGTTACATCAAAACAGTAGACTGTTATTTGTGAATGAGAACGGCCAGGGAGACAAAACGAACTAAGTTCAGTCAAGTGCTCGTTGATTAATTCTACTTAACCAGCAGGGCAACCCAAGTAATCCCAAGCTTTTACGATTCTCTACCCTTCTGGGATAGGGCTTACGAGCAAATAAATGTCATTAAATTAGTCGGTGGAATTGATCTGTGCTGCATTTCTTTTCTACTTAGTTACACATAAAAATCTCAAAAGGACATTTGGAGTTACTTTTCATGTTTCTGACTTCCAGCTTGGTTTTGAATTATATTCACTACCATTAAAATGTTAAGCTGGTACTGTTATAATTATGTATGTCTTTTACACTCATCAATCAAGTAGATAAGCTACGATATTCCAGAAGCGACCCATTTTAATCATACTTGAATATGAAACGCAAAAGCTTGGGGCTTCTCTCCTAACCTACAAGCAACGCCTTTCCCCAAACATGCAACAAGCGTGAAGAGGCCTCATTTTGGCTTTAAATTACATTCAAAACCATTAAAATGGTAAGCTGGTACTGGTAGTAGCAACGTATTTCCAGACAACATTTTCTCGAGTTACCAATCAAAACGATACATGGGAAGAAAAGGCAAGAGAAAAATCAGAATGCAGAACAATTGAAGAGCATCACTACCGAGTTCACAAACAGCAGCTGGAACGGAACCACGATGGATATTGGGAAGAGACGATGAAAACAAATTAAAGAGATCAGTAAGATGCCACTCATTCGGCTCTGAGTGCTTCCCCCATCCTCTTCGCCATGGTTTCCACCTCGAATCCCACATACTCGACAATCTGCTCATGAGTCCAAGCCTGCATCGGCTCCGCCTCGAAGGACCAGTGGATCGTGCACGCGTCACCACTGCCGTCCGGCGAAACCTCGATCGTCCCGACATAATAGTTGAAGCCAATGTTGTTGTCGAGAACCTGGTAGGTTAAACTCCGGCGGATGGGATCCATGGCTATCAACTTCTCTTTGGTGTGGCTGGGAAGGTCGCTACCGGGGATGGGAGGTCCAGCGTTGAGCCTGACACAGCCGAGCTGCCCCGATTCTCCTTCGACGATGTCGCTGGAATCCAGGTTGGGGATCCATTTGTGTACGGCCCCGAAGTCTTGGAGGAGTGCCCAAATTTTGTCAGCAGAGACGCCGGGGACCTTCGCACTCGCCTTGCCTTCCCACTTCGCCGTTTCTGATTTCTCCGCCATCTTCAAGCATAGAGCAAAAAGACTCAGAATCGAGGGAGGAAGATAACATTAGAGCCATCTGCCCTTTCCTTTATACTCGGCCACGACGAATATTTCCAAAGCGGTTGTCTTAAAGTAACAGATTCTTTTGTTTGAACTTGAGGCAGGTCGTAAGTCAAGCAAATGATGTACATAATTTTTAAATAGATTTCATTTAAATAATTCTAGAAAAACAGGAAATTTAACTCAACAAGCTGGTTTGCCCGAGAGGTTAAGGGGGAAGACTTAAGATCTTCTGCACATAAGTGCGCGTGGGTTCGAACCCCACAGCCAGCATGTTTAGTCCTGCAACGGGCGGTGAAGGATTAGATTTTGACTTTTTTTCTTTTCTTTTCGACAAAAAGCTTTTCTTTTTATCATTCTGGTTTGAAAATCGACGAGACCTTCTGTTTCAACTTGGTATGTGTCAAATCACAAATCCCATTCATGAAGTCACTTCTCTTTTTCTTCGCTGCAGTCACGGTTCATGCATCTGCTCAAAGTCTCAAACATTGTCCATCATTAATGAAGAAACCCAAACATTATTAAATAAGATGTGTGACTACTACGGAGTCATCAGAGTTTAACCACGACGACAGAGCCAGTCTCTTAACGGGGTTGAGTTCCAGAAAAAAAATAAAATAACAAAATATCCTCACTCCACCCTAGGCTTAAAGATGAACCAGAGTTAAATAATTGTTCGCGAGGAAAAGAGAAAGAAATCTTTTAAAAGTGCCGAGGAGATAACACGTATACAGTGTAGGACCTGGCGGGGACCAGTTTCAACCTTTTTTGAGTACCCCCATTAGTTATTGCCCTTTGCTTTTTACTTCTGAGTGACGTGTGAAGGCATCCTCGGGTCTCGCCACTTTAAATCGCAGCCGTTTACCTTGAACCCGTGAATCTCAAATCGTTGAAGCTTCTAGAAGCCTCACCAAGTTGCACTCGGCGTATTAAGATGCCTTCTGAAATCCGAATCTGACCACGAATGCGACCCAACCATACTTCAGTCCAAGGTGTGGATAAGGTTCCAGATTATTCAAAGGACACATTAACATCCCTGTAATCAACCCACCCTGCGATCAAAAAATAAATAAAAAAAACCCGCCCCAAATCAAATAGCTATAAATAGTTAAATGACAAACGAAGCGAGTCAAACGACAAAACGACGCCTTAGATATCTGACTCGCTGTGTTACTCTATGAGTTGGAAGTTGGAACTCGGTGTCCAATTTCTTCTTACTCGTTCCCGTTTATGTGAAATAATAGACAAATAAGAAACCCTATCATTTCTTAATTTCTTACCCTAATCCTTTCTATACTTTGATGCATAGTATACGTATTAAACTGGGAAGTTAGTAATCGATTAGTCCAAGAGACCGGTTAAGAGTCGTCCACCCTCCCGGTTTATATTGTATTCACCCTAGAATTGACATGCGGATTTATCAGTGACACGAGAAAACAGGATCAGTGCCGTTAATCTGGATTTTCTCTTCCTATGCCCTTCTCCAGAAAATGATCCGCGAAATATGTGGTTTCCGGTTTTCCTGAAAACTCGATACTGAAAAGAAGTGGATTTTTCGGCGATTAGCATCATCATCTGGTTTAACGCTCTTACGGATTGTAATTTGTCTAATTACACGAGGCTGTTGCTTTGCGCCCTCAATTTCTGGGTTCTCAGACTCAGAGGGGGTTCCCTTCGCCGATACTGATCTTTTCCCAAAGAATAAGAATTCGCGCTCCGATTTACATCGTATATGGTTATTAATCACGATTTTCTGAAAGACGTGATGGAGGAAATTCACCCAGTCATGGACGAAACAAAGAGGAAATCAATCAGGGAGATTTGAACATTGTAATGAAGTATTGAAGCTAGAAATTTTTTATTTCAAAAGGATATCGGAAACACAAGAGACCGACGGCGTCGGGGGATCACAGAGGCAACCTCAACACCCATAACTCGCACACAAAAGACACACCAATTAGACAAGGTAAAGACACCTAGACAGGCGATGGATTATCAAGCTTTAGCTTCCTCGGCGACCTTCCCGGCCATGTGGTTAACGCTGTAGCCGATGTAACCCATGACGTTTTCGACGGACCAGTGCGGGCCGGGCATGGGAGGAGTCACGAAGGACCACTCGATGGTGCTTCCGTCTTCCTCCGGCAAAACCTTGATGGTGGCGACGAAGTCCTTGAACCCTATGTTGTTCTCCACGACCTCGTAGCTCAGAGTGCGGTTCGCCGGGTCGTACGCCACCAGCTTCTCGTTGGTGAAGGATGGTTCCTGGGAACCGGGCATGGGATTCCCGCTGCAGAGCCTGACGCACCCGATCTTACCCGGCTCGCCGGAAACAATGGAGGTGGACTCGATGCTCGGGAGGTACTTGTAAACGTTGGCGTAATCGTCAATCTTCGCCCAGACTTTGTCGGCCGAGACGCCGGGGACCTTGGCGGTGCACTTTCCTGACCAGTTGTCTTCAGAGGCCATTGATAATTGATAGGGATCGAGAGATCAGGGGACTTTTGCTTCTTCTCGGAGGGGAGGATTGCAGTTGCAGAAGATAAGCGGTGGATTAATGAAGAGACCTGTCACGGACCTCAATTATATATAGGAGATATCCAGTAGGTAAGATTACCAAGATAGCCTCATTGAATTTTAAGTCTTATTAATATATTTCCTTATTTTTCTCAGCATCTTTGACTTGGTTTTTGGATATTCATTCATAAACGAAGCGCCCGGTGTGTGCTCCGCTGAATCGACGACTCGCTCCTGAGAAAGTTCCAGACGGTAACAACAAAGACAGACTAAAACTCCCCTCTCTTTACAGTTTACACCCTTCGACAAATTTTTTTCAAGTAACTTGTTAAGAGAAAATTTTTGATATCTTAATAATCTAAAAACTCAAACGAAGTCTGAAAAAAAAAATAATCATAATTTTGTTTCCTTCTTTGAAGAAAAGTTTATCCCATTTGAGAGTATTATATTTTTTAGGCTATTTTTGAAGTCTCGCTGACCCGGTCGAGAAGATTCTAGAGAATAAAATATATCACACAACAAACATAACAAAACACTGGTGTGCTCACTCCAAGAAACGGTGCGTCAATCTAATAAATTGACGCGTCAGGCTCCAAAATGCCCACACGGCGACCCAAGACGGTCAAATGCGATGGGCGCGGACCGACATGTTAGACCGAGGTCATAACTCGTGAGAAAAAAGAGTCCGTATGCAAAAAACTTTTAATATTTAATATTTTATAAAATAAAATAAAAATCTTTTTGACTGTTTTAGGGTAGCGGAGGTGCAGCGTGCATTACTCATTTGCGAATAGGAGAGGCCCAAGTGTGGTGTGGTTCTTTGAAACGTGGCAAACATTGGCGATGTCGGTATCAAAAGTGGTTACATGTGTCGCCCAATATGATACGAGTCGCACCCCCATCTCCGCGAACACTAACTGCAACAACCAATCCGTAAGAGTGTAAAGACCGTCGATTTCGAGATTGTGTCGCGATCAATTCTGCCCGCGGGAAGATTTGCAAATCTCTCTCAGACCGGCTGAAACTGATTTCTGGACAGACTGAGTGCTTTCCAGAAAGAAACTCTGATATCGGCAAAATGAAAAGAGCCTCGCAAAGTGACCTTTCAATCACTCTGCTGCAGAATTATTATTCCGCTACTGTTACTCACGTGTCTGTTTATGGCTATCTGACGTGAAACTGAAACCTGGTGGGACGCCTTCGTCTCGGACTCTCAAGCTTTGCAAAGTGCACTCTTAGGAGGATCCAATTGATTAATACTACAGAAGAATAATTAATCTTTTCGTAAACTATGCCAGGTTGCCTAGTAATGGATGGCATTATTATTTCTCGGTGGAATAAGAATAATTATCAAAGAGATTAATTATTATAATAAGTAATCAAAAGTATGATGCCAGGTATACGGGGGATAAAGAATAAAAGGAACGGTTTTCTAGAATGACATTTTCCATGTGCATGCTATACATTATATTATACTGGGGTAAGATGGTTGAATGATGACACCTTTGTACATTGTTTATAAATATTATCACATCAAAGTATGAAGAGCCAGTAGAGGCATGGAATTTATATGTATATCATTATATTCCTATCCAAACTGCCCATCTGGCAGCTTTTACGCGCTATAAAGCATGCCTGAATCCATCATCCATGTCTAGGATGATTAGGAATGCGTTGTTGTTAAAACAATAAAAACTTGACACATTAGACCGATTTACTTCTTTTTCTATAAAGGTAAACCGATTTACTTAATTTTTTTTATAAAGGAAATAGTATGAGACATTGAAGACACGTACACAACTAGCCAATACATTTACAACCGTGGTTAGATTTTTCTAGTAATTAAGTACGATTTGGACTGTAATGGTTTACATTTGTTTTTCAATTAACCCATATCATTCTCTCTCATCTGCGCTCTCTCAGTTGCTCTCATTTACAATCGGTAAAGAGCCTAATAGATTAAAATATCGAGGTTATTTATTACTTAATTAGTATCTGTGTTATTAAAACCAATCTGAACATCAAATCAGAGCTGTTACCTTTTTCCTTGAAATGGCTTGAGTAAATAAATAGTTCAGCAAAATTGTGTAATTCCCTAACCTTTATCATAGCATTCTATTTATTGTGATTTAAGGGACCGAATAGCTTGTGATCACGATCTTACATTTCTGAAGTTGGACTTGAGTCGGATCCATATCTCATATTACCGCAACATACTCTTCTAAACGGGTTTTGTTTTGTCCTTTCCAAATTCCAATAATTTTAAACGGGGACTTCGATTCCCGATTAACTTCTTCGGGAATACTGATCTAGCAGGAATCAGAATGGAGCACTTCCAAAGTGAATGCCCAAGGAGATCATCGTTCTTCACATGATTAAAGTTTCCTCCGTTGTCTATGACTCCATTCTTCACCATGCAGAAATTCATTCGTTTTGGGATTTGTTGTTTTCAGATAAAATACCAGAGACTATTCAAGGGAAAAGGCATATAGCTACTAAAGCAGAAGCAGAATAGTTCAATAAACATAGCCAAATAACAAGCGATTTTCAGAAACAAGCAACACCGGCGGAATTCGGAGGAAGTAAAAGCACAAATACCACCAACTCACTCCATGGCCGACAGGGAAACGAGGGAAATGGTACAGACAACAAAAAAACTATTTTTTGGGGGAAAGAGCTGCTTCCATTGCTTTCGCCATTCCATGGACGCTAAAGCCAATATATCCCATAACCTTTTCCGGGTCCCAGTAAGGGATCGGAGAGGAGACATAGGACCACTCGATGGAGCACCCACCGTCGGAGTCGTCCGGCACAACCTTCCACGTGGCGACAAAGTCACCGAATCCGATGTTGTTCTCCAGGACCCGATAGCTCAAAGTCCGTGTAGCAGGATCGAATTCGACCAATTTCTCGTTGGTGAAGGAAGGGGCGTCGCTGCCTGGGGCGGGAGGGCCGGAGCAGCGCCTGACGCAACCGAGCTTACCCGGCTCGCCTTCCACGACGGCGGTCGAATCGATAGTCGGGAGCCATTTGTGAACGTTGCCGAAGTCTTCCACCTGCGACCATACCTGGTCTGCGGAAACCCCCTTCACCTTACCCACGGCCTTGCCCTCCCACTTCGCCGGCGGCGTCGCATTGTCGTCCTCCGCGGCAGATTGCGCGGCGTTGGAGAGACTGAGCGACGGCGTGAAGAGGTTTCTGGAAAGGGATTGTTGGGGCGTCCTCGTCTGCACCTGGCGAATACGAAAGGCGGAACCGGAAGCCGGTGCGATTGAGAGGCATCGGCAGGCACGTAACGAAATTAGGGGATTCGAGGGTCGTGACACGAGATTTCGACCGAGATGTGATACGCATCGGCCGAGTTTCATAGCCATGGTTGAATGTCGAAACTAGAAGAGTTGAAAAGGAGTGGCGAAGCTTTCGAGGCTCTCGATCACTCTGGAATGAATCAAGTCGACGAGGAGACGAGACGCGATCGAGAGTTGTGCCTTTTCCCTCTTTCGCGTGACCAATCTATATATGTGCAATGAATCAAACGTTCTTTTACCAATCTGTCCCTCACGCCATTTGTTTCATTCCTTAAGGTGGATCCCACCCACGAACATAAGACGTAATACCAGCCGTCCGTATGTATGCACTATTTATTTATCTAGAAGCCAACGAACGGAAGGTCCAGTCGAAATGTTAAGAGTTCAAAGACTTTTGAGGCGGGCGAAATGACGAGTGTGGGTTTTTTTCTAATGTTTTTACTGAAAAGTATTTATGTGCTTTTAACTTCTTCAGTAAAAGACGGTAGGGAAATGTAGCCGGTGACCTTGTCAGTAGTCCAATAGGGCGGCGGCATTGGCGGAGGAACCGAGGATTATTTACTCGAGTCCGGACTCCCCCACTCGGGTCGCCTAATTATTGATCAGAATGGAATACGCGTTATACGGCCATTGCCGTCATAATCTGTTCACATCGACAGTGGACTCCTTATTAAACTTGAGCTCTGTAATGGGAAGAGTAGAGCCAAGTTGCCTCGGGGAGCAGACCGATGGTCAAGTCCACTGCGTGAGACTTTGAGGCGGCGGCTGCCTCTCCTGAGGTCCTGAGGTCCTGCCTAGTGGAAAAATCTCTTCTAGAAGCACCGCCCAGCCTGAGCACGTCGGTAAGGGAGTGACTTCATGAGTAGTCAAAGTCTTCTACAACGAGGGATTTTCAGGTTCAAACAGTGTACTCACTGTATACAGTAATTGATTAACTTTTCAATAATGTTTAATTAAGCCAAGTTGTGTTAAACCTTGAATAATATTTCAAATTGTGAAGCTTTGGTAAGGAACGCATAAGCACAATACCTTAGCGGATATAAGTGTTTCTATCGTAGAATCCCAGTAATTTACATAACCCAGTCAGGAAATTAAGTCAGTATTCAAAGAATAATATCCTTTTAATGTAATTTCTATGGGTACTTAAAGCGATCCTACTCATTTTTAAGGGTCCCTCGTTCTAAATATTCTAGGAACATGGTCTAAACGACACGACCAGTCAGCCTGGTACACAAGCACTTATATAATTTTGTAATGAATATTAACTTCAATATGTTTTAGAGAAAAAAGCAGATTCCTTATTGATTTAATATTATCATTATATCGTATGTACAGGGATAGATTCGTTATGTCACTTTTAATATTTTATATAAATATGAAGGGACATTCGGTTGTATTATCTGCGCGCTGGCGTTTTCTGTATAACGCACGCCAAGTGTAAGAGTCGGCATCTTAGTCATATAAAAGTTTAGTTAAAGTTTTTTTATTAGGATTGTTAGTTCATATATCTTTAAGAAGATAATACCTTTCTACCATCGATCTCTCCGTCTACCCAAATAAGATGTGTATCATTAATTCGCGATTTATGGCTTCTTTTATCCTATCCGGAGGCGTCGGCAGGTGCATGGGCTCAATGACTCCGATCCCGATCATTAAATATCCGATTGACCAGAAATGTTTGACTGGGCAAAAAGGAGGCCCCATTTTAGAACCTAGTCGTTTATACGCTTTTGACCTCCCAAGTAACAATCCCAAATTCGCAGAGAAGGAGAACAATGAAAAGTAGAAGCAAGAAATATTTTATTTCAGGGAATTTAGCAACATAATCAAACTACAAGGACGGGGGAGCGCAAGTCGTAACCCCGAGCTTTTCACACGAAAGTCTGAAACTAAGGAAGATTAGAACAAAAAAAAAAAAACAGGGTAACTAGTCGCACAAATTATCAAGCCTTGTTTTCTTCGGCGATCGTCGCGGCCATGTGGTTGACACTGTAGGTAATGTAACCCATTACGCCTTCAACGGACCAGTTGGGTCCGGCCATGGGCGCAGTCACGAAGGACCACTCGATGGTGCTTCCATCTTCCTCCGGCGAAACCTTGAGCGTCGCCACGAAATCCTTGAACCCGATGTTGTTCTCAACGACCTCGTAGCTCAGAGTGCGCTGCGCCGGGTCATACGCCACCAGTTTCTCGTTGGTGAAGGTGCGCTCCGTAGAAGGGGGGTGGGGCTTCCCGTCGCAGAACCTGACGCACCCGAGTTTACCCGGCTCGCCGGAAACCAAGGAGGAGGCGTCGATGCTGGGGAGGTATTTGTGAACGTTGGCGTAATCGTCGAGAACCGCCCAGACTTTGTCGGCCGAGACGCCGGGGACCTTGGCCGAGGCCTTTCCTTGCCACTTGTCTTCGGCAGCCATTCCTGATTAGAGAAAGGTCTGGGATTGGGCTAAGCAGAACTAGGTATGATATTCAGAGGATTAGAGAGCACGATGGTGTGGATCATTACCCGGATCTCTTCCTTATATAGACCCACAGAGGAGATAAAATTACCGGAACGCCCTTGTAATATTTTCCTAAAGAGTTTTCTTTGCACCGACCTTTTCTCCTTATGCTGCGGATCCGAATTAACTTCCATCTTTTACTGGACTGCTTTTGCAATTTGTAAGCCGTGGAGCAGTAGGCACCGCTCAATGTCTTGATGAATCGTTTCCAGAAGTAGAGCTTAGTCTCCACAGAATTACAACAATTGCCATTCATTCCACAGCGACAGCAACAGTCATCGGGAAGAGAGACCTTGGAAACGATACCTTTTTCTTTTTCCCGACCGATCGGGTCTCGAGCGGACCAACACGGAAAACGGGAACACTCGCACTTGGTGGGGAAGAGAACGCATAATCACCAAAGGTTTGCGCATAATTCTGACATGTGTCTAATATAAAAATCGCAGTATTGGTGGGGAATACGTTTTTTATATAGTTTTATGGGTACTTAAAGGTGATCGTACACTTTAGTAAATAGTAAATAGTAATCCTCCGATGCTTTTTCGGAACATGCTTTAAATTACACCGTCGGTCTGCCCGGTATATAAGCACATCTATTAATATTTAAATCATTCATAATTACAAAGGTTACATCGATTCCATCATTGGATGTTATCCATTATTAACATACAGGTATAAGATGCATTATTTTTCTTTTTCTTTTTTTTATCCGAGATGGATTATGGTTTTTTAAATACTGTTTATTTTTAAAAAAATATTTTTTGCCATTTGAATATATCTGCGACTCAGGCATGATATGTTTTATGAAGTATTAGTCTTTTCTAGGTGTCAAATGGCTGTCGTTGATATTAAGTGTTGGGAACTTGGAATTCCTGCTTATGGGCACCCAACACATAATTGCCATAACGCATATTTTAAGATCACCATCTTATTCTTATAAAAGGCCCCTCGAAATATTTTAATCACTAAAATAATCAATGTAAAGTATCATGAAATGCGATGATTTAAGACTTGAATTATATATCGTAGCCGGACCGCCCGGTCGTGGAGTCGGTATTGATGGGACCACACTGACACCGGTGCGACTAGGCTGGAGAGACGATAGAAACTTGCTTTCCAATCCTACCTGGGCCAACTCGGTTTTACGGTTTAAGGTTTAAGATTTGGTGGCTTAGAAACGCTCCTATCAAGTCCGCATTATGGTACACAAGTCACACAACCCACCGCGAAGGAAGAACGACACGAACTATTGAAGCTTTTCTTCTTCATTTATTGAAGGGAGTTGGAAACGTGATTCAACTACAAGGAGTCAAACGACAGAGGGAGAAAGTCAAAAGGAGGGAAAGATAGATGATGATATAAGAAGCACAAGACGAAATCTTGAGCTTTTCATGACATGCATGCCCTTTATTCTGAGAGGTAAACTCTGGGGCAATAAGTTACGACGACCGCCGGTCATACGTATTAAGCAGCTTTAACCTCTTTAACGATCTTCTCGGACATGTAGTTCCCACAGAAGGTAATGTAAGCGAGTATCTTCTCCACGGTCCAGTAGGGCGGCGGCATCGGCGGGGTAACGAAGGACCACTCGATGGTGCTCCCGTCCTCCTCCGGCAACACCTTGAGCGTCGCCACGTAGTCCTTGAACCCGAGGTTGTTTTCCACCACCTCGTAGCTCAGAGAGTGGTTCGCCGGGTCGTACGCCACCAGCTTCTCGTTGGTGAAGACGCGTTCCTGGGAACCCGGCAGGGGGTTCCCGCTGCACAGTCGGACGCAGCCCAGTTTGCCGGGCTCGCCAGACGCGATGCCGGACGCGTCGATGCTCGGCAGGTATTTGTGGATGTTCGCGTAATCGTCGAGCACGGACCAGACTTTGTCGGCCGACACGCCGGGGACCTTCGCGATGCCCTTTCCCTCCCAGATCCCTTCGGCAGCCATTTAATTAATTAGCGGGAAGATTGAATGAATATCGGAGACGAGTGCTAATTTGATGCGTGAGTCCCTTAGTTAATAATGAGATCGGTGACGGAACCCCATCGATGTTTTTATAAGGACTTTCAGTCGGGACACACCTTATTACCAAAATGCCCTCCACTAAACTTACAGTCACGGAGACTATATATAAAGGGTGTACATTAGTGGACTATACTCGTCGTCCCTCGTGAGTCATGACGCATTTGCTGGTTTGCCATCGAGGGACGTGGGAGAAAAGCTTCCCTTTTCCTTTAAACAAAAGAATTAAACAAGGTCTCACTCTGTCCAAAATGTTTTGACCTTTTGTGATTGGTGTTTATTTCTCCCAAGTCTGAACGGCGAGCAACACTTAAAATATCTAGTGCCATGCCACTCGGAGAGTCATTGTATGAAGCAAGTGGGCCATTTATTCATTTAACCAGTCTGGCCTCTTATGAATCTACACGTAGCTCAATATATTTCTATATGGGTGGTGGTGTGTACAATATTGTTACGTCACTCTTACAACTGATCAATAGAAGATGCAATAATAGGTTATATGAAATATATGTTGGACGGTGCTTCTACCACTTTTATATATTTGTTTATAAGATTCTACACAAATATATTCGGTATCTCGAAACTTTTATCGTATTTTGTTAAATTCTAGATGTCAACCGTATCATATGAAACGTGCATAGGAAGGCGTTGGAAATTTCAACAGGGGAATCATGATTCGTGAGTTTCTGGTGGTCCCCATTCATTTTAGGACGATTAGGATGGGTGGCTATCGTCTTTGTTTCTGCTCAGGTTATAAGTAAGGTTTTAATTACTAATAGTTTTATATCTATATGGAAGTTTCCCTTTGACTCTAGAAACATTAGGGAGAGTGACTGCTGAGCCGTGGTCAACCACCTAGCAACCACGGTTGCGCCATAAGTGAATTTTTAGGGTGAGAAATCAAGATTAGAATCCGTCTCTTCGCTTTGTGACTTTTTTATTTCTCAAAACTTCTTCAACGGAGTGATCTGCACCGTATTTCCTTGTCAACGAGACCCACAGATGTCAACTTTCTAGAAATTACTCGGCAAAACGGAGGGAGGAGAGCCGGATCAGGCGAAGCAGAGACTAAGGAGATGTAGGAGAATTATCAACATTGTGACGTGCGACTTTGTATTTTTTTGTTCTTCTAATGAAAGTCTAATGTTTTTTTAACCGGTGGTCCGTCACCGCAAGAAAAATGATGGGTGACACCCTGGATTTCTATCTGAAACTCGAATTTGATAAAGGAAAACGTCTCGGGTCCGAGTCGACGATTCCGCAATCAGAGTACCCTCCTCAAGGTAACCCCCGGCGTCTAATCTGCCGGGAAAACAGAGACCGGCGTTTCTCTCTAAACCGGTCTCAATCCAGAAATTTTATCCTTGGCTACTCGTTCCGAACTTTCTTCCTTTCGAACGGCCAACCGCCTTCTTTTTTTTCTTTCTTTTTTTTCATGAACTTGGTCGATAACGTTAATGGGTCTTCGTTTAGCTTCAGGTTGAGGTTTCTGTAAGCGCGCGTTAAAGACATCACAGTTATTCATTTTGATGAAGATAACGGAGTGGCGAACCACATGCATTATACTTTGTTACGATTGAGTAATTTCCTTTCGAATGTTTGCCACTCGCCAATACTGAAACGCATATTAGATTGAGAGTGTACAGGAAGATGCTATTAGAGAAAAGAAGTTCGCGATTGTTTCATTAAACATAACCAGATAACATGCCATTTTCAGAAACAAGTGACATCTACAGAAATCGGAGAAAGAAAAAGCACATCTCCAAGACTAGAGCCTCCAGTAAAACAGGGGAAGTGGTACAGGAAAAAACGAGACGGAAAGAAATTATTTTTTGGGGCTAAAAGCCTCTTCCATGGCTTTCGCCATGCCTTGCACGCTGTACCCAATATACCCCATAACCTTTTCGGGTTCCCAGTAGGGAATCGGCTCGGAGTCATAAGACCACTCGATGGTACAGCCACCGTCGGAATCCGGCACAACCTTCCATGTCGCCACAAAATCGCCGAACCCGATATTGTTTTCAAGGACCCGGTAGCTCAGAGTCCGTGCGGCGGGATCAAACTTCACCAATTTTTCGTTGGTGAAGGAGGGGGAGTCGCTACCGGGGCCGGGAGGGCCAGAGCAGAGCCTGACGCAACCGAGTTTACCCGGCTCGCCTTCAACCAGGGAAGTGGAATCGATAGTTGGGAGCCATTTGTGGACGTTGCCGTAGTCTTCTACCAGCTTCCATACCTGGTCAGCAGAAAGTCCGTTCACCTTACCGGTAGCCTTTCCTGCCCACCTGGCCGGCGGCGTCGCCTTGTCCTCCACGGATGATTGGGCGGAGTTGGAGACGCTGAGGGAGGGCGGAACTAGGTTTCTGAAAATGGGTTTAGGCGTCCTCGTCGGCACCTGACGAATCCGAAAGGAACCGTTGGGTACGACCGAGACACACCGGCAGAAACCGATCGGGTTCGAGGGCCGTGAAACGAAGTTCCGGCCAAGATGTGAAACGCATCGTCCGAGTCGCAGAGCCATGATTTCGATGATGAAGCGAGCGGCCGACCTCAGAGCACTGAAAGAACTATGTGCCTTTCCCACTTTTCTTGGGTGAGTGTGACGTATATATAAATCGGACACGAAGGGAAAGTGATTTCTCAATTGTGTCCCTCTGACAAATGCATATATCCCGGTTCGCGTTTACTCTGCCCTTTTTCGTCCAAAATATCTCCCTTCACATCGCTTCTAGAAGAAACTCGACTTCTCTTGTTAAAGAGGGAGGATTCTCCTTCGGATAAGATTGGGGATGCTGCGTCCGGTGGGTCAACTGTTTTTTTTTTTTTTTTTTTTTTTCTCGTTCGGTAATTTCAAGTAAATGAAATAATCCTCCGGTCCTTTCTCGTGCCTCTCAAACTTGCCCCTCGTGAATACGTCCCTTCTTTGTCTGAGTTTTATTTTTCTTTTTTTCAAGTTTCCAAGACGCCATGGACTCCATCGAGTCTTCATGTTCCGACTTTCCCACACAGACGCCGAATTAGAAATTAGAATACGGTTGAAGTGGACTATTATTCATTTCACACCGGTCTAAAATTTAAGACATCAAGACCGAGCCTGGAGTAGGGATCGTCTCGTGCGGGAGTCTCATAAGACTCACGGCGAAGCACGTGGGCGGGGGCACGAGTCAGGCAGCGCTCACTAGTAACTGCCTGTTTTTTTTACTGTTTTTTTTTTTTTACCAATGTAATGTGGACTTCTCTATCGACATTTCTTATTGTTTTTGGTACTACGTTGGATTTACATTACAAATTTTATTTTATAAATTACTGCATAAAAACATAAAAATAATACTGTTATAAACTTATAACTGATTATCTTTTCTTAATCTAAAAAAAGATAATCGAGTTTGAATTACCTATCTATATGTTCCGATTACTTGATCATCGAGTTTGAAAAAACTATTACCCGTATTGCTTTCATTTAATAGATGGTAGATACTGTAAACTAGTAAAATCATTAGGAAGTAGGGACTTTATTTTGTATCTATTTTAAAGCCGATGGATTAAGTGCCTGGATAAATAAACACGCAGGAATTGCCGTCCTTAAGTATCACTCCTAAAAATTTATTTTGTATCCATCCATGTGTATTATAATTTTATTAGTTTAAGCATATGGTAAGGGTCCTAATTCCCGCCCCTAAATGTCGGATTTCACATAGCTGTTCCGGACGCGTGGCGAACACGCCCCCTTATAGTGATTCGGGCTGAAACTCCATTAACGAGATGGGCTTGGGCTTTAAATAAAAACTCAAATGTACAATGCCGGAGGCCCGAAATTAACAACTTGACGCGCCTTCGAGGTCCGAAGGATTTCAAAGAGAATGCGTCCGCTTCCCGGGTAAAGCAACACTTCCAAAAACTTGGTTGTGCTCGAAAAAATGGCGGATACTCTTGTCTTCAGCAACATTCATCTCGGAGGCCGGGGTGGCACGGTTTGTACTCCATTAGGGTGTTTTTTTTTGCTAATCTCTGTATTTTTTTACTGGATTTTCTTTTTTGTTTTTGTTTTTTGTTTGGCCCTCGAAGCAATTGTGATTAGCGGATTACGATTTCTTTCTAGGGTTTCGTATCTGGTCGTTTAGTTTTGCGACTTTTACAATAGCAAGAAGGTTTACAGAATTAGGAAGATTTTGGTTTTGACGGAGCTCATTTCACATAACGCAGAACCCAGGACAGCTTACGGTTCATTCGGCGGGGGTCAGGTGGAAGAAAGTCGGAGGACAGGGAGAATCAAGGGTTCTAAACATTGAAAAATCAAATATCCTTGCTGTTTCATGGATGAAAATCCCTAGAACATTTGAGGTCAGTGTAAAGGCCAAGGACGGGTTATACTACAAATTCACTGGTTTCCGTGAGCAGGTGGGTTGCTTCTTTGAGAAAGTGATATTTTTACTCTTTTATTTGGTGCTTGCTTGCGTGAACGCTCAAAGTACTATAAACTCCAACTATCACAATTGAGAGCCAGGAAATATTATACGAATTCTAGATGTTTTGCAAGTGTAGTTTGAGATGGCTGCTTCTATTTTTATTAGTGGAAACTGTCAAGAGATTTTTCTGGAATATAAAATTTGAACTTGTCTATACCATTTTCAGTGTACTTTTAAGTCCATTTGCTATTTTAGAGAAAATACATGATCAATCCAAGCTTTGGAGGGGTTTTGTTAATCCTTTCTGCGCCATATGATTTTTTAAATAAATGAGAGCGAAAAAATTTCTTCTCAATTTTTTATATTTGTTGCTGGAAACTTCATATGCAATATGAAGAAGGGTAAAAAATTACAGTTTGCCTTAGGTTTTTCCACTGCTTGAAATGACCTTCAACCACAATATGCCAATCAAGGAAATCTTAGTGCAGAGGAATGTTATTTTCCTCTAACATACCTTGCCCAAAAGAGTTTGACAGCTCCATCCATCCGTCTGCTTTCTGAAAGTGACACTTGAGAAGTATCCAAGTCTTTGAAATTCTCATATACAACAATCAAATTGACTAATAATGATATTCCTCCTTCTTACTTGCTAGTTGGCTTTACCTTTAGTTATTATTGTCAGAGTATGTTGTATGCATCATAAGCTACTGTCATTCAATACTAAGAAACTCGTGCTCACTTTCTACCAGGAAGTCAATAACCTGATAAATTATATCCAAAGCTCTACTGGAATATCAGCAGAGGAGAAACAACTCTCTATCAGTGGCCAGAACTGGGGTGATGTTGATTTAAGTGGTCAGTGATTGTCAACTTGTTTATTTTTTATTTTTTTCCTCCAAAGTGGTTTTTATTCATCATAGACTGTTAAAAAAAGATGGCTTTTTCAACATTGTATCTGGACTCCACTCTGTAATAATGGCCGGCCATCTTAAGGTGGATTTTTTTGTTACGTTCCACAAATGTATGGATGTGCATTTTCTTTCCACTCAGGGTGTTTCTTGAATTCCTAATTGATGCTGGGACTGCTCTTCCGTTTAGTGCTTCTATTGCAAATTAAAAGCTGTACCTTTTTTCTCTTCCATTTTGTGTTGTATATGTGCATCTTCTTCTATTCTAAGTGCAGAATGAGGCCTTTTATATGGCCGGTAATTTTATCTGTTCTACTGTCAGCCTATTATTGAATGGAACAGATATGGAATGATTTTTTTTTTTGTACTTATTTACAATTCTGTCTTTTTAAAGTGAAGGGAAATGGAAAGCCTTATTCCGCATCTGTTTTTGTGTTTATCATTTAGTTTTAAGGGTAAAATCGCTGTATCATATAATATCCTTTACATATCTTTATATAATTTTACAAATATTAGTGATATAATTGAATTTTCACCTTTTATTGTGTTAAAAGTTCATGATTTTATCATATTTTAATTTTTTTTTTATAAATTTCCGTTTTTCTTTGTTTATTTACCCAGTTGGTAAATAGGTAATAAATGGAAACAGAATAATTTAGAAAAAAAACTGCTAAGAGGATAGAAAAATGGAACACGAAACAGTAATTGCTGAAACTGTAAGCTGAATTGCTCATTCCATTTCATCCATGTATTTGTTACTCCGTAGATAGTCTTGTTTTTCTCTATTTACTTGATTATTACATAACCTTTGACAAATTTCTTTTAGGCACACTGTTGACCTTTTTGGTGGGCTCAAAGCATGCTTTTGAAGTTTCATTAGCTGATGTTGCACAAACTCAGCTTCAAGGAAAAAATGATATTTCACTAGAGTTCCATGTTGATGACACTAGGGGGGCTAATGAGGTTGGTATTTTATCGTTTTGTTTAGTGGAAACTATCAGGTGAGCCTGAAACAGAAGTGAAAAGAGTCTTTTAGTTGTTACTCACACTACTACAATTTCCATATGTGCATGTATGTGTTCACATGTGCAGGCATTCTGGCATGCACACGTACACATATTTATGTTTTCTAAATGTGTGCACATTTTGAAATGGATCTTGTGATGTGTTTGCGAGAAGTTTGTGTTATGTGCTTTTTGAAACGATTCATGTGGAAATTATGTGTTTGGAACTGTTCTGTTAAGGTTAAAAAAGATCAATGCATGGCTCAGAACTAATGGATCTTCATGGCTTTTTGCTCCGCTTTTACGAGTCCAACAAAGCAAGTAGTCATCAAGTGAATGATCTTCAAATAATTTGCTTTCCTGAAATTTTCAGTTGATCTAACAGTTCCTTGTGCAAACAGAAAGATTCATTAATGGAGATAAGTTTCCATGTGCCTAATTCAAATACGCAGTTTGTTGGTGATGAGAATCACCCACCTGCTCAGGTGAAGTGTTCTGATTCTGTTTGGTCTATTGCAATATCTATACATGGAGTTTGCTTTCTATATCCATGATCTGAAATCTATTACTCTTTTATATAATGTTAGGTTCTCCGAGACAAAATCATGTCTATGGCTGATGTAGGTTTATCTGGTGAAGATGCTGTTGCTTTGTTTGAGACCATTCAAATTCTTACTCCTAGGTTTGTCTGAAAATTTAGCTATGCCCTCGTTTTGGATGTACTTAAATAGTAATATCTATATTAAGTAGATGACCTTTCCTTTTGCAGAGGTCGGTACACTGTTGAACTCCATTTGTCATTCTTGAGGCTTCAAGGTCAGGCAAATGATTTCAAAATTCAATATACAAGCATTGTTCGCCTTTTTGTACTTCCAAAGGTACTTCAATAGTCCTTATTTAAGAGCTCATCTACATGTATTACACTACTTTGGCAGGATTATCTAATACTAGGCATATAATTTTTTCTTTTTGGCCAATTTACCTTATATTTATCTATCCTTTTATGATATTTACTTCTTGCTCCTATGGTTGTGCTATTTTTGTGGAGTACTCACTCTTTCGTGTCTCATGTTCTTTCATTTCTGCTGCTATTTGTACAGAATCAATCACATACTTTTGTTATTGTGACTCTTGACCCACCTATCCGCAAGGGCCAAACTATGTACCCCCATATTGTTTTGCAGGTACTGCTGTATACTTTACAACCTTGCTTGTTATTTTGGTAAGTTGAGAGCTGATGTTGTTTTATTTCATTTCTTTGGGTTGTGAAGTTTGATACAGATTTTGTGATTGAAACTACTTTGGCGATGAGTGAAGACCAATTGAATACCAAATACAAGGATAAGTTAGAAGCATCATACAAGGTATCATGCAAATCACTTCAACTTTTCTGCTGTAGTTACTTCCTCTGTTTATTTTATTAATTATAAGATTTTTTTTTTCTGAGGGATTCTGATATGATTGCAATGTTTGGCATGGCTGGGCCAAGTGTATGAGTAAAATGCCCCTTTACTGAAGAGTATGCATTCATCCATTTTACAAGCATTTGTTTTTTTTCTGCTGGATTGGAAGTTTTTTTTTGTTGTGGTTGAGGGGAAGGGGGTGGAATAGGTGCACGAGTCTCTCTGGATGCAGGAGTCTATATGCTTGCTAGTTTAATACGGGTCTGTTCATTTTCAAGTGGAACAACACACCTATGCTGGAAAGTAATTATTATTCCTACTATGGGTCTTCAATGATGTGAACTTGAGCATAGCTCAGTGGTCACATGGGGGGGTTTGTAGCGGGAGGTCTTGGGTTCGAGACTCCCCAGGGGCATGGAATTAGATTAGTGAAATACCAACTTTCAAAAAAAAATGGGTCTTCAATGATGGTAAGTAAGTTGGTTGGTCTACATATAGATATTGGTGAGAGACTACGGCAAAAATAGGGTCAGGATGCTGAACATTGATGGGTACCTCATCTCCAATCCAAAAAGCAATAGCTAAAGAATTCGAAAAAATTTACGTACTGCTGTACAAAGTTGAAAGACTATGTTGTCCTTCTTCTGAAGCTTTACCAGTAAAATCAATATCTGCGGAATTTGGAATTTGCAGTCTTTTCCATGCCAAGTCACGATGTGTTGGGTCCAGATGGGTTGAAAGCAAACTTCTACAAAGCAAATTGTGACTTTCTGCAGGGTGGCATGGTGAAGGTTTTTTAGGAACTTCATGAAAAGGGGACCCATGGCCAGAGCATGGGCACCTATTTTGTTGCTCTAGTCTGCAAGAAAGAAGCACCATCCCATCCTGCTTGTTTTGTCCAATCAGCCTCATATCTTATCACTACTAGCTGATGTCTAGTGTGCTTGCATCGTAGCTGTGGATTGTCATACTGGAAATCATTTTTAGTAGACATACTTCCTACATTAGAGGGTGACAAATCTCGGACTTAGTGTCGATGGTCCATGAGCAGATACAGCACACTAGACATCATGCTGGGTAGAATGATTTCTGCCTGAATTGGTAGAAGTCTGCCTTGTGTTGCCTGAAAGTTGAGAGGACACTTGAAGATCACCTGCAGGGTATATTGGGATGTTTTAGCTTCCAAGGCTGGTTTATCCAGCAAGCTACCTTGGGTTTCCACTCTTTGAAGGAAGAGCCTCTCAGCAGTTGTGGGCACCGGTTACTAGAAAGATGCCAGCAGTGTTTGGACTCTTGGAAACTTCATTTTCTATCTCAAGCAGGTAGAATGATATGGACTAAAGCCAATCTAGGTGGAGTTTCAAATTATTTCCTACCTCTATCCAGCAAATATAGGTTTTAAGCTTGAGGCTGTGCAGTGCAAGTTCTTACGGTGTGGGACTGCCGATCCCTTTAAGTGGGAAAAATCTTGTAGGCCAAAGAATGATAAGGGACTTGGCATCAGGTGAACCAAGCAATGTAAATTTAGCTCTTCTATGTGCAAGCAAGCAGAATTCCCTTTGAGATTATTAATTATTGCAAAATATAGGACTTCATCTCATTACCAGCTTCCTGTAAGTACTTTCCAGGAAAGATGTCAAGTATATGGAAGATTATTCTCAAGAGGTAACCTGATGTTGTGTGGCAACTTAGAATCCACGTAAGGGAGGGTAGTAGTAAAATTCTGGACTGATTGTTGGATTGGGAAGGGGCCACTTTGAAATATTTTACCCCTTTTTTTCAAGCTTGCCCTAGTCATGGAGATCCAAGTGTCACTTATCATAATTGCTAGTCTCAATGTCAGCAGAAACCTGAACCTTCAAAGGCAGTGGTTCTTTACTGCTGCTAGATGACCATTACATTCCAAGCCAGGGAAGAGACAAACCTATCTGGTTCCCAACAGATTCAGGTAAAAAATCGGTGGCTTCCTTTTATAGTGCATTTTGGCTCCTTCTGCATCCTCCTATCTCCAATGGGGTGGTCTCAGCATGGAAGCTTATTCCCCTTAAAGATTGATGATAAGCTTCTTATGCAAGCTTTGCAACCAAGAAGATGAGAGCTCTAGCCACTTTCTCCACCGCAAGCTAAGTCCAAGGTCTAGGCAGGCCTTTTTGGGGAAGTTTGGTGAGCTGCTTGTCGAGCAACTTCTATTTGCTCCTACAGCAATGGACTCATTGCTGCCTCACTTGTTGGGTGAAATCCTTATGTGAGCAGCATTGGCATTTGGGATGGAGAATTTATAGGACCTTCGAAAATAAAGCCGCTTCTGTGGGCGTTGTGATTGAGCAACTAATTTGCAGCACCCTCTCTTGGGCTCAAGGTATCCTTGGGCTTCCCCTATGTTCCAGCTTTAGTTATGAGAAAGTTCTGACACAAAAATTTTTTCTTAGTGCTCCTGGGCTTGTTGTGTTTGAGGAATAGCGGCCCTTAACTTCCCCTTTCTGAAGCCAAGTTTTGACGATCTTCAGTTTGGAACTTGGGCCCTGCTGGAGTGATGGGATGACATGTAACTGCCCAGGGAAAATCCTTTTAGGTTTTGGTCCTGCGGACTTCTGTGGCTCCAATGAAGCTAAGTCGAAAGCCTTATTTTTCTGTAATCAGGCTTTTTAGCCAGCACTTTGATGGAGCAATGGAGATTGAAAGTGACTCCCAATGAGTGGTAAGCTGGGCCAGGATAGAAGGTTCTTTCCCCCTGGAAATTGAAGTCCATCTTTGATGAAGTTTTAGACCTTACAGCAGATTGGAGAGTTGCCTAGTCCCAAACCCAAGATCAGCCAATTTCATGCCGGACAAATTGGCTAGTTCTGGGGCTTCATAGGGTTGTTTGACCATTCGCTGGGCAGTCGATGTATTAACTGACCCTTGTTCTGGCTGCAAGCTTTTCTATCTCTATGTTATACTATTATGTAGTATCTTATCTTTGTAGCCATTTTCAAAAAGGTTACCAAATGTCTTTTATCTTCAGGGGCTAATTCATGAAGTTTTTATTGGAATACTACGTGGTCTCTCTGGAGCTAAAGTAACTCGGCCAGGAAAATTCAGAAGTAGCCTTGATGGATATGCTGTGAAATCTTCATTAAAAGCTGAAGATGGAGTCCTCTATCCCTTGGAGAAAGGCTTCTTCTTTTTGCCTAAACCCCCTACACTCATTCTTCACGATGAGGTAATAAAATGGCATCGCTCTCTTTGTACTCTTGAAATATATGTAGTCCTTGCAGTATTTTGTTATTTGAGTAAATGTAGTATGGAATCGTTGTTTATGTATAATTCTGTGTGCAGATTGATTTTATTGAGTTCGAGAGACATGGAACTGGAGCCTCCAGTTCACAGTATCACTATTTTGATCTACTTGTAAAACTGAAAAATGACCAAGAGCATGTGTTTCGGAACATCCAGAGGAATGAGTATCACAATCTTTTTGACTTCATTAGGTAGGCCTATATGACCTTCTAACTTTTTTTTTTTAATCCCTTTTCATGAGGATCTTGTGAAATGGTATTGCAAAGATTTTTCATTAGGATAGAATGGGTCTGTTGCCTTGTTGAATGGTCCGATAGGCATATTTGTTTAATTGGTTACAACATGCTTAAAAAATTTCTTTAATGACGTTTTTTCACAGTGGGAAGGGCCTGAAAATCATGTATCTTGGAGAAACTCAAACTACTGAAGGTGGTGCAGCTGTCCTCGCTAATGATGATGATGGTGTTCCTGATAACTATCTTGAGCAGATCAAAGATAGTCGTGGTATCAGTGACTCTGATGAAGAGGTACTTCACGTTGGTCTTGTATCATTTATTTGCTGATTGGATTATTATGCTTGCGGTTGATATGAGTTTGAATATTGTTTGTTTGTAGGATGAAGATTTTATTGCTGACAAGGATGATGGAGGCTCTCCAACAGATGATTCAGGAGAGGAAGAGTCTGATGCTAGTGAGAGCAAAGAGTTCAAAGATGTAAGCGGTGTTCCCTTGTTTTTACTGGAAAAACTCTCCGTCTTTTCTGGTGAATCACTTGCTAAATATCATCGCATTGGCGATGCTGAGAATTTCTGAAAAATGGTCTAATTGTTTCAGAAACCTGCCAAGAAGGAAGGCAAGAAAGAGGGTGTGGCCTCCAAGCCTTCTGCAAAGAGAAAATCCAAGGACGAGGATGAGGAGGGTTCGAAGAAGAGAAAACAAAAGAAGAAAAAAGATCCTAATGCACCTAAGAGGGCGATGTCTGGTTTTATGTTCTTCTCCCAAACTGAGAGAGATGTAAGCTTTTGTATGCTTATATGGTTCTTGCGGCATAAATCCAACTTCCAACTTACGTAGGACTGTGGTATCTTGGTTCTCATATTGACATTTAATCCTGAAATTTCTCCTATTTGTAGCAGACTGCCCTGTTGGTCTGGGTGAAGTAAGATTAGTCTTGATCGTAATTTGTAAGGCAAAGCTGGATGACCTATCTGTGTTTGTGTTTTTCAGTCTCTAAAGAAGGATAATCCTAAGCTGTCGTTTACAGACGTGGGTAGAGCGCTGGGAGAGAAGTGGAAGAAGATGACAGGTATTTTCTAACTGGACGCTTTTAATATTCTGTAGTTGTTTGTTTACTAATGGGTGATATATGTGATACCTGTTGATCTTTCAGCTGAGGAGAAGGAGCCCTTTGAGCAGAAAGCTCGGGAAGATCAGAAGCGTTACAAGGAAGAGATGGCCGGTTATAAGAATGCTCCTGCGAGCAGAGATTCCGGGAATGAGTCGGACAGTGGTTAGATACTGTGCAGTGCCTATGTTCCCTTGCACCCGACAAATCACTGTGTGTATGTAATCGTTTCTCATCAAGTTTTTTGGGATTTTCATGTAACTGATTCCCGTTTTTGTTCATTTATATTTTATTACCCGTTCAGAAATTACGACCGAAGTAAAATGAACTATTCATTCATTGTTTACACCCGATTAACGTAAAGAATAAATAAAAATATTACGAAAAAACTTAATATTATTGAAGAAAAAATATTAATAAGAAAGTTAAAGAGTATAAAACGAAAAAAGAAAAGAAGAGTCAATCCTATTGCTATTCTACGGATGCTCCTTAATATTATCTTTATCACTTCATGTTGATATTGAGAACTTAATATAAAATGCACTTAATTTTTATTGCTAATAAATTGTGGGATAATAATGAGGAGAACGATACTGAGATTTAAGTTAGAGGAACAGCAATTGATAATAAATTGTTTTATTATTTATATTATTTTTCCTGATAAGTAATAGTTAAAATACTTAGTAGGCAGATATATTCTATACTTAATTTTTTTTATCTGTATTTAAATACTTAAGTGGATAATAAAACTTATTTCTTATAGTTTTGAAAGTCATTGGTTATATCAGTGTCCTCAAGAGCTACCTCCGACACCAATGGGATAGAATCTGCCGCCTGCTGCTTATTGAGGATAGAGCCAAAATGGGATGGACTAAGAATATGCATCACATATGAACTAATTTGGAGAATACAGTGTGATTTCTAATTGAAAATTGATATCTTGTACACCTACAATGAAGTAAGAAAGATTTCAGGAAGCTTTAAAACAGCAATCCATGTTTGTTGCGAAACACAGGGATGAAATGTTGGTCTCTACTCGAGGCGCCTACGCGCCAGAAATGCCGGAAGCAGATCTTAATCTCATCGAATCTAGTCTAGATCAGCCAAAAACAGAGTTATGACCTGATCGACCTTCATCATTGCCTTCCTTCGGCGTTTCAGTGGATCTGGTTTCATTATCAGGAACATCCTGTCCTTCTTTAACGAGGAGTTCGGTTTTTGAGGGCATGTCCGTGTTGCCCTTAGCGATCACGACTGATTCGATTGTGACTTCTTCGTCAGCTTCTGTGTCGTAATTTGGATCGTGTAGACCTGCAGCAACAACCGTTTCATTCACTTCTTGGTTTTCAACAGTTTGATGGAGAATCTGATCAGTTGATTCAACGACCTGCAGAGATCGATTAGAAATTTCCTCTACTCCAGACTTCAAGTTTTTATCATGTTCATGTTGGGTACTCGAACGTGAAACAATTTCTTCCTTTGGCCTACTCTGTGTTTCTCCTGCTGCCTCATTGAGTATTAGACTGTTGTAATTACCCAAGTCGGAAAGGCCATGATTGACAGTAATGTCTCCGATTCTGCTGTTTGTTTGACTCTCCATTTCCGCCGTGTCGGACCATTTCTCTTCCATTAATCTTCTCATTTCTTTTTCTTCACTTGCAACTTTGCCTAGATCTTTTGTTTTGTCTCTTTCAGATTTGTCTTCCTCCCCGTTTTCTACCTTTTCATCTGCAGTTTCATGGTCGTTTTGACCTTCTTCGTTCAGTATCGTGACATCTGGATTTTCTTCACTCTTTGCATCTACTTGTTCATTTTCTTGCTTCCTTTCAACCCTTTCAGCGCTTGCAATTCTAATGTCAGCAATATCAACTACATGGCTCTGCGCTTCTTTTTCCTGTGATGTTTCTTGCTCGATACTTTCTTCTGAATTATCTGCTTCCTTTCTTTCTCTTTCTTCTCCACTTTCCACTTGAGATTGAAATTCTTTTTCTCCTTCGTCATCAATGTGTATATGTTGCCCTCGAACTACCAATTCCTTCGCATCTTCTTCAGCATCATTTATGTTATTATCGGAGCTGCCTTCCCCTTCTCGCTGTGTTTCCCCCAGCGGATTATATTCCTCCTTTCTAACAACAATACTGTTTTCGTCATCGTTCTGTAATATTTCTTCATGTAGAGAGCCGTTTTCACTGATGAAGGTTCCGGATCGCTGCGCTTCTTTATGTTCTAAGTCCTTATCGTCTTCTTTTTCATCAGTATTCCTAGGCAATTCATCATTTTCAGCTCCATCTCCTCCTATACTTCCCTCCGTAATTTTATCGTCTGATTTGGTCCTGACCCCTTCAATAAATTCGAATTTCATTTTACGACCAAGGTTTAAGCTTTCATCACCGTCTTTATGGTTGCTTGGGCTACTTTCTATGTAAGTGTTCCTCTTTCCACCTGCATTCCCCATTTTGTAGATCAACCAGACACAAAAAGCTAAACACAAAGCAATCTTAAAAGAATGCTCATTTTTCAAGCCTTTCGCTCGTTGATTCCGACTTGAATGCTGACCAAATATCATTTTTTTCCCAAGTGATCTGGTGAATGAAAGAAATAACTTCAGCAGCTCGTATGATTAAGAAAAGAAAGAAAATCACTACATTGCAGATCCTGGTTTCCCCTGCAAATTAATCAAGAAATCTGAGAAGCTAAAAACAACATCATCCAACTGAAAAAAGATCGATCACTAAAATATTGCTGTGCACGGCTCAGATGGCGAACCATTTTCGTATCACTTAAGCTTCAAATAATTTGCTGGAACTTAAAACGACATGTATTTGAAGCCGAGATCACAGCTAACCTAAATCTTGAAATTTTCAGCATTCGAATAGCCAGTCTTTTATATTTGCTTCCGTTCCAGACCATAGCAGAGAAAAATTAATACACGCAGTTTCTTAATTGCAACGTTTGAAACAGAGAAGGCCGAGTTCTATGAATCGAACTAACTCGTTAGCTCGAGATTAAAGAAACAAGTATACTGTCACCTGTATAAACAGAAGAACAAAGAGGACTACGCACGTTTATATGCTTGGGAAAATATTCCAATGTGAAGTGGACGAAGCAAAATCCAGCGTTGGAGAAGATGATAAGAGTAGATCTGAACAGACTCCGAGAGGATGATGCTCTTAGGATCAGGAGCAGGTCTCGAGCGAAGTTCGGAAAAGGCACCCCGCCGCTTCGCTTCGCCGCTCTGCAGACTCTCTAAAATGAAAAATTTAACTTGTTCTGCGGCAAGGGAAAACACTGCCAAGAAAAGCAAAGACTCGAGAGTTCTAACCGAATGTTATATATATATATATATAGATCCCCTTGCGGCGGTTATTCTGCTGTCTTTGTTCCAATAATAAATAATACTAAGGCTTTCGTCTTCCAAGGTCAAAAGCTTCAAAATCACTAAAGGACTTTGTTTTAGGCACGTGAGCTGATCTCAATCCGGGCGAACTGTTGTGGGCCTTGTGACCTTGATTTTGACTGAAACAAAATGGTCCATACGACATGGGCTACTAATTTGAGCTCTTCGGCCGTAGAAATCATCAAAGTTAATATGAGAAATTAAACAATTAATCGGATGAAGAAAGTTCGATCAAGCACACCGCCTTAGACGTACGCAAGACCCAACTTTTTATTTTTTGTAGAAAAGTGTCTTCTTCTAGAATAATATAAAAAAGCACCCTCTTATATATCTCAATAAAACTATGTGAAAAATACTGTTATATGTAAGCTAATTGAAGACGTTTTTTCTTCTGTTGTTTCATATTGATCTGGACTCTCGTCGTCAGTCAGATTGGTTAGTTAAGCGGGGAACTTCTTAATATAACCCCTTAATTCAATCCGCAAAAGCTGCCGTGCACATTTCTTCATATTCTTGCACAATATATACAACAGTAGGCAGAGGCCGATTGGTACTCTCCGTTCCGGCGGCCGTACGCGGTCCTTTTCAGACCGGAGTCCGGACGTCCACTGAAGAGACGTGGGTCGGTTATTGCAGAAACCCTTTGAAAGAACTCGACATTT
Organism: Aristolochia contorta; assembly: GCA_022405105.1. Taxonomy (NCBI): domain Eukaryota; kingdom Viridiplantae; phylum Streptophyta; class Magnoliopsida; order Piperales; family Aristolochiaceae; genus Aristolochia; species Aristolochia contorta. The sequence continues at coordinate 20,270,345 of CM039668.1, read as the reverse complement.
AATTAGGACGTAAGACGGCCGTTTGAAGTCCTTATTTATGTAGACGTCCCATGCACGGCCACGGCTCTGGGTCCTAATTAATAGTTCAACGCATGGAACGTGAGATGAATCTTCTTCGGCCCCGCTCTGGGCGAGTTCAAAAGGACACGCATCGGATTCAAGAGTCCCAAGCGGACGGGCCTCACCGACGTCACACGCAGCCGCCTGTGGCCGACTGACCGACCCCATGAAATGACATCTCGTCGCCATGAGCTCCAATTGCTTACTCACTAAGGCCGTTGTTGTATTGCACCATATTGCGCTGCTTCTTTTCTTTTCTTTTCTTTTCTTTTCTTGGTTATAAGAAGTTATTTATAAGGAGAAAAAGGTTTAATTATTTCAGAATTCAGGAGAATATCGTCAAGTTCTACCTATCACCTTTCCCCGGTACGCAATTCCTTATAGTACTGACCCACCTCTAAAAGCCTCCTTGAGTTTCACAGGGCGCAAGCCGGTGACAAAAAAAAAAAAAAAAAAAAAAAAAAAAATCTGATCGGGTGTTTTACGTGATAACGTCGTGGCCTTTCAAAGGCCATCGGATCTTGAAGGTGCAAAATGAGGTCAACTAGAACCTAGCTACTTACAGAGCTTGCTTACAGGGGCCTGTACTCCCTGCTTAATTATAAATTCGTCCGTCGACTTGAAGCTTTATTGTACGGGCTCTCATGGCTATCTAGCTGTAGTAGAACGCGAACAATTAAGGGATCAAGAAGGCTGTTAGACTTTCAAAACTGAGAGCGACACCAACACACGCCCTCGATCTTAAAATTCTTTCCCGTGTCGGTTGAATAACAAAAAAGGAAAAAAATTAAAAATTAAAAAGGGCCACCAATAATGAAGTGCTGCTCAAATATCCTAATAATTCAGGTTTCAGTTATTCCAGTAGGGACATGCTGTTCCATCTAAGAGAATTTAGTACTATCGATCAATTTCCTCCTCCTCTTAATTTAAGAAAGTCTCGTGATTATCCCCTGTCGCTCTCTCTCTGTAATTTCCTACTGCCTGGGGAAGGGCCCTGGGCCGCCTGCCTCCTTCCGACTCCTCCACTATCAAATTAGTTCAAAGTTCAAACACGAATTGAAGGCTTTTAACTTTTAAAATTAAGTTATATTCAAACATTAACTGCTTCTCCGTTCAATAATCGCGACCGGTCGATTACATCAACACCCTTCACCAAACCCCCGGAATTGGGACCTCCCACTTCCCGTGTTTCATTGATTACAGAGCACTATATTACAGCTTTCTGCAAATGGAGGGAATACATCTATACACGAAGGGATGAAAAGCGAAGCTCGAAGAATAGTTTATAGCAGTTGGCCAACTTTTGTTTCCTTGACCCCAAAAGTATGATTCATAAAACTGTGGCTATCGAAGATTGCAACATCTTTGCTTTGTATTGTCACTAGGAGAGGGAAAAAGAAAACAAGTTAATTAAAAACCAGGAAATGGGACTCGAGTGGTCAAGAATCTCCAATCCCTGCTCAGTGGCGGGCCTTCAGTCTCTCTAAATACTCTTTAATAATTAGTAGTAGTAGATGAGCCAATTAATGGACTTTCTATCCTCTCAGACGTATTAATTTCCCGATCGATATTTCTGTAAATTCAGACTTGATAATTGAAGAGATCTTCGGGGATCATAACCATGGCATTTTTAATTCATACTGCTAAGGGCACAGCACCAACGGCTCCACTGGGTGACCCAAGAAGTCCAAATTGCACACCTTTAGTCCTGATCCTCCTTAAATATCGGTCTCTCCACATCTACTTGTCCTCCTCAACGTCGAAATTTTAGCATATCTGTTGGCATAGTGTCCTGCAAAGGGAAGTAATTGATAGTATCAGGGCCGTTTAAGCCCCTTGTTTAATCGGCCGCTTATGTTGACAAATTATTCTCTTCGTTTTTTAATAATCAAAAGAAGAGAGCTACTTGCTCAGAAGAGCTGGGGATCCAGTTTCCTCAGAATCTCTTAAAAAATGAGGAAAGTGAATACCATTTTAGTGCTATAAGTTTCAAATGTGGCACTTTACCACAGCAGACGACTCCACTGAATGATCCCGGATAAATAAAGTACAGATGAGAAACCGGGGGCTTTATTTTCCCTTGGGCAGATCGCAAAGCCACGAAGGAAAAAAGTACATCATACCAAACCCAATACCAAGTGATCAGTTCAAATAAAGAGGGTTTCAGTAGGAAAAGCAGGGGAGAAAGGTCCCCCTCTGTGCATTATGCAATCCATGCAGCAACATCAAGTGCGCTTTGATGTGGATGGCTACTGCAATATCTATTATATCACAGGCCTTTAAACTCCCCTTCCAGGTCGTTAGAGCAATACTATAGTTCTCTATTCCCATGTTTGGCCGGCCCTGCTAATTCATTGATTTGCTACTAGCTGCAACCGGAAGTTGGGACTTGAGACTGGTCCTCGCTATTAGTTACAATTCTAGCAATGGCCGAGGTGCAATGCATATAATTTGTAGAAACAATTTGACGACGAAAAGGCTATAACATGAACTGGCTTTTACTCAGGTTAAATCTGGGTCAGATTGCTCAATGATGTTCCGAGGCTGCAGGATTAATGCGGACGAGTATGAGATGCTGTTGGAATAACATAGGCATGTGATTAGTCCTCTGAATGGAACCTATATATTCACCTATTGGCTGGTACATCGGATAAATAGGTACTGCAGCCTAAAGAGTAATGCTACTTGCACCGAGGCTGCAGTACTTATCCCACGTACTAGCGAACTGAAAAACTTAAAAAAATATATTTTTAATTTATAAATTCTAAAGGATAAAGGATAAACTTTAAGTAGTTATGCTTCGGATAACGAAAGAACATCTGATCCGGTGAACAACAGATAACGAAAGTAGCGCACCAAAATCTTTGCAGTCCGGAATAGGGATTTCTAAACCCTTAATCCATCAATCAACTTCGAAAAAGAAATAATAAAAAAAAGTTCTGGGTAGTACTGGATCTTAATCTTTTCAGTTTCATTATCTAGCAATTAATTGCTGTTCTGATAATCTTACAATAAATTAGAGATATTATATATAAAGTGCTATAAATAAATATTTTTTACTGATTAAAAGCTATAAGCCTTAAACCATATTTTTATAATATTCAAATAGAATGTTATTTCGCGTACTAAAGTATGCAAATTATATAGTCTTTTCATTCCTTCCTCCACTTGTTGTACCTCTCCTGTTTGTCTTTTGTAGGGTACCAACTCATCCCAAAATAAATACTTTTTAACATATAACAGAATGCTCCTCCGATCCCTGTAATTAACACAAAAACGAAATACATTATTAACCAGCTTATATATGTTGCGCATCATACGATATCCTATTATGGTTGCTTTTGAGTTTTACCATGTAATTAAGTACTAAACAAATCTTGTTGTGGAAGATTACTTGACTACTTGTACGACGAACTTGATTATTAATAATAAAAAGTTGAATTTTGAATCCGAGAATGCATATTTTACATATCCTTGTGTTTTGAAGCAAAGGAAGAAATTAATAATTAGTTCTTGGCCGCATGTCCCGTGTACAACACTTTACCCAAAAGCAGCCTTGTTCATTCGGTTATTAATTGCTTTTATCGATCCCTACGGGGACCGGATGAGGAAGTGGGGATGTGTGTGCAGAGACGTCCCAGCAGTGCGCATGGGTATGACATTTGTAAAGGTTTCAGGGCGCACCGCACCAGATTAATAAAGTAGCGTGATTTGCTCGATGAGGAGATGTAGCCACCCAAGCTTTTATTGGGTGGAAACTGCAAAACTCCCTTTGGAGTTCCGAAAAGTCCGCAGAGTAAGTAGCAGCTGAAGACGAAAAGGAAAGAAAAAACAAAATAAAGAAAGAAAAATAGCTTTCGTGGTGTGGGAATGGGTGGATGATTCACCACCACAAGTGACAGATGCCCGCTGTCTGCACCTTCTAGATCCGGTTTCATCAATTCAATCGAGCGAGAGGGATTAAGGCCAGCGATTCAGCAAAAGAAACTGCAATATTCAAGTCGTCTAAGTCTCTCACTGCCTGGTGATCTCCGTCGTCGTTAAGTTCGGTCGTCGATCTTGGGTGTCCGTCTTCAAATTTATGCTAACTAACCCGGCCTAATGTGTGTGTGTGTGTGTCCGGCCGTTTTCTGAAGCTCCGACCAGATGAGTGGATAGGATCATCCGAAAGCTGGATACATCTGTGACGATGGAGGATTCCAGATCACTGATACAGAGTTAAGATCAATTGAAAACCCTTCCCCCCCACCGGGCTGTTATATAAACATAAGGCCTCCGTTTCGTTTCGTTTGGGGTTTTTTTCTCATTTATGTTCTCGCGTACGTTTTGTCACATCTCATTGCCCAGAGAGGCAAACTCTAGCATTCCGCTGTTACAACCAATCAGGAGGCCAATAGTTTTTAGACTTGTCTTTTTTTTATTATTACTACTTTAAATTCCCACAAAATTAACCAAAAAAAATCCCGAGAAATTAAAGCTGTAACTATGGTTAACATTTCCAAGACCAACCTCTCACGATTGAGTAGACAAACGACAAGAGGAAAGTAAAAGTGGATCATCATGGATCCGCTTTGGCACTGTATCAGAAGAAAACATGTAGGTTAATTTTTTGTTTTTTTCAGGGCCGTCTTCAAAGTAAAGGCACTTCCACTAAATACAAAAGCTGAAAAGAAGGGTACCGAGGCGTTGATCAAAGGACACATGTACTGCACTATTCCTTTATTATGTGAGCAACTTTAAACAAGGCACAAAAAGTAATTGTAAAAGGAAAATGTGGAGTTCTTAAAAGGTGACGGCCTTAATTAGGTGCGAGTGAGCACTAAACAACCAAATCAATAATACAAGCAGATGCAGAGAAAGAAGCTGGATCCGTTACTAGTTCTCGTGTACGATGTGGTACTCGTGCGTGAATTAAAGGAAGCGCGGTGGGAGGTGGGCGGAGGAGATGGGCGGCAGTGGGCTCCCGAAGAAGTTTCTTCTATTAGTGTACAAGTTTCTGATATTTTTGTTGCCTTTCTTGTACCTAATTAACAACGCTTAAATGTAATGAAGAGGGTCAGGGTTCTTCTTCGTAACTAACGCGCAACCACTGACGGCGGCCCTGAATCTGATCATATGGAAAAACATCAGATCGAGAGAAGAGAAGAAATTGGTATTTGGTAAAAGACAGATTTTAAATCTCTATGATACAGTGATTCAGTGATTATATACCAGTACCACAACACCTGATCTGGGCCACAGGCAGGCAGCAGCTGCATATCAATCTACCCATCTTTTCTTTCAACTCAGAGAGAAATAAATGTTTTTGACACATTTCTCTTTTGTTTCTGTTTACTATATTTTTTCATTTTTTTTTCTGGTCGTAAAGCGAAGAATGTTTCTGAATCTCAGACGCCCGAACTTCCGAACTCTGAATCTCTGAAACACCGCGAGATGCGGCAGGAGTGGATTTTGTAAACTGTAATGGACACGGCTACTCGTACCGAGTCTGAACGCAACAGTACATCTCAGAGATCAGATATGTGGGGGTGTGACCCCTTGAGGAAGTTATTCACCTTCCACGTGGCAGAGTAGTTGTGCGACATTCATTCCCGCCAACCTCTTTGCGCTGGCCAGTTGGCTTGCGGCCACCCCATGGAACTCGTCAAAAAAGAAAGAATATGAATTTGCTAAAACACCCGGAGACCCAAAAGACCTGTGTTCTCAATCAATTACATTAATCTTCTCTTCTCTGTTGATTATTGCAGGGGTGAAATTTTAAAACGTACGCACGCCAGCAACTTAACTTAACGAGGATTATAAAAGAGAGATTAAATCAGAGAGAATTAAACTGGAGTCGGTTGACACATTTCTTTAATAATCATATTCTTTCGGACTCCTCGTTAGCGTTACGATTTTGTTTTTGTAAAATTCATTTGGTTAGTCACTAGTGTGTGCGTTGCCGATCTAATTTCGTACGCATAAGTTATAACGGACAAAGCCTTTTTTTTTTTTAAAAGCATTGTTATTGATCTTTTGGTACTAAAGTAAGGGCAGTCGGGACATTTCCAATAGGCTAAATATCTCTAATGATTGAACCCATTGCTCGATTGGTGTAATTAATTCAGTACAAATCCCAGTGTGATCCGGACTCATGAGAGAATTAGTCCCATGGTTCTTCTAGTAATAACTTTTCTCTCCCGGTTATACTTTTCAAAACTCTACCAAATTAAAATCGGTCCACATGCTTTTTCTTTTTCTTTCTTTTTTTAATTTTTTAGCCGATTTAATACTGACCTTTTTTTTTTGGTTTTTTTTTTGGTTTTCTGTCTTCTTCTTCCTGGCGGACCTTTAAATACCGGCCCCCCTTCTCTTCGCTCAGATCCAAGAAAAACCTGATCTCCTCCAAGGAGCGAGCGAGTATCCCGCTTCCTCCCCTGTTGTCTCTCTCTCTCTTGCTCTTACTCTCTCCCTGATCTATTTCTACTCGCTCTCGCTCTTTCTTCGACCGAAATTGCAACGACCTTATACCAAGTGTAGAGCAGCAAGGAGTGAGGCCGATCGAGTGCTGATCAATCGACCTTATCTTTGTTTTTAATTATTCGCGCTGGAAGAAAACAAGAAAATGGAGGAGGCGAGACCTCCGGTAGTGGCGAAGAGGCTGTGGCACATCGTGCGGGTGGTCTTCTTCATGCTCCGGAAGGGGATGTCGAAGCGGAAACTGATGATGGACCTTCACCTGATGATGAAGCGCGGGAAGATTGCGGGGAAGGCCATCGGGAACCTGATGACGTTCCACCACCACAACAGCTTCAGCTGCCGCTCCCAGGACCCGCATCTCGCCTTCTTCGCACCTCGCGAATACGAATTCAGCTGCAGCAACAGCCCCGCCTTCCCCTCCTTCGTCTCCTCCTCCAAGCGCGCCAAAAACCACAACCACCACCGCCACCACAGTTACGCCGCCTACTCGCACGGCCACCACCACAATTACTTCTCCTGCATACACCCTGCGTCGGTGGAAGACGAAGTCGCCGTCTCCGCCCTGAAGAAGATCACGCTCGAGATGCTCAACTCGGAAAAATCGGCGGCGGCCTCCCCCATGCCGGTCTCGTGGTTTGGCCGGAGCCCCGCAGTCCGTCAGCTCAGGATCACCGACTCCCCCTTCCCGCTCAAAAACAATGACGACGACTGCCACGTGGACAAGGAGGCGGAGGAGTTCATCGAGAAGTTTTACGAGCAGTTGAGACTGCAGAAGAGGATGGCCGCCCTGGAAGCCAGGTATTTCGAGGAGCTTTGTGCCACAACCGGTGGCTGACATCATCATCATTGACACTTCCTTTCGGCATCCTCATTCATGTACATGATGGCGCAAAGATGAAGTTACATGCGTGGTTCCCGAGCGGCCGGGGAGATGAGATCGGACCGACTGAGAGAGAGACACACAGAGACGACACACAACATAACCGCGCGCAGTTCTAATTCGCTAGGGATCTTCTTTATATGCATGCATATGATGTATTAATAATGATGGCACTTCCTTCTGGTCTTGATCAGCTGTTTAATTTCCTTGCCTACTATATAGCAGTCTTTTAAGTTATTTTGTCGACCCCCCGCTTAATTTGTAACAGATTTCTTGCTGCAGTGCTGATGGATACTTGAACTTTTGACTCATGTTCACCGTTTCGTCTCTCTATTTGGTTTTTTCCTGAGATCAGTTATCCGCCAGTACATTTAAGCTGTACGTGTTAGCCCTGGCGCTCTCCCTTCAGTATCCCAACTCTCTTCACCATCCAGCTGCAATATTACTCAGGCTTCCACTATCCGATCCCATAAGAGGGAGATTCAAATTAAACAGCAGAAACGCTACTTGACTCGATTTAATTAGAAGACAGCACCATTTCGTTTAATTAATCTGATCATGAGAGGGTCCGGCCGGCGCCATAAGACAAGACTTGGAATCCAGCATGTATATATGTACCCAGTTTGTCAATCTCGGAAGAAAAGAGGAAGATTACAATTAAACTGCTTTAGGTGTGAGATCTTTGCATCATCTTACCCGAGGTCAAAACCGATCGATGCCCTCGGAAAGGATTTCTCTGCTTCAGGTTATATATTCTCATCAGGTACACTGGTAAAATTAATTGTACTCGTACTAGCTAGCTAGCTCCATGCGTGTTGGTGATCATTGACTGCAACAGTCCAATATGTGAACCAATTCGCGCGGTTTCATTAACTATTCTGTTTTTTCCCTTTCTTTCTTTTTTTCTAAATTTCTTCTCTCTCGTTTCAGAAACTCAGAAAAGTAACTGGCAGCGTTGAAGCCCCGAGACACGCCGACAAGTACTGCTGCTGCCTCACTAGATCATCTCTATTACAAACACATACATTCTCGTGTTTTCTGTTTCGGGAAAACTTGCCTCCTGCAATACCTCATTTCGGCAAATTTTCCCCTTCCCTTATTGGGGTGCGCGCGTCGATCGAGTGATCATCTGTCTCATTGAAAAAAAGAAAAAAACAATAATCCGTGCAAGTACTGCGTTGATTTTTTTTCCCGTTCTTGGTCTTTACTCAGTCATGATGTTCTCTTTAAGATCAGGTGAGAGACTATCAAATTACAGTTTGAGACTTTTACATGAGTGGGCAAATTGCCAAAGGTTTGGTAGCACTCAACGCACAACCACTGCGCTTTATTCCGTAGAACTTTTCACTATCGCCACCATTAACTCGTGGGCCCAATCGTCCTGACCTTCAGTACTCCCCTATGTTGGAGCCGGTGGACCATTTCCGCGTGCCTTCCTTCCCTCCCTCTTGTGTGTGCCTTCTATGACATGATTTACCGTCTCAAGTGTCTCAAGAGCCACGTTCTTATGAGTGCTCCGAATTAATCTCGAGCTTAATTAACCATGACAAAAGAACTTAAACATTTATGTAGCTAGATTGAAATTAGACGGAGATGTCCTCCATCTTCGCGGACAGATACTTATTTCGCTAACGGAATTCATTGTAGACGAAAAGATTCAGTTTTCTTTCATTAATTAATTGAGGCATGCACCTACGCAAACATAATTAATTAACCCGAAAAAAGAGGAGAATTATATTCCTGCAACACGATCGAGGTGAGTTTTTATTATTAAAGACGGAAAGGCCTAAGGGCTTCAACGAAAGACCCTCTTCATCCGTCGAGTATATATGTTGAAAATGACATCGTTGAAATTAGAGCTCCCTAGTCCGACACTCAAAAATTTGAAGATTAATTATGGGACACTTGAATCTTCATCATATATGAGTGTTATTAATTTACATGCTTGGACGTGTTACTCATTTACTCATGTTTTACGCTACATATTCATGAGTTACATGCGCACACGTACGTACATAGTAAACCTGATGAGGACCTTAGAAATGTCTTGAATATCGTCGGATGGTTCAGTATACATGTAGGGTTTACTAAAATAATTGAATGTATGAGATAGAAATTTGACGAGCCGGTTGGAAAAAAGCAACCATAGAAAAGGACGGTATTAAAGAGCCGGTGTGAGAGAGGGGCTACTGCTGAATTATTGAAAGGTCTGTATCACACACTAAATCAAACCAAACCCATCCTTCCTCCTCTCTCTCTCTCTCTCTCACTCATTTACTCTCTCTCATTTGCTCTCTCTCTCATTTGCTCTCTCTCACTCTCTCGCTCTCTCTCTCTCTCTCATTTCCTTTTTCTTCCTCCCTTAATCAATTCAAAAATAATAAACATTTCTCTCTATGAATATCTCTCTTTTTCTCTCTCTTCCTCCCTTATTTAATTCTAGTATGATAGACATTTCTCTCTCTCTCTCTCCCTCGCTTCGTGCTTATCTGGGATCGAAAGGAACAGAGATCTCAACTTCTATAAATTAATAATAAAAATATAATTTGGCGCGCAAACCGTAACCTTGTCAACCTTTTAAGTTCTAGAACCGATAAAATAAATCCGGACCTCTCCAATAATTGCTCTAAAGAATATTAAAATATTAAGAGGCTGATGGGGTCACTTCTGTTGACGTGCCACGCGTGTACGGCCATCGGTGCCGTTTATCTTATTTCATAAATGTTGGAAGTAAATGACGCTTAAACGGCTGGGATATACTAGTAACAAAGAGTAATGCCCGCAATCTAAAGTCTATAAGACCAACTCAACAAAGAAGTAATGTGTTTGTCGCGCACAATTAAATGATCATCAGGGCGTTAATTAAATTGATGAGGTCATTAAATTGAATCGCTTGCAGCCTACCAGTGACCGACGATGGGATCGATGGAATTGCCATGATATATATATGACAGAGGTATTCGAGAAACAGTAGTACTGTTGCAATATTTGACAAAAACTGATCCTGTTCAGGGGACCCATATATAAAAATAGGATTTGACAAAAACTGCCTCGAACCAGGTGTACATAGATGATCAGGAAGGCAGAGAAGTGACAAAATTATCTGGGTACCGGCCGGTTACTTTTGCTCATCAGGCCGTGACACTGATAAAGAAAATAGAGTTTGACAATGGCTTTCAATTATTGATCATATAAAAGACAATGCACTGATTACACCTTACAGTTACATGAGACACAAGTGTACAGGTTAGCTAAATCAGGCGAAAAGAAAACATGCAACTAGCTAACTTGCTAGCGATTGAAGCTGATTTTCCTCTGCTAGCTCTTCCTTTTCTGCACGTTGTTTGATTGCAGCTAGAAATGAATGAGACGTTGCTCTACAGTACTGATCTAGACTCAGCCACCTCACGTTTAAGTTCTAGTCGCCGTCCCTCACCTGCTCCCCGTCCACGCCATATTATACCTTACCAATATCTCTCAGCTAGCTGATCCTGCTATCTTTCTCTGCAGGATTTCATCGTGCCTGTTTACCAGAAATTTATTGGCTCTCTTATCTAATAAAAATTGTAATTCACTAAGTTTTACAGGACGCTGCGAAGCAAGAGAAAAGCATGCACACACAAGATTGACACCCAATAACACCAACAGTACATAACGGAGAGGCCGCATGCAGCTAGCTAGACACATGCATGGTGTACATCTTCATTTTCTAGATTCGTTGGAGTAAAGAGATCAGGTTAGAATTTACAACTAAGCCTTTTTTTATTAAGCATTTTGAGTACGAATTTAAGTATTAATTTGCATGCAATTCTCAGAGGAGTTAGTGTCTGTGTGACACTATGTACATCACAAGTTATATTCATTAAAAAAATTCAAATACATTAAATCAACTATATATTTCCAACAATCAATATTACATGCATGTTAGCTTTGTCAACGTGCTGCATGCATAAGTATGTGCTTGTTGTCAACTAGTAAATAAAACAAATATATGCGAGTCCCACCCGAGAGAGAGTCGAACTTGGGGAGAGACAGGTGATCGCAGCTGGTTCTTCTAATTAACCTCTGTTAAACGTGCAAGTGTGAAGTCCTCCCTTCTTAATTTGTTTTAGGTAGGTGATTAGTCTTATAATTTATTGATTTAATTCCAGTACTGTCATAAGGTAGAATATTGATCCTTGATAGTGCCATTAATATATATCGACCCCTTTTCTGTATGATCTACTTGTTTTGGAGTATGTACATTGACGCGTCGACTCCATCATTGAGTTAGATTTTCCCAGACTCAGGCATTCTGCCGAATAGTTCCCTGAGTCTCTAAGTACATCCCCGCAGGTACAAAAAAAAAAAAAAAAAAAGGAAAAGAAAAAGAACCTGATTTTGATTCCATGCACATATATTAGCCGTTTTCAGAAATAATAGTAATACTGAAAAATAAAATCATGTGTTCTTGATGAAATCTGAACTTTTTGTCCAGTTTCTATATAAAAATATACGAACGAGGTTAACAATCAAGTGAGACATAAAAAGACGGACAAAGGGTTCCTGAACCCAATTAGAGGCTCGTTGTTGCACGACCGAGACAAGGAATATTACAAAACAGTTCTTCTAATAAGAAAACCAGATCCGAAAGCGACTATGGACGCCCAACGAATCAAACTCTTTAACTTATCTGCCGTGGTTCATGAGTCCGATCCAAAATATCTGAACGTCTCTCTGCTTTCTGTCTTGCTTATGCCTTATCTTTGACGGATCAGCAGTTATCATTAGAGATCTTATTATTTCAGACTCCAATTTTTTTAATTGGCCGTGGGCTTCATTAATTTGGACCACCTGTTGATATATTTTTCAAATCGGATAACCTTTGAATCTTGCCAGATTTTAGTGCTGACTTAGATGAAAAAAACAGCACGGTTTTAAAGCTGTTTTTTAACGTCACTTACATATTTTGGCTTTCTGAGTTATTATATATAGGTTGTCTGTGTCTGTATTGAATTTTGTATTATTCTGTCTGGGAGTAAAAATTTTAGTGGGTATTTAATAACACTAAATTTCGGATATAGAATTCTCCCCGATCGGCGTAGGTCGTAAGCGTATATTTGTTGGATGTTACGTTTAATAATATATATCAAGGATGTAACATCTCATTTGGTACACCAAAGTGCAAGTAATTAATGGACTCCCATCTAATAACGTAATGTCAATGAGCAGTCGATTGCAATAAAAACCAGTCATATATTCTCAATAACTGAAAGTATATTCAGAGATAATATTTTTTATATCATGACTCATGAGTACCGGTGATTTCATGTGTAAATATTGCTTTATATGTAGATCCCAGACATTGTTACTGTTATTGGCCGGAGCTGATTCCATGGTAATTTGAAAAACAAATTTACATATCAAGAAAGATTATTGTAGTTACGATACATATGCATTATAAACTAAAATATATTTTGCATAAACTGAAAGAAAGAAGAAAAGTAAATAAAACCATAGATCGGTTATTTGTACATTAATTTCATTCCAGCAAAATTTCGACTGTTCACCGATTTTTATGACCAATTATGAAAAGCTCAAGCTGCAATAACCTGAAGAAAATAAAGACACTTGGCTAAACTGTTCCATTTTTCTCATGCCAATCTCTACCTTCACTAAAGGCACTGGACATTTTTTTAGGAATCGTGCTCTTTCCAGGTTATTCATTTTTGCACAAAATTTGATCAGACGGGGATTAACACGGATAACAAATCACCCCATTGAAGACAGCCGTTGACGTTACAATAAAGCTGACTTGCTAAAAAACATAAGGCTGAAAAATCAATGTTGATGATTCAAATTTGTTAATATGGCAATTGGACACATGACTACTTGGATGAATCTATTTCCACATCAGCAAGATTGACCATTCAGTGCGGATATTTAATAATGTAATCGTAATTTGTAAAAATTGATTTCTTGTCTTATAGTGTAATCAATGAAACAAGCATTGAAAAATGATAATTATTTTAGCAAGTTTGCTAAAAGGAAAATGCTAATTACACCTATGTGGAAAATGCCTAGGGTTTATCTTTTAGCATATAAGATTTTATAAAAAAAATATTTTTTTATATTTTTAATGGCTTAAATTGGCATATAAGTAGGATAAATACTGTGCACAGGTACAGCTAACATTTCTCTTACTTAAAAAGGAAAAGTGGCAAAATGAGTAATGCATTCAACTTTTACCGTATTTAAAAAGACTACCTTCACTTTAGGTGTAAATCACTTACTAAAACCTCATACATGTTAACCACCCATGCCATTTACCATATGAATGATTGGAATGAAAACAGCCGGAAGACTTGAAATGGTCGGAATGTACTTCATTTCCAGAAAACTCGCTCTTGCACCGACGCGGAATTAACACATCTGAAATGGGCGGGCAATGCCTTCTACCAAACATGGAATATGGCGTACTAAACGTTCAAAATGATACCAAACATGGAATATGGCGTACTAAACGTTCAAAATGATACCAAACATGGAATATGGCGTACTAAACGTTCAAAATGATACCAAACATGGAATATGCCTTCTACCAAACAGTGAAGGGCATTTCATCGCAAAGACATTGATGCTTGATCAACAACGGATGGGACGTCAAAAGCCAGACGAATTTTAACATAAAAGAGCCAACACTACAGCATACTATGCTCCAACGACTCAACTGGTCCGCTATTATGCGTTTCATCTCATCAATGAATCCCATTTGTAAAAGTAAAATCGGGAAATTCGATATTGCAGTCAACACTTGCGTTTCCTTGCAATAATGGTTATTACTGACAACGAAGGGGCCATACGCTTTCACAGGGTAAAGAACACCAGTACCAGCAAACATACAACAATTTATATCGTATCTCGCAACTACCGATTTGGATTCCTGAAGATGTCAGCCAACAACAGAGCATCAGACCAGAATATCACATCAGAATCATCCATGCAATATACGCACACCAGCCATCAAATGACTTTGAATTTAACTAATGTCAGTCCCATCATAGGCTGAAAGAACGACAATGTCATTAGACCACTCGCCTCGTCTCCGAAGTGCAACTTCTCGCCACATGCCTGAAACAAAGGGAAAAATGAAACAACACTGATGACCATATATAAAACCAACCGAACAAAATGAAAGAATCGTGAGGAAATAATGATTCCACCTACGCCTTGTATCATACTTATCTTTCTGATGCATTGCACCAAACAGCTAGATCTTCCTGTTCTGAGCAAACTTACAAAATCTACCTACCACGGGTTGAACTCATCCAACCTGTTAAAAATGCGTATCACCCAAGCAGTGATCCTCATAAAAGTACGGAGATATGATATAATAGCTGATGAAGCCTTTACTGATGATTGATATTCACATACAACATTTTGAACTCCGCCGAAGTCAAGCTCCAGTTTGGAAGGCTTCACGATTCTCTTTCTCAATTCAATTTCAATGTCCCTGAACGGAAAGACTACTATACAGAGCCCTTCAAAACTGAAATCATTTTGGACAGACAGACAAACACATGTAGTTTGACAAATGTCTGCGTATAGGATTTACAATGTATAAGGTTTCAGTCCAGATAAAAACTCCTGCAACTCCTGCAAGCCATTATAAGTTTCTTCCATTTTTCCATACACAGTATAAGCACAAAATAATTGGAGAGATGAAGGTACAGACGAATTAGAGGTTTTTAGACCAAGTGAATAGCAAACAGCATAAGTAAGGGAATTCCCCTCACGTTTGTCAGGCTTGCCTCAGGCCCAAAGGGTGCATCTGGAATAGCCCAAGAAATCTGGCAAAAATCTGACAACTGACAACCAAATGCCTCCAACCAACATCAATAAGTTGTGCAAAGCCGTATGTTAAACAAAGTAGACATAATATTGTTTTAATCAAGTAATTGCTTTATTTAACACTATACAAACTCAACAAGAAGTATGGATGCCCACCATCCCAGATTGTTTTCTTCCTTTGAGCCTTCTCCACACACTTTGACATTTTGGCATTGCAGAGTTAGTCGGTAGCTGATCTGTGAGATTGGAAGGATAATGGTTTTGACAGGTTGCACATTGAAAATTCTCTAATCTCAGTCTGCGAGCAGTTTGGCTTGCAAATTGAGATGTTACATCCTCAATTAATAAAAAAGCTAGGGAAGACTAGATGCCACATGATTCACCAATACATAGATCAAATCTCCAATGGTATCAGAGCAAATCCCTCAAAGAGCTGAAAGACGTCTAAGACACAGTTCGGCCATAACAAACTGATGCGATATACAAATTTTTCGCCCACTTCTCCTGCAAGATTAAAAGGAATACTGTAAGCACCCTACAGAAGGTAACATTACAGACAGTCTGAGGCAGCCTCACCTTTACATGCGCACTGGGAAATGCTGATGTTCGAAGAGTTTCCTGTGTCTCATCAGCTGGCTTTCTTCTTGGTACACTAAGCACAAAAGCGGCTTGATCCCATGTCGCAGCAGTTGCAGTTATTCGATAGCCACTATCCCATCGCCGATGAATACCTTCACTCGGATAAAGAAAATCCAGCTCCACCACCTGAAAAAATATATTAAATAATTGAGTTAGAAAGAATTCACATATATATGCTTTAACCAACTCAGACATACTATCCAAGGGTATCATAGTTGAACAAAACCTGATCCGAGAATCCGGCATTGCGAGACATGACTACTCCCCAACGACTTCCTGCAGTTGCCATGGATGTGACAAAAAAACCCTCCCTCCATTTTTTATTGATCCACTTGAATGGAAATGAGTCACTGACTTTATATGATTGTTGTGCGTACTGTGTTCCTGCAGTCACAACACAAATAAGAAATTTGCAGATGAAGTACAATACTGCAAGGTAGCAATGCAAAGACATTCACCACCTTTCGACATCACTACAAGTGAACTTCCATTATTAGCTCCAGCAATTCCACTGATATAGTAGTTCTTTTCCCATTGCTCCATGATCCATTCCTAAAAACACCACCAAGCAAGTTGATCAAGCTTAATAAGAACACATTTAACAAGCAAGATGCTTACATTATGGAACTGACAAACTTGCAATTTCATCTATATTCATAAAACTCCAGAAGATTCTCACTTTGTGAAGAAAATAGGGAGAGAGCTCATAAACTTGTGCTGTAAAACCAGTTCCAGCATCCATGATGAGAGCCCACAGATTTGTACACGACGCGACACTACTAATAAATAGTCCATCCTCATTCCCTTTCTCAATGTGTTGTTGAAGTCTTGCATCTGCAACATTATAGTGGTACCTGAACCAAAAAGTGCATCATGTGTATGGCATACTGATGTTAAAAAAAAAAAAAAAAAACATTTCATCTCAGGCAATATTCCTACCTCTGTTTCATTGCTCTTCGAGCATTGTAGACACTAATCCATTGTGTTGCAGGCATTCCCATCCGAACCTTCTTCTTAGGTTGTTCTTCATCATCCTCTTCAATACTTAGACGAGACCTCTTATGACCAACCTGGTATATAAGCTTCACAGCACCAAAAGAACATTAGTTCTAATGCACACAAAAATAATAGCATCACGCATCTGACAAAAAAAAAAAAAGACCAAACAACTACCTTCTGAGCACCATCAGTGTTTATAGGTCTTATGTCTGGATTAGGACCGACAATCCCATCAAATAGTGAAATATATTTTGCATAATTTGGCTCCTCATCAAATTTTAAGTTAACAACATATTCAACAAACTGCCTGAATGGCACAGGACAAAAGCAACAAAGAGTCTCGGGGGATGTAGCCATCTTTTTCTTGCAGACAAGGAAACCTTTATTCTCACCCTGTCAGAGGATTAAAAGTTGAAAGATCAAGAGAAAAAAAAACTAGTACCAAGATGACCAACTAAGCCTAGAATAGCCAACAAAAATTTAATTTGCTCACCTGGTATCCTTGCCAAGGGAGACGACCGCGGAGAAGAAATATAAGGGTGTAGGCAAGAGACTCCAAGTCATCTCTCCTGCTTCCGGTTCTTCCCAGGTGAGCATGCACACTTGCATATCGAACAGTTCCTCTGCAACATCCAGCATGTCAATTTATATTCTAAACATAAATTCTCAAACGACCATGTAAAAATCTCTGAGGTCACCTATAGAAGTTACCTGAAGACATCTGGTCGCTGATCATATTCCACATGGCGGCCTGTCGAACTGTCTTTCCACCTTGTGGCTGGAAGTTGAACAAATTCAAAAGATTGTAAGATATTGCACTAACCACTCTCTGAAAGACAAACAATAAATTCACAGGGGCATACCTAATCCAAGATCAACAAGGAAAAGCTTCTTCTCGTCAGGTGTTCCAGGGGGTCCAAGCAAAAAGTTCTCCGGTTTTACATCCCCATGCACATAACTGAATAGTTCCATAAGTCAATTTTATGATATCAGAATCCTTGATGCCTTCATAATTCTTTTCATTAGTTTCAATGATAAATGATTTACAAATGACATCACAGGAAATAATTGTTTGAAATATAAACAGAT
Organism: Aristolochia contorta; assembly: GCA_022405105.1. Taxonomy (NCBI): domain Eukaryota; kingdom Viridiplantae; phylum Streptophyta; class Magnoliopsida; order Piperales; family Aristolochiaceae; genus Aristolochia; species Aristolochia contorta. Next base: position 20,252,389 of record CM039668.1, on the reverse strand, counting down.
ACCAACCCTCTTGAATGCATTTTCTCCAATATTGAAATTGCTTCAATCGCAATACATGCAACCATCTCAACAGACATCCTGTGGAGAAGGAAAGGAGGATGAGGACTCTGGAATACGAAATAAAAACACTAAGAAAGTTTAAAATGCAAAAGATATACTGCAATAGAACCTACGTGTGAGAGTTGTTATTCCACACATCCCAGAGGCTGGGTCCCAACATATCCATAACCTGCCATTTATGCACTCTAATGAGAATAGATTTAAAAACATGAAAAACAAACAGTGTTAACTGGAGGAAAATACAAAAGGCATTCAGTTTGAGTACCATGACATAGTAATCCCCTTGCCTGCCCTTAAAGTGAGCGCGAGGCACACCATGACTACCACCCAGGGTGCTGCAGATTTAGAAGCATGTAGAATAGAACGGGTTACTCAGGTTGATAACAACAAGAAATAAGAAGAGGAGGTACTAACCTAGACAGCAACATATGTCTTCCTTTGCTAGGTAATATTAGCATCATAACTTATTGTTCCAGCAGCATAACTTGAAATAAGGAAACAGATATTGTTTTTCCACGAATGAATGTTAAGTACAAGAAAAAGACTTACTTGTAAACTTGCCACTCGTAAGGGGGACCATAATTACAACCTTTGCTGGTTCTATGCTCAAACTTTAAAGCCACCTAGAGGAAGACAAAAATAATTGATATTGCAGAAAAAAAGTGTTCAATCAAAACATTTAATCACTTAAAGGGTATCTCACCTCAACTGCACCAGGCCCAGTAGTCCTCTCTATCCCACCAGGAGTAGCGGACATGCGACGCCCAACATAAACCTGCCCAAAACCTCCCTTCCCCAGTTTTCTTTCAATTTTGTACATTGGTGAACCACCAACTTGAACCTGCAAGACGGGGACAAAAATCATTGAGACGTGGCTAACTCGAGAGGTATCCAAGGGAGGCAAAAATTTGCAGAAAATAAAAGAAAAACAACTACAAACGACAGCGTAAAACCGGAACAATAGAAGAAGTTACACCAGCAGAAAAATGCTAAACGCAAAAAAAGTATGAGATGAATATGATAGACAAGCCTTACTCAAAACTGTAAACAAGTGGCAAGGATGAAAATGCCAGCAGAGCCAATAATCCAGAAAACGAAGGCAAAGGCTAACATTTACAGAAAGATTCCCAAATGAGTATTCGGTTATCTTTAAGTCCTAGGTCCATCTACAGGCTGACTAGCCTTCAACAATAATATGAACAGAAATGAACAATCATTTTCCAAACGGCATCGCGTACGAGCAAATTGGCCACCACAAGATTATTAAGAATTGGTTTTTCGGCCAGATAAGAAGAATTTAACCACATGCGCATGAGGGAAGTCCCGAAAGAACAACATCAAGAACGGAGAAGAAATCCAGGAGCCAAATTTGAACCAAAAGCATAAAATGTATCAACTTGGCAAACATGTCACTGTAACTGAACAAAAAGTGAAATAACCTTCTCAGGGAGCGGTACGGTGCTTCCTTCATCTTCCACAGGAGCGACCTTCTCAGCACTCCTGGCACCACTATCGTACTCATCCATGTTTTTCTCCCCAACCTCCTCAACAAACTCACCGGCGGGCTCTGATAACCGGACATCACAAGATCTAGAAAGCGTACCGCACTCCCTCACAATATTATCATCGATCGGACCCTCTAGATTAATTTTCGCCGTCCGTCGCCGTCGATTTGGAGCGTCCACCCTCTCGGCCTCCACCACTACCGGCTGCTGCTGTGCACGGCCTCTCCGTGCTCCGCTACGCAGTACCGGCATCCTTCATCCATGAAACCTCATGGGTAGCTTTTCCGAACCCTGAAGCGCGATATCGATTATCCACCTCGACTGGATATAAAGAAAAAAAAAACGGAAGCAAAAAATAGAGGGACAAAAACACACGAGTAAAATAGAGGGGAAGAATGAAGCTCCCACAGAGAACAAAAATCAGAGCTGTTCGACTCCGAAGCTGATGAGGGAGGATAGAAAAAATGGAGAAGTGAGAGCGAAGGCTTGGAAAATTCGAGAAAGCAAGGTGGGGGAGAGGAGGTGGCACAAGGGTTTGCAAAAATATTTCCGAAATGAATTTGGGGATGAGGGAGCAGATGACAGGCAGCGAGATACACGAGCAAGGACACAAGCGGGCCCCGGAGCGGGGAGAAGAATAATTTTATACGGGGGAAAAGAGGAGCAACTAGGAAACATATAAATACTACAGTCATATCGTAGGTATATGGTAACTCCCTCTAGAACCATCGCTAATCCGTACGATGGAACGGAACAGACGGACCAAAATATTTTCCAATTTCTCAATATCATTGACTCTTTTTGACCCTCGAGTCTTTTATCTTTGCGTTCCGCAATGCGCACCACCTCAATTTTATCGGGAGCCACCGAAGCATCTAGAGGACAGAAAGTAATTTGTCTTTTTTAATTGGTACGGAGAGTGCTACGGACAAATTGGGCTTGGGAAAAAAACACACTTTCGTACCGTAAGATGTTTTGTGTATGAGACAATGAGAATTAGAAATAAGGCGGGGAATTTTTTTTCCCTCCTCTCTTTTCTCTCGTCTGTTCTCTGTTTCAGTCTGTGATTCTTTTGTTTATTTACCGTTGACACCCCTAGTGGTAGCTCTTCCTCCCTAATTCAATCAAATTCCTAAACTTACCTCTGATTCCATTATCTTAAGAGGACTATCAAATAGTAATAACTTTACTATGATAAGTGTGGACCGTACATTACCTAAACATAATATTTTAGTAGCTCTATCCCCAGAAAAGAAATTGGAATAGTTGATGTACCCTCTTCTGTATAGAGGAGCAAATTGCCAGTGACATGCTATGTGTTAATGTTCTTTCAGTTTTCAAATACAAGGGTAGTGTTCTTTCACTTATCAAACACATGGGTAGCGTTCTTTGAGTTTTCAAATACATGGGTAATGTTCTTTCACTTCTCGAGTGAAACATCAATAACTATAAGCCGTCCAGTACTTCCAAAACTTCATTTCCTTTTGACAGTTTTTAGTTTCAATGAAAAATCTGCTCCTTCGATTCCTAAGCTGTGTAAATCTTCACGCAGGGAAACGAGGAAAAACGGATGAACTGAGGAAGGTATATTTGATTAAGCCCACCGCTTCGTCTACCAGAGCACTCGCAACTAAATAAATACAACGGATACATAAGTGAGTAAACACCTCTTTTTACATACGATACTGACAAACTTACGCAAGTCTAGAGAATAAAGTAAAAAAATTAAAAACCGTATAGACATAAATATGAACTCACATTTTTTGAGCCACAAAAGGCATATCATTTAATTTAAAACTTATAATTGATACTTTTGAATGAAACAGAAGAATGAAATGATACCTATCAATGCATCACAATTCATATTAAGCCATGTCCTAAAATCTTTTCAGAAAGACATGGATTCATTACAAGTAAAACGACAGCTAGTTTAACTACCTTGCTAAACACACTCTACGATATATTTGTACACCATGCCGCCACAATGTCATAGAACACAAGTCACTCCAAAAAAGCTGATCATAGCATTGCCTTTTGTCTCTCGTCTGTATATTCATGCTCAACCTGACAACAATAATATAAGCAAAAATGAGATGCCTACATAACCAAACTTCGTGCATCTTTCAAATCATAGTAGGAAAAAATAACTGCCAGTTAAGAGTGTGAGTCTGTTTGTGGAAAGCACATCTAGCATTTGAAGCTTAATATTCCTTCACAAAACAACCAAAAGATTGCCGTCCCACATACATCTATGACCACCGCCTGCTATATGAAGAAGACAAAGGAATCATAAAAACAACTGCTGAAATCATACCTCCACCATCACTCTGGCCTTCTTCTTAGATTTTCTGCCCAGGTCGCCTGCTTCATGCTTGCCTAAGGTAGATAAAGATCCTCTCTCACTCCCTGCCATTGCTGAAATATCATCTTCATCATCCATTCCACCTGAAGTTTCCACAAAGAATAATTATATCCAAATGTTCCATGGTTTCAGGTACATTATAATTTTTTTAGAAAGTTGTTTTCATGTACATGATGATAACAAATAAAGTACAAAAAGGTTACTGAAAAACCCAATACCTTTATTTTCAGGAAAACTGAAACGACCGAAATCCTCAATATCCTCTTCCACTTCGTCCTCGTAATCATCATATCCTTCCACGAATTCCACTTTAGGTTCCTGGACAACATGGAAGCGACATCCAGCCATCATAAAACCTCAAATAGCCTCAAGCAATAGGTGATAATGCGAAAAAGATAAGGTAAATAGACCACTATCAGCTAGGAACTCTAAACTGGAAACAACTAAGAATATGGTACATGCTTAAATATTCCCAACAAAAAATTAAACATGCTCAGGTAATTTACATAGGAATATTTTAATTAAACATGTAAAAAATATTGTATCCTGTGTTAATCATTTGCACCCAACACGCCATCAACATCATAAGAAGATTACATATTCACAGGTAACTCATATGATTATTTAAATTCAAGATTCAAATAAAGAGTTTGACTTATCATATATAATTCAAATTTCAATCAAATACCTCTTCTTCCTCTTCTTTTTGATCTTCTTCACCAGTCTGCATTTCTTCCAGTTCAAGCACCTTCTTATACACGTTAAATGGAAGGTTGTATATGCCACCATAAACACCTTTGTTTAGGCGTTCTAACAACTCTTTTTCAATACTCTGGAAAACATCAAATAACTTAGAAACAACAGGAAGAGAAGTAATAATATCAAATCCACTACTACAAGAAGAGAAAATAAAATCAAGACCTTATTTGTATCAGCAGCCTTTTCTGCCTTCTGTTCCCTTCTTGCCTCTCGCTTTGTTGCCATTCTAGGCACTGTCATTATTTTCTCTCTGAAAATAAGAAGAAGAGTAAGTAAAACCTAAATTCAATAATTGAAAATTTTCAAAAAAATTGGAAATCTTGTACACAATTCTTCCACCAAAGAAAGAGAGAAAAATAAATAAATAAATAAAGCAAGTTGGAATAACTGCACATATTTACATCTCACTGACACAAAGAAGAGCATGAGAAGAGTTGATATAAATCGCAGGTGGATGCATATACCTCACATGCCTTAAATACTAATTTACTGAAGTCTTGACAGTTATAAGAAACTTTTTTTTTTAAGTGATGAAAACTCCCGTAATACAAACATCAGATAAAACTCCTATGCTTCAGTGGAGACTTGAGACCAACACCTCCTACTAATAAATCCCTTGTGTCAACACTGAGCTACTGCTTAAGTTCATGACAGTTACATGAATATGAAGAAATAACAATTCTATGAGTCCAAAGAAGTAACGTGACAAAGGGATTTTACATGCACAAAGCATTATGTTATAAAATTTGCCATCTTTTGTGGACTTATTACAGCAAATAGCCAGTAGCAAACTTACCAGACTGTCCTAAAACCATTTTCAGGAACTGCACAATAGTTTTACCAGGCAGTGAGAAGAGCATAAACACTAAAAGTTCTCTGTTCGAAGAATTACAATTGTTTAATTTCAGGCTCCAGCTGTTCTGGTGGCATTCCATTTCTGTAGCTTATGTTTCCTTTGGACAGAAATTTCAAAATCTCAAACAAGATATATATAACTTTTGAGACAAAGCAACAATAAAGTAGTCATAGAGGATAATGTTTTTTTCAGACAAGTCATTAAAATATAAACACTAAAACAAACAAGGGAAACAACACAAGATTCCATTTCATAAAAATAATAAATCACCCACTTATAATAATAGATTTGCAACTCGCAACAGTATAAAGAAAAAGCACATACCTAACTTTCAACTCAAGCTTTCTCGTGCGTATCCTATACTGTGTCATTTTTGTAAGACGCTGCTTAATTTTGTGTACAAGAAGCTTAGGCCAGTACTCCTGCCATGCCAAACAGAAAAAAGAATGAAAGAAGTTTTACATGCCAAAATCAAAGAAAATAGATTCAGTACGGTGAACAATACCAGATGTTTGTCAATTATTTCAAGCGACTTCTCATAATTTCGGGGTAGTTTAACCCTTTCCCACAATTTATTCGGCATATGAGCTCTCTCAATGGTTTTCATATACAGGTAAAACACTCCTGTTCAAATACCATGGTCGTGTTGTTAACATGCCTTTATTAATGATATCAAACCAAAATGAAAGTAAATTATAGTCAACAAACATATAGATACTATTGGCATTATCAAGACAAGGCATAGCAGCTAGTGTATCTCTAAATAGATGTCCATAAATATGCAACACAATAACACATACATTTTACTGAGGAAGGTTACTGAGTTATTTGATATAGCATTTTACTTCACCACAAGATCATTTTATCCCTTAGACTTCCTTGACTATTACTTTAAAAAGAGACAATCCATTAATTAGTAGATGAGAAACCCTCAAACCAAAATGGAATGTCACTTAAGAAACAAAGTATAATTAAACTATTAAGCCCGAGGTCCTAAATGACACCGTCTAAATAAATAACAAAAGCATTTCTGTGGTATCTCTCTAACTCCAATGTCTACTCCTTCATAGATTCACAAGTTTCATTTACAGCGTGGTCTTCTTTCAGATTTTTTTTAAATGAAATTATTTTTTGAAACGTGATTTCCGGTATGTTTATTGTGTTTCCATATATTGTCACAATTGTCACCACAGCACAACAATGGTCACATTTGCCATTTTTCTAGATGCTAGCCATTATACATGACAAACCTTATTCTGCATCTTCCAAACATACAGTACCTTCTAAAATTAATTGAGTTTAACCAGAAATTTCTGAAGCTCTAATAGCAAGGCATAAAATACATAACAATGGTTTATGACTGCAACAGTCATGTATCTTATGCTAATACTATAAATCAACAATCACACAGATAAGAGAGAAAAAAATCCACAAGTACAAAGGGGAAAAATAATGATCTCAGTAAGCACGAGACAACTTACCAACATATCTACCATAATCAAGCAAAAATACATACCATCATGATCACGAATTGTGGCATAGCGACTATTGGCAAGAGGGCAGGAGCTACGATTGCAGATGCCTGTCGCATTATATGGGTTCCGGCAAAAATTTCCTGTATTAATTCTGGGATCACAAAAAGAGATAGTGTAAATGAGAAGGACAAACTGATGTACAATATCTCAGCTAAGATAACGGTATTTACTCCCTAGTATCACATAAAGGTGGAAAGGACAAACAATAAGACAAGCCAATGCAAAAAAAAATAAAAATAAAAATAAAATGCAGCACCGGTGTTTAACAAACTTACTTGGTCATGAAACTACAGTGATTGTGCCTGATGACTTGCCATATAACCTCATCATGCTGCATCTTGGAATGTAGACTATAGGTATCTAGACGATAAGCTTAAATGTTTGCTACTGAAGGACTGAAAAAGTATAAATTGAAAGTAAGAAGCGAAGATGTTATCGTTCAAAAAAAACTTAGGGATAGGTTTAGCAAAACAGAAATAAAGGAAGAGAAAAACTGAAGGCTCCCGGCCTACAACATTTTGAAAAATTGTATAGCTCCACCAGACTCAATATTTGCAAACTTTAATACTTCCTATTAACTATGGATGGAATCGAGCCAAGCCCGAACATGCATATTTCGAGCTCGGCTCATATAGAAACACCCTGTCTCGAGCTCAGGCTCTAGCTCGACCTCAAGCTTGAGGCCGTGCTCGAGCTCGAGCATAAAACACCAAGCTCAAGCTCGAACTCCAGCTGGCTCGAGTCTGCAACGAGCCAAGTTTGAGCAGGCCTCGGGCTTGTTCTCCCCAAACTCGGCTATCCCAAGGTAGCAAGATGAAGTATACACATATATTATGAAAAACTAAAAACAATCCCAATAATGAAAAACTGGAAAGCTATTCCAAAATAATGAAAAAGTGGAAAATCCCAATAAAATTATAAAATGGAGGAAATGTGGAAACTGAAACTACCAAACTACTGGTAAAGGGAAAAATGAGAACTTTAAAATCAAGTGAACTTGCAAAAAAAAAAAATCAAGTGATTTGCCCGGCGTTGGAATTCTCTTGTTTGGTCGGTTTACTGGAAGATTCGTTCAAGCTGGGGTTTTGTAGTTTGGCAGGTTTGCTGGAAGCTTAGTACAAGTCGGGGCATTATCTGGAGAGGAGAGCTAAGTGGGGATCAGGGTCTTCTGGAAAATTGACAGACCCATCCATACCGCCTCAAGCGAAAACGGTGGACGAAGGACACAGTTTTCAGCTCAGAAGAGAACCCCAAGAGAAATTTTGGTAAACCACGAAAAAAGGGAAATCGAGAGGAAGAGGAGCAAAGCGGGTTGAAGATGAAGAGGATGTAAGAGGGTCGAAAACAAGAGGAGGCAAAAGGAAGAGAAAAATCAACCGAAAAAAGAAAACAGAATCGAAAATTACTGACCTATTTCAACTTTCGTCTGAGGGATAGTCTCATTTTGCCTTGGAGAGGAAGAATGATAATTTTAATTGATCGAGTGTGAGAGAGAAGGCCAATGCACGGATTCAAGTTCGCAGCCTTGAAACCTTCCTGTACTCGAAACTCTAAAAGGTTGAAGTCGAAGGAAAGGGAGGAGGTAGGGGAACACCGACCGAGCTAAATAGAAATTTCAGGGTCGGGTCGGGGTGCAAAGACGAAAACCTAAAGCATACGGCTTGTTTACATTACCCTGCTATTAAGCAAGGGGGGTGACAAAGAGAGAGGGTAGCGAGGGGCACAGCGTGGGACTTTCGGACTCGATTCGGGGTAAGCTATCGGTTAGTTTATTTCATTTCATTTAATTAAATATAAATTAAAGATAAATTACTCGAGGATAAATTTACTCTTGTTTGAAAAATGAAAAGATTTATTAGATATTTATTTCTGAGTTTAATATAATTTTTACAAATAGGGCTGACAATTTTGAGAAACAAAAAAAAAAAAGATTAATATGAATTTTAATTTTTGAAAATTAATATATTAATATTATTTAAATAGTAAACGGTCAAAAACAGATTCATAAAAGCTATTATATTTCCGTTATATTTATTAAACGTTGAGTAATAAAGGGCTAAATGGTAATTAGAAATTAGAAATAAATTTTTTTCCTATTTATGCTCCTTTTAATAATTGGTTAGATAATAGAACGGATAATTGAGTACAATTTACATCCCTACTAAAGATCAAAGTTAATATTTTTTTTTTGAAAGTTAAAGATCAAGGTTAATAATTTTTTTTGAAAGTTAAAGATCAAGGTTAATAATATATAATAATGCATAAAGTCATAGATTGGGCCTTTGGGATTTAGAACTTTAGGGTAATGATATGAATCTAATCTTAAAAATTTTAAATTCTCCGGGGTATTACCAAAGTGTTACTTTATTCCATCATTTTAACTAATGTCCAAATTTGGAGCATGTAATTTAATTAGGAGCATAGAGACATATTGACTATTGCTTAATGAGCTAATTGCATAATAAACAATAGTAATAAAAAATAAAAGCATAGTACAAATCTGACTCATGTTGCTTTGTTTAACTATCTAAGTCAATGAGGCATGTACGATATAACTAATAAAAATCATAAGATCAATCACAAAATATTATAAATATAAAATTAAAATAGGAGGGGAAATAATTTTAAAATTTGTATATAATTATTATAAAAACTCTTTTACTAATTTTACCAATTTATTTATCAAAACAAATAAGTAGAATATTATTTTTTGATAGTTATATTTATATATTATTTCATTGTGTTGGAAGTGGACTTGTTATAAAAAGGAATTAGTAAATTAATCAATTAAGAAAATATGAAAACTTAGAAATTAGAATGATTAATAAATTTACCATATTAGCCTTATTTATAAGGTAGAACGGTTAAATGAATTCAGAAGAGCTATTTTCGTTTGTGTTCTATTTATTAAACAACAAAACGATAAATGATAAAATGGTAATCAGACTTCATTCTTAGTTCAACCTGATTGTGAAACTTAGCTAAATTCGAACATCTTAGTGGTTAGTTGTCAAAAACTTGACCGAACCACCCAGTTTAATCCCATTGAACTGTGTTGATGGTTATTTTAGTTCTATTTTTATAGAGGAGATTGGATATACATACAAACTATGCAAAATGGCTAGTTGGCATGGTTCAACAACCATGTCCTCCCGAGGTCCATTGCATGTGTTGAAATGATGATATAGCAAAAAGCAGTGATATAAGTATCGTGGCTTTTACTTCTACGACTTTATATCCTGATATAGCAAAAAGCAGTGATATAAGTACTATGGCTTTTACTTCCACGACTTTATATCTTGACGTGGCGTCTATGTTGCAGTCCAGGTAAGAGATAAAATCTGTAAGATTTTATTTTTCTAATAAAATATTATCTATCTATTCTATAGGTAAACCCTAGATTTTCTCTTACCTAGACCGTCAACTATACAGCCACATCACGATGTAAAAACTTGAAGTAAAATCAAGTATTGATATCAGTACTTCCTGATTTTACTTCGAGGTTTTACATCGTGGCTGCATAGTTGGCGGTCTAAGTAGGAGAAAATCTATGGTTTAGGGTTCACCCATAGATTAGGTTGATAATATTTTATTAAAAAACTAAAATTTCACAAATTTTATCTCCAAGTTTATCTCTTACTAAGCTGCAACGGGGATGCCGCGTCAGGATGTAAAGTCTTAGAAGTAAAAACCCACAATACTTATATCACCACTCTTTTTCTATAGCAAAACACAAAAACTCTCGTGGTGTTAGTGGTGGGATTTAAAACATGTTACATATTACACTCTAACCAGCCAGCCACATTAATTCCCAATATATTTATGTTTTGAACATTTAATAACTAGATGTGAAATCTTACTATGGTTCAACAAATGGTCTAACTTGGTGGTCTAAGCAGTTTCATGACCCGTTGGGTTTTCAAACATCGATGTTTCAACTATTTCCTTTTTACTCATTTTGCATTGTATCACACATGATTATTTAAAAAAAAGTGAAATAAGAGTCTAACATAGTTTTGTACAAAAATAAAATCAGAGTGCATATGTCCTCAGATTCCTTTTTAACACGCAACCTGTATTATCATGACAAAAACTTTCTCACAACTACTAATCTTATTGCATTGAGTCAATTTATGTTAAATTATCATGGACATCATACGAAAACAAAAAAAGAAAAGTAAGATAATGTAAGAACTTGAAATAGATACTGGGGAGTAAAATTATAATCTTAGTACAAACAATAATGTTTGACATAATTTCTTTGTTCATCTAAAGAGCTCATTGAATAAAGACAATGGGCATAATACAGAGAGAGAAACTCGCAGGGATGACTCTCCAACTCATAATCAACTCTATTGGTAGAAATTTGGAGAACAATCAGAAGAGAAAGGAGAAACAAGAAAACAGTACCTTAGCTTGTTTCAAATCATCCGGGAATTTCCATACTGGCTCTTCTAGTCCAAAAGTCTTCATGATACTATTTTAATGATAAAGGAAAATTTAAAACTTGTATATCGGTGGACTTTAAAGTTATCAAAAAGTGTACCACAATTCTTGTTGGAGAAGAATCATCTGTGTCTATTACATTTCCAGTCATAGAAAACATTTGAAAGTGTTCCTAGATACTGGTTGACTCATCAAAGTCACCAACCTCATCGCCAAGTCTGTTAGCAAATTTCCAACAATGATTGCACGGGCCTTGTGAACAGGTTAAATTATGAACAAAGCAAACCTAAAAATAATCTGGGTAAACATGAGGATGCCCAATTCCTTTTTTTCTCTTTCATTATATTTCTTATCATTTTTACAATGTGTTCAGGTCACATAAAAAACAATTAAATTAATACCAATTACCAATTGGCAAGAAAAAATTGCAAACATATGTGGAGACTTACCCTGTAATGAGTAAGAAATACATCTAAGATACCTAAATTTGCAGCCTTTAACTTGATAAATTCCTCAAGGTAAGTTAGATGAGGCAAGTCCCATCGATGCCACAAGTTCTTTGTTAGCAAAATTATCTGCTTGCTCCTGCAAGGCACAAATAAACAGGTCGCTAAGCCATACATTTGTTTCTAGTAGTTCATCTGTGACCAAGCACAACTACAAGAAAATAAGTGCATGCTTACCTGAAGGCGATGCAGCAGAAGCATCAAAAAGAGATGGACAAATACCTGAAGACGTGTACATATATTTTAGCGTTTTCATAGCTGAGATTAAACATCCAGCTGGAACCAATCTGTATTTTGAATAAAAGGAGTCAAAGATAAGGGGAATTCGGAAGCCAATTCTCACCAGGTAAAAAAGTAGAAGCACTCGAGCAATTGGATAGCGCCAAAGAAACCTTGTTGCGCTGACAGCCGCAGAATCCATAAGCTTGACAGCTTTTTGGATCTGGAAGCAACAGTTTTCAGAAGTGTTAAATAAAGGTCAAATGTATACATATGTGTGTGTGTGTGAGAGAGAGAGAGAGAGGGAGAGGGAGGGAGGAGAGAGTGGGGGGGTGTGGAGGTGGAGGTGGGGGTGGGGGGGTTCGTTCAAAACCTGTATGCTTGCCCCAACCATGTGACGGTGATGTAAGGGTAGAGGTCTGCAATCATAACCACAATAAGAAATTATTCCTTTACCGTCTGTAAATACTAGAAGAAACGTAGAAAGAAATTCACAACAGATAGTCAAAAGAGGTAGCATGGTAGGTTTCATGATATCACACATAAAGATTAAAGTTTCAATTTTCCAAGAAGAGTAAGACCAACAATTCGCATGACAAGTGATAACTTGGTGACAATTTAGGTGATAATTACTGACATAAAAAAGCTATCATCAGGTTAAAGACCAGATTCCTTCACAAATATTCCCACAGTAAAAAATTTGCTGAAAGAATATGAACTCCCTCCAGGTTAAGTACAAAAATGAATTATCATGAAAGACCTTCAGGTCCCTGAAAGCAAAAAGTGCCAATAAACAGGTGAAACAATAGAAGTTTCCATACTCAAGGGCTTTAAAATCAGTGTCATCTTCCCATGAGGATGATGTTCGACGTGACACTTTACTTCTTTCTGCTTCTGCCTGTCAATTGAAGACATCGTGCATCACAAGACAAAATGAAGATCGTTATCACTAAATAATCAAAATAGTATAAGTTGAAAAGAGAGGAGGCATTTGTTTCAGTGCAAAAGGGACAACTCTAATAGCTACAAAGAAGCGAAGTTCCCATGACAAGACATTGCTGAGAAGCACCTCCTAAGCAACTGAAAATAGTTAAGTTACCACCAACCTGTGCTTCTTGAAGACGTTTGGCTTCCTTCTCTAGTTGGAACTCTGCAGCTGCTTTTTCGCTTGCCATAGCTTCAAGTTGTGTTTGTTTATAGTACTGAATCGGATACCACATCTCATCAGTTCACAGACAAATAGAGCACAAAAATAGTTGGCAGAATGCACACCACTTCAATTTTTTACCTACCAACAAATCAGTCAAATCACGATATCTCTTCTCTAGTTCCATGTGCTCCTGAATTTTGTAATCACAGATTATTACATTACCATCAAGCATGTATCAAAAAAAAAAACAAATTGAAGAGATAACAGAAAATAAGCTACAGGAAGAGAATCCTGCGAGAGTATCTAACATTTATGTAAAATTGGGCCGAGGCCTATCCCAAAACGACTAGCCGAATTTAGGAAGCCTCTTTCCAACTAATAAGCCAGGATTTATTTTACTTGTTTATCAATGTGGGACTAAACTCTAACACTCCCCCGCACGTGTGGGCCTTCTTTTGGGCTCCGACACGTGGACAACTTAGGTGGAGGCCCACGTACGAGCACACGCTCTGATACCATGTAAAGTTGGGCCGAGCCTATCCCAAAATAACTAGCCGAAGTTAGGAAGAGCTAGGATCTTTTCTACTCGTTTATCCATGTGGGACTGAACTCTAACACTCCCCCGCACGTGTGGGCCTTCCTTGGGCTCCTACACGTGCACAACATGGGTGGAGGCCCACCTACGAGTACCCGCTCTGATACCATGTAAAATTAGGCCGAGGCCTATCCCAAAATGACTAGCCGAAGTTAGGAAGCCTTTTTCCAACTAATAAGCCAGGATTTATTTTACTCGTTTATCAATGTGGGACTAAACTCACAATTCACAAAATAAAAAAAGCAAAAAATATTATTTTCAAAAAAGAAGAAGAAAAATTATTTCCAGACGTGCAAATGCAGATCGAGAACATCCCATTTTGGTGGAGAGGTAGCCTTCACATGGATCAGAAAACCATTTTTTAATTGATTTTTGAGTTTACAAATGGTTTTTCAAAGACCAGATACTCCTGCTCCCATTAAAAAGAAATGGATTGCAGGATCTCATCTTCCTCACGTTCAGCCTAAGTCCAGGCTGTGTTGGTATGGTCTCCGACTTTAATCAGAACCATCATCCTCTCCTCAAAAGAGTTTAATGGCACAACTCAGGCCTGGAGCATGTCTAATCGCTTGCCTGTGATTGCATTTTGATCAAACTCTATCGGTATACCTACTATTTCAGTTAACGCAGGGAAGACCTCCTCACACCTTGGGGCCTGTAATCTACATATCAACTATGTCTTCCAATGCTCCAACAACTGGGCTCCATTCTCGTAAGTTTGAGTAGACTTCATCAATGGGCTCAATTCTGATAGCTGCTATTCCATTCTTCTTCTCTTCACTTTCAAGTTAAACGTACCAGGCAGATGATCCAGTAAAGAGGATCTGGGCGACTGCAGCTGGCTTCCATACACATCTTGTCCATTGCTGCAGCAACTCCAAGTCCCAGCCATCACAGTCTGTGTACCATACCATACATTTTTTGAGTTTGTTGTGCCAAGGTATCATGAAATCAGGGTCCGCAGTCAGTGTTGCACCCCTGGTGCATCTTGTCACCCGGATCTTCTGTTTAGGTAGAGGTTGCATCTATTATTGTGATCTTGTGAGCAGGGCATCTCTATATGACCACAGCGATGGTTCCAGGAGATGTTTCTGCAGCCTCTAAACCCCTAAAATACAGATTGCTTCACGTGGAAAACATCTTTTTTTTTTCCGAGAGCCAATCCCACTCCTTTTTCGCATCAAGACCCATCAGGATGTCCACTGTTCTAATAATAGTTTGCCCTCGGAGCTCCTTCAACCGATAAATAGTTTTGCAATGTTCCATGCAAGTACTAATTTGAAATTTTCCTTTGCAAATCTAGTCATACCATCCTGGTGAGCTGCTTCAAGTTATCCCTTTCAGAGAAGTGCAGAGCTCATCAAGATCTGCAGAGGGGATCCTGAGAAACATACATCGACTAGGGCTTTTCGAGGACTTTTTTACTGCCACAGTGCTCCATATCATTAGTGTCCAGGAAGATTCTTTTCTCGCCTTCAAAGACTAAGAAAGATATCTTCTTCTCCTTAGGCTTTGTCAGCCACCGCCCAGCCTCCCATAGCTTTGCGGTGTTTTGATTCCATCTCTTCTCTACTCGGTTTGCCAGTAAGTCTCCATAGAGGGGAAATATTGTCACAATAGAAGTTGAATCTAAGGAATATCAGACCTCACAAAAGTTCTCTACAAAATTCAAAAAATGCATACATAGTTGACAGTCCCGATTGACAAGTTCTCTCCAAGTAGAAGGTATTGATGCAAAGAAGCAAATAGAAGAATACTTCACCAAGATTTGAAGCCCAAGCTCATATTGGGTAGACTTTTTTGTGTTATTTTCGTATTTAAGGCTTTACGACATTGTTACCCTTCACAGTTATAACGAGTAGGGTTATTTTGGTTTCTTTGGAGATGCTGTCCAAAACATTGATCTAAGGTAGTTATAGGGCAGTGGGTTAGGGATAAAATTAAGAATTCCAGCAACAATCTTGGCTCTTGTCTCATTTCTATTTGCACCTTTAGTGGTTTAACAAGAAACCCACGACTTGGTACAAAAGAAAGTGGAAAGATGAGAGGCAAAGTTGAGAGCATTATCACAGTAGTATATGTTATAATTTTCAAAAGTAATTATAGAAATGATCAGTGCAAAACATAATCCAATGGGCTTGCAACAATAAAGGTATGCCACCATTCCCTAAAGCAGTCCTAAAAAATTACTGGCAGAAAGTCATATATTTCAAACAACATAAGCCACTAACAATGGTAGAATGGTCTCTTCCTCCTCTAGGATGGCTGAAATTAAATTTTGATGGATCTTCAAGAGGTAACCCACGGCTAGCAGGATATGGAGGATTAGTAAGAGAAAGTGAAGGTCAGATAATAACTCTTTATTTGGGACCAATGGGTATAGCCACTTCAAATGAAGCTGACGCTAATGGATTATTGGAAGGTGACAAGATAATTTCTACATTGCCGACCATCCCGCCCCATCATCATTGAAGGAGATTCCACCTCAAGTATTGGTTAGGCAAAGAAATATCTCAACATTCCATGGAAACTCAAGCACATATTTGATGAAATTTCAGAAATCACCAAAGAGTGGACAATCACATGGAATACTTCCCCATGGTCAACTAATTTATTAGCAGACCGCCTTGCTAAAGGAGTCAACAGATCAACGATAGCAATAGGCAATAACTTCCCATTGTAACAATTGTAAACATGTAATGCCTATGACTAGACTATGTAATCTTGCTTTCCAACTTGATGTAACAGATTGTATCATATATTCATTTGTACGATTATTGATCAGCAGTAAAAGAACA
>CM039668.1:18178098-18370598 GCA_022405105.1 Aristolochia contorta | reverse complement strand
AAAAATGGTAACTAGAATGGTTCAACCTGTCCTGTCCGATTCACCGTTCAGCGGTTGAACCGTTAAAATCGGCCAGTCAACCAGTTTTTAATTGACCATTTCCGGGTTTTTGAGCAAATTATCGAACCGTTAATTGTCCCGGTTTTAGTTGAATCTAGTCGAACCAGCTGAGTCTGTTTGGTTTTTCAAACACTAGTTTAAGTGATTATTCTTATTTATTTTAACTTTGGAAAATGCTAGTTGTACCTATTTGTAGTACCCATCGGATGGTGTACTAGATAATCTGAAACAAGTGACTTTTAAAACATTTTATATATCCTCTAGCATTTAGAATTTTATAAAATAAAAAACATTTTTATATCTTTTTAAGACGGTCAAGAGTCGGGGACAATGAGAGATCTAGACGACGAACAAGTCAATTACATCGGTCGTTTCGGTTAATTGAATCAGTTCACACCTCGTGTGTCTCTCTCTCTCTCTCTCTCTCTCTCTCTCTCTCTCTCTCTCTCTCTCTCTCTCTCTCTCTCTCTCTCTCTCTCTCTCTCTCTCTCTCTCTCTCTCCAGAGGATACACCTCGTGCAAATGCCCATGCGGCCGTGATTACCAGCAGAAGATCACTAGCAACAACAGTTATAACAGGGGTGATCACTAGCAACTGTTGTAACAGGAGTGAATTGAAGGCCGATTTTTCAAACTACTTTCCGCGAAAAAGTGCTTCGCCACGTTAGCTACCTTTAAATCCCGTGGCACTAGCAAACGTGTAAATTAATAACTCTTGCTCTCTGTAATTTCAAATTAAAATCTGGTATTATGATCATGGTTACTGACTAAGTGGATTCCGCATCTTTAACCACGTAAAATTTCAAAGCAAATTGAAGATATTTTGGACGGAATACGGAATTTTGTTCATATACGGTTTCTCCTGTGGCCAAGTTCAATTTGGCAGGTAGCCACGAATTAAAGCCTTGGAAAGGTCCATGCCGTTGAAAAAATCCCTTAAAGCACATGCATGAAAGCATCAGATCAGGTTTGCGACTTGTTGAAAGGAAAAAAGTAAAAGCTTATGCGTTAAACTTTGACATCGGAAGTCTACAAAGATGTAATTGACTTTATTTTGTTCGTCGTCTGACATGGTCCCTGACTGGTCTGTTTGGCTTACATTTTGCCGCGTACATGTCTGCTATGATCATGTGTCTGTTACTTCTCTGTATCTTCCCGCGCATCTGCATCTATCTATATCGTCCCTCTATACGCATGCAACGAAGAACCCCACGAAGAATCTTTCAGTTCAAAAAGCGACTGACTCTCACTAACTCTAAACGCGTTTGTTTCTTTTCTTGTCTTCTTAGATCAATCAGCAGGTAATTAAAATACATACAGATGAAGATAGAGTAGCCTGCAGGCTTCGGGCAAGCTTGAAAGCAAGATAGTGGAAAAAAACAGAAGATGCAGGCTCTTAAAGTTCTCCCAGTCATTAATTGGGGTTTTCGCCGCTACGAGTCTAGGGCTTACACTGTTCCAGCCCCTTGTTACTCCCGTTCTGATAATTCATGCATGTGAGAATTATAAGAAAAGCGAGAGAAATATTGAAGCAAAATTTTTTCTGCTTTTTTGTGGTTTAAATATTCATTTACAAAGAGAGAAGTAAAACATATAAATAAAGATCAATAGACATCATGTTTAACCATTAGAAGCGGTCTTCGCCAATTATAAACATATTGGATATATCATGAACAGATGTGATGATTCATATATAATTAGTGTAACTAAGTACTCTAACAGGTCGATTTCAAAACTGGTATCTTTTAAGATTATCAGTTGTTTTGTTCCGGGTACAAGTACCAACAAGCATATATAACCATCGTTTGATCTATGTTTCATCTTTTAATATAAAGATTGAGCTGCATTTATAATCAAAACTAGATTTACGTAAGTGAGTGCATACATAGTGCTAGAATTAATATTATGAGTTCCTTTTTTTTATTCTGGAATTGATTAGAGTCGGACTACGCCCTGTTGTTCTACTTGGTCTTATCAACAGTTTTAGGATGGATCGGTTGGTTCGTTGAATAGGATCCAATTGGTCAATGAATTCAAGGTAACAAAAACATTTAAACGATGCAAGTATATACCATCAAAGATACATATGGATTTGCATAAGTAAAAACACCAAACATACATATGGATTTGCATAAGTAAATATATTTTCTCTGATCAAGATTTATATGTCGAAGGCCTCATCTTGAAATGACTTCATGATGCCTGCAGAAGCTGCTTCAGTTTCCTATGCACACTCTCACCCTCCAATCCCAACCTAGAAACCGTTGGCTGTACATCGACAGAGAACAAATAAGTGTGTTAATTTTCTGATGATCATATACTAATGAGAATATCTATTTCATTTGATTTCCTAATTTCTTAGCTTTGAGACATTAATTATGAGTTCAGTACCCAGTACTCATGTAAACGATAATCAATAGTAGTATTAAGAAATGGGGAGTAGTACAGCTGGAACATGGAAAGGCTAACTATAGCTGGACGCGGGAATAATAACCTTTGCGTGGATGGTCATGAGGAGAACTAATTTATCAGAAGGAAGAGTAGAATACTGGGCAAGCACGATCTGAGCTCCTTCTTCTTCCAGAACCCTAACAACTTCGCTCATCGCGAACTTGCACTTGGGACGCAGCTCATGATCCATCAGAACCACCTCCAGAACGGAATTAGTTTCTCTCACTTCCACCTTGGGGAATGCAATCGAATATTCCGACAGTACGACCATAGAAGTACTACCGCTGCTCGTATCGTTGAATATTCTCGCTGCAGCTACCTCCTTCTTTGCATTATTCAGTCCCTCGATTCTCTTCTGCAACTTCTTTACGTAATTGGTAGCCTCCTCAAATAGATCCCGCTTCGACAGGTTCGCCTGCATATCCAAATTAAAATCGTTAATCAACTACGCTGATCATATGTATAAAAGGACCAATGTTGAGTTGGAGTACTTATAATGCATTACAGACATATACCTGTGGAAGCATTTCGTTGATGAGTTCCTGTCCGTCAACGGAAACCAATCTTCTGAGAGACCTGGAGGGGTCTTTGGGGACGAGAGAAGCAAGCTTGAGACACAAACTCTTCATGTGCAATCTTCTCCTTCGCTCCACTGTCTTCCTCTCGGGCTTTGCTGATACATTACCCTGGCTGCTTCCCCCCATCTCCTCTTTCTTCGTCATAATTTTCCAGAGGCCGGGGACGCACGGAGATATATATATAGATAATAAGAGCAGCTACACACATATACATATACACACACACATATATATAGAGAGAGAAAAGCTGGAAACAAGATAACGCCCCTGGTGATCATTCCAAATTATATCTGGCTGGATCAAATATAGATGGAATGGAATATCGGAATAAAGATATATTGCCAAATTAATTAAGTCGGCCCACCTGTGCTGGCTCTCTTCTGTTTCTGTACTGTTTCATTCCACCAGCGCGAGTCAGCTTCACCGACCACGTCCAGCCAATTGATCTAGCTACTTTCGATCGATCTCGGATACCCAGCTAGATTCCATGTATCCAGCGTATTAATAATATTGATGGAGCTTGGAGGGACCCAAAGACAAAAAACTCTTCCCGTCAAGCACGAGTCTTCAGCTAGATTCTTTGTACGCGTCCAAAGAATCTATACCAGACAAATTAAACGTTGTAATCGGATTAATACATATGACTTTTTGTAATATGTGTACGGCCAAACTTTAGCTAGTGTGAAGGTTGACGTCAGAAAATAGAAATTATCTTCTTATTCTATAGGTAAATCTAAACCCTAGACTTTATCTGGATTACCAACTATAGGCTGTCACGAGGACAACAGGATATAAAAACTCACAGGAAAATACGGCAGTACTGAATTTTTTTTTCTATTGAAATTTTTTGTCCGCCCCACAACTAATGAGCAAGTATATTTTAATTAGTTTTTACATATATGTTCTATTACTATTAATCATTAGAAATAAAATTAATTATATATGCAAAAATATAAAAGTAAACAAAATGTTACCTGCAAGGCAAATTGCTCCGGCGTCCTCTGTATTCCCTTATGTGACCATTTTATACTTGTGATCGATCAGCGGCATCCATCCATGCATGCTAAAAATATATATATAGACGATCGGGGACCTGAAAACAGTCAGTACTAGTCTGGACTACGTGGCTATTTCTGGGTCCTTAATTCGTGGTTGAAGTGAAAATTGTTTCTGATCATCCATGATTGTTAATTTACGTTAAATAATATTGTTGCCAATTAATATCATTGCCTCCCGTTGGAGCAGGATTTTAATTAATTCTCTTTCCCTTCGAAAGCGAAAAAAAGGAAACAAAAAGTCAGGCCGATCGAGACAGCTGCTCGATGAATTAATTTATTCAGACTGGAGTCTGGACAGAATGTTTTGATCATCTTACCGATCATAAATGCTAACATGAGAAGAAGACAAAAAATGTCCTACAGATTGGCACGTACAGCCAAATCAGTCTGAAACTGAGATTAATTAAGCACGATCGAGTACGTAAGTTCTATAAGGAACTAATAACAAGAGAAACATACGACGAGTACTAATACATATATATTGACAAAGGCTAAATCTAACTAAAGAGAAATTAATCATGTCCAGCTACTCGCCAACATAATTATGTATGTTCTAGAAGGTGTAATATGTCAAGATGGACTTTGAATCTAGACTTGAACAGCACTACATATTCATAAATGCATGGGCACTAAAAACGTTTTCTTGACTTTCCTCTTCTAGAGTTAATCTAGCTATAAGGCTAAGAACATTAAGTAATTATAGAAACCATGTGGAAAAAGTTACGGACTCCTAATCTTTAATTAATCAAGTGATCTGATTGGGTCACTTATGTCTAATCGGTTGAACCAGTGACCCAATCAGCCAACTTGATTAATTAATTAGGATCTGTATGTAAGCTTTTCCCAATGCTTCTATATATAATTATTTAAGAGTACTAGCTGCACCCAATTCTTATTTGATGTACCAGCCAAAAAGAAAACTTAACAAATAAAAATGTATTTTTTATATTATTTAAATTTTAAAGTCTAAAGGATGGACCTAGGTGTTTCGGATTGGCTAATAAGTAGATAAGTATTGTATACAGTGCAACTTGCACTTTTCATTAATTAATCCTCTCAGCCCTATGGATAGATTCTAGAAGAGGAAAGTCTAGAAAACGTTTTTTTTTCCCTTGCATGCACTTATAGAAAGTCCATCTTGACGTACGTCCTTTTTGAATTTAATGTTGGCGAGTAGCTAGACAGGTGTAGTCCTTAATTAGATCTATTCATATGAATGTCGTCCCCACAAATAGTGATATCTGCTTTTGTGAGGTATTAATGCACCCTGATGTGTTCTCACGGTAATACTGGTCCCCCTCTCTTGATGGGAGGTTCCTCGATATGATACAAGCTTAGATCCAGCCCCATGAAGGCGACAGTTCAAAACCGCCAATGGAATGAAACAATACATAAAAGAGAAGAGATCACTAAGTAGAAAAACAGTTCCGGCAACAGTTCAAAACCGTGGCTAAGAGAGAGAGTGTAAAGTTGGGCCGAAAAATATCCCAAAATTACTAGCAGAAGAAAACCTCTTTCCAACTATTTTTGTACTCTTTTTATGTATGTGGGACTAATATCTAATACTCTCCTATATATGTGGGCCTTCTTTTGAGCTTATACACATGGACAACTTGGGTTTCCACCCAAGTACGAACACCCACTCTGATTTCATGTAAAGTTGGGCCGAGGCTTATCCCAAAATAACTAACTAAAATTAGAAAACCTCTTTCCAACTATTAAGCCTGGATCTTTTATTCTCGTTTATGTATGTGAGAGTAATGTGTAAGAGAGAGAGAGAGACTTGCCTTGGAATCATGACCTAGTTAGGACATGCATGGAACCATAAGACTTTGCTCAATATAACAAGTACTAGAATATACAATAAAAACTTGTTCTAGTGCACTTAGATTACTTAGGTTCAATGTCATTTCATTTTACTTGTTTCTCGTGCTTTTTCAAAAGAATAATGATTCATGCTCAATAGTTGTGACCGACTCGGGCAAAGCTGCTCTCACATAAAAATAAAATAATATATTTCTTGGATTTTATAAAATATATTATTTTATTTTTATGTGAGGGCAGCTGTGCCCGAATCACTACTCTTTTCAAAACTAAGAACATCACTTGGGTTCATGTCGTCTGACTTCTTTGTATAGAAAGGTTGATATTAATTTTAGTAAATATTCGTTAAAGAACCAAAGCAATGCTGTGAAGAACAGAGAAATCTAGTGTGGTGACTTCGCCTAAATCAGTATGACCTCATTATTAATTAATCAGCTCTTTTTTCTTACTGCAGTCTTCACTACATGACATGACATCCTTGCAGTCTTCACTACATGACATCCTTGCAGTCTTCACTACATGACATCCTTGCAGTCTTCACTACATGACATCCTTGCAGTCTTCACTACATGACATGACACCCTTGTTGGCATTCTAGGTAAGAGATAAAAAAAAAAGAACTATCACCTTATTCAATAGGTAAAACCTGTAAAATATAAAAGTACTGATATCATTTTTCTTTAAAAAAATAGAAATTAAAATTTATTGTTCAAGTGATTATTCCAATTTGTTTTAATTTTAAACGTGGAATGTATGGTAAAAAAATAAAATAAAGAGATCATATGACATGTAAAAAGTATTATGGAAGAATACGCTACATTTCAAAAGTTTTCCATAGAAGCATCAAATTTATCGGAGGAAAATAAGTATCACCCCGTCCTTGCAAGCATATAAAATCTATGGGTATAAGCTTCGCAGCAGATTCATTATAATCACTCCCCCAAGGAGGCCATGGTTCATGAAGGACCATAATTAAAATTGAACAGCCAAGTGCAGAAGGATATTCCTATGTATACTCTCCTCTGGGGTAAGTTCTTCACAAATTAAATCAGAATAGGACACCACGCCGCCGTATTACCGTGTGCTTCCAAATCCTATCACCAGAAAATAGAAGAAAGTTAAGATCCATGACAGGTACAGAAGAAAGGTAAGGCATCAGAGATAGAAGAACGGACAGATATACAGAAGGTAAGACATGACAGATAAAGAAGAAAGTACAGATAAAGGAAAAGGTAAGGCATCATAGCAATAGGATAAAGATAAGACATTAAAGATATAGTACAAAAGTAAGACACCACAGATATAATTGAAATATAAGACATTGCAGATATAGAAGACTGCTAAGACATTACAGACATACAATGAAGTTAAGCCGTTCAGATATTCACAAGCAACAATTATATATGCTCTAAGGCCACAGACTCTTACCACTCCAGCAAATGTTTTAGTCAATTGGCTTCAAAAGATACTGAGAACGAACTTTAAGAAAAAAGTTGCATGCATAGTACCAATTTATGTTTACCCAGTTTCTTTGTTTTATATGAACGGTTTCAACTAGGGTATACAATTTAATCCATCACACAACTTCTTAACTAGAAATTTTACTAAATAATGGCCTTCTGACTGATTTTCTTTCATCTTACAAGACTGTCCATTGTGCTTCTCTCAACTCCCCCAATCCTTCCCAAAAATGCAAGTTGCAAGTTGATCCATCATGAGGAAAAGATGGAGTCACTGTTGAGAAGCAACTAAAAACATCTGGCCATACGTGAGACACTTTGGTGAGACAACCACCCCTGGTATAAACCTGTAAGATAAACTGCCATGGCTATGAATCTACTGAGGCTTTTGAGAAGCAACCAAAAACACTACCCACAATAGCCTTGACAATACTTTAGCTCAAGCACAAATAGGTTTTCTTGTCATTCACAGTATCAGAACAAGCATAAAATTGAAATGAATGAAAATGGAGGAATGCAGAGATTAGTTCATGCTTTATGACAATACCTCTTTATATAGATGAATTTGTAATTAGAATATAGAAATGTTTAAATGATGACTACTTCCAGAGCAATACCAGAACTTCTATAGAAATAAAGATAGGACAAAAATAAGTTAAAAACAAAACATGAGCTTTTTCTTTGTCAGAGCAAAGTGAGAAAGAAAGAGAAAGAAAAACAGTAGAAGAGATCAACCTAATTAACACATACAGAATCTTCCACTCACTGATGCACATGGTACTTAATAAGCTCATGCCTCTTCAAAAGAAATAAGAAAAATACCTTCTGAAAGCCAGCCCCAGTTTTGAGCCTTCAATGATAGCATTGAAGTAAGCAATGAAGAAGCAGTAACACTGTGCAATGGCAAAGAGATTGGGCACATCCCAGTACAGCAGGAAGCCTAAAATCCAGTAATACTACCCAGTATCAGCAACCAATTCCAGGACAATGTGAGCTCCAAAAATACATACCAGTATTTCAACTATCAAAAAACGAGAACAATCTATAGGTGTCACTGGGGATAGCGAGGCTAGTTCCAGATAATAAAATTAGATCTAATAATCAAATGGGATTTCAACAACTATTCCGAGCACAAGAAAGTAGCTAGGAGGAGCACCATGAAGAAATCTCTAGAATTCTTGGAATGCTAATTTTTTTCAACATAATAAGAACTGTTATTTGAGCAAGAGTAATTGCTGATTCAGCCTTCTTCTATATACTTCTTCTAAGTTTATTGAATAATTCTTCATATGCTTTACCTTTGTTGTTTTTAGAACATTTATAAACATTTCCGACCCACAGAATCAGCTCTCAGGTCCTCAGATCCACTCAGTCTTGATATGTTAGGCCACCAAAATAACTGATGCTTGAACATTTGTGAGTCAGCAATTTCTGGCCAGGACCAACTGTTTTAGAATCCTAAGATAGCATACGTTTTTGAATCTTTCTAGCAAGCCACAGTACAAATTTAAACCCAAATTTACATGGTCAGCCATACAATTAGCCTGTTGAACTAATAGTCAGAAATTAATATATTTCAGGAAGAACCAAGAAGCTCTTTGTTCATTTCCCACTGGATGTTAGCAAAACAATATGGTTTGATCCACAAAAAACTACCTTGATTTTCCTAAAGATCTCTCAAGAAAATACTTGAAGAAGCCTTCCGTTTCAGATATGAGTCAATTAGTAGGATGAACCCATGAACAAGCAATTCTCATAAGCCATTTTTGAAAGCACCATGGCTTCAGCTGGCATTCAAGTTCCACTACACATTCACCTACAGCTACTTAATCAGATTGCAGAAGCTACATAACATTGGTTATAACATGCAAAAACAGTTGGAATTCTCCACTTTCTCATTTGGACAAAAAAATATATTGCTGATGTCATTGTTGGAACTCATAACCTCCAAGCCTTTGTTGAAAGCACCAAGACTCTAAGCATACAGAGCAGCATCCAGAAGAAGCATACAGAGCAGCATCCAGAAGAAGCATACAGAGCACTGGATACGAGTCTCTCTTATCCTTTCATATCAAGCTACTTAGCAGCATCCAGAAGCATACAGAGCACGGAATATAACATGCAAGAACAGTTGGAAATACTGCTCTTCTGATGTCTCCATTCGAAAGGGGAAAAATTCTGCTGATATCTTTGTTTAAAATCAAAACGTTCACAGCAAGTTTCGAGAAAAAAACAATAACAGCAAACTTGCCAACTGTTTTTTTTTTAGATTTAAGGCTTAATTTTACCATTCGCCAGCTACATTGGTTTTATTTAAGAAAAATGGTAGTTGTACCTGCACGCAGTACCCATCCAACGTACCAGCCAATCTGAAATACAGCTGCCTCGGGATTTAGGATTTATAAAATAAAAAATATTTTTTGATCTTTCTAAGTGTTTTAGAATGGCTGGGTACTGCACGTAGGTGTAGCTAGCATTACTCTTTATTTAATTTTTAATCTACTTAACTTAACTATAAGAAATGGAATACATAAAATTTTCCTAATACTGCGTTCACCTTACAACTCGAAGACTTCAATGAGAAACAAATGGGAAGTCGAAGTTCTTCAACTATCTGAAATCTGAATTACTTTTCAACACCCTCGACCGAAACAAGTATGAAAATCAAAAACAAATTCTCCGCCAAAAACTCAACAGAACAAATGAAGAACATCTACTTAACATATAGAAATAACCCACATTATTAGCATGCAATATACTGATACGCAAACTCGGAAAGCTTCAGTCATCTAAGCTAAGCCAGCAAAGAGAACATAAACTCGGAAAAAAATACTGAGAACTACAAAAGTATAAAGAATAATAAAGGATAACAAATAAAACTTAGTATTCGACATCTCCACCTGCCGAAAGAGGGGACTTTGCGCTGAGAAGAACGAGCCACAGAAGGAGAAGGACCAGCAATTTTAGCTGCCGCCGAAGGAAACGATCTGAAGCTGGCGAACAGAGAAGCTGAGGAAGAGACAGAGAAGGCTCTTCTAGCACAAGTAGTGGTCATGCCTCCACTTCCTTCTTCAAGTAGCTCTGGAGGAAAAACTCCGTCCCTTGCGCTGCGATTTGCGAATGGACTCTATTTCGTAACTTTGATGGAAACGCTTTACGGTAGACGTAGAATGCGTCGTGTGATCTCTCTGAACTCTGAAGTGATACTTGCAGCTTATCAGACTCTCCCGTCTTCCCAGAGTCAAACAGGCCCAGTAGAAGCCCGGCCCGACCTTTTGGGTGGGTTCGGGTGAAGTTAACCCACTTACATTATTGTGCTTAAATTCAATAAAAAATTTCTTAAAATTTTTTTTTTTTTTTAAGAGTAGTGATAATGATATGCGTACGTGACCTTTTACAGTAAAGTCTTTATAGTGTGACATGGCGTACTCGTTGGCAGTCTAAGTAAGAGATAAAATAAGAACTATGAGAAGAAAATAATTCTCCTATTCTCTTATCACTAAGCTCCTAATGGTATCTTCTCTGTTTTTCTTCATTTCTTCTAATTTTCAGATACTTCGTGAGGTCTTAGAATATAACAATTTCTTTTTAAATAGCACGGTTCTGGTCTGAAATGTCAATGATTGATGAATGGTTAGGTGCTGAGAAAGATGTAAATTGCAATAAAGAGTCTCCATGTGGAAATTCTGCTAAAATCACAATAAAAGGAGAATGTGCGTGATTCCTTAAATATTGGAAAGGAATAGTAAAGGCTTAAGCAGCCAAATGGTTTACACCGTGTCACCACTGAACTGAACACCTCAAGTCTCAATCAAGTCCCACTTATTATTGTCTTTATACAAGCCTTTGCAAAAAGAAGAAATTGCTTATGAAATCAAAACAGCAGACAAATTTGAAAATGAACCCAAGTATAGATCCGCAAAGGCCCCAAAATTGAAATAGAAGAAGGAACCATCATAAATACAAAGAATATCCTTAATTATTATTTTTTTCTTGGCAACGATATGAATAATATCCATCTCTCACTATATTTTGCTCCATCAGAAAAGCAGAATCTCTTTTTCTTGTTTACAATGGTAAACAGGGTTTCAATAGAACCTTCCTTGGATCCTAATAATTAAAATAAAATTGGACACAAAAAAGAGGTAATCTTTTCTTCACCATTCAGTAGTTAATCAATATCGGCATGAACATAATCAATAAATACAAAGTTCTTCTGCAGCTCAAACAGCAGATATGCCAAAGCAGCACTTACAAGTGCCCCCCCACCCAAAACTGCCCGGAACGTCATCTCTGATGGTAAACCTGCAGTTGCACATAGAACGACTGTTGCAGCAATGAGAATCTTTTGTAATGTCTGAAATGCATTGTAAGCTCCTTTACATGACGAGCATTTCAGGGTATGCTGCTCGAATCTATCTAACATCTGCAAGGGGTTAAAAGTACAGTCAGAAACGATGAGAAAAAAAGGCAAGACAAATTATCCATCTTAGTGTCTTGTAGACTTTCAAGTATTCATACCTGACGTTTAGAAAAAACTGTTGATGGAGGAGGCTCCTGGGTTGGAGGGCCAAACCAATTTGGTTCACTATTACCATGCCGTCGCAACCAATTCCGAAATGCCAAAACAAATCGATCTGCTTGTGTTGGCGTAAAAGTAAGTTTTGTGTACTGCTGGTTGATGTCTCCAGAAGTCTCCTTGGATTTTGAAAGGAATATTTTTTCTTGGCCTTGAAGGACAATCATGTCCCCATCATAAACCTTGTTCGAGGTCCAATGTTCATGCCATCTAGGTACCAGCTGTGTGCATCAAAACTCAGCATACTTAATCACCCTACTCAACTTTTTAACTTTTAGATTACAATTCAGCAGTATAAAATATCATGAACCAACTATTTGTAGTGTTACAGTATATAAGTCACTTTTAGGAGTGTCAACAGGTTTTATAGAATAAAAGCTTCACTTCTTCTTCAAATAAAAAAAAAAAAAGGTTTTATTAGAATAAACTTAAAAATAAGCCCTCCAGCAATTGAACTTACTCAAGATGTGACCATCAAAGGCAACAACACATTGTAAACTGAGACTCACCTGCCACCATGCAGGGCCTGGCACTGTAAGCTGAAAAAAGTTCCGAGCACTACACACAATGGAGCGAGTCTTTCCAGGGGCCATTGGGATATTGAAGGAACAAATCCATATTTTCCACTTCTGCTCTCCAATGAAGGGAAGTTGAGTATCTATCTCAATCCTGGAGATACGTATAGACACCAAATAATAAACTCATCAGATTATGTCTGAGGTGCTACTAAATGGGCACATAAGCTAACAAAAGTCAATTAAGTATGAATAATATTCCAACATTCACATTTCTACGAACAAGCGAAGCACTACAAAGATAAACAATCAAACAAATAATTAAATATAACCATCAAGAGTAACTAAGAAAAAAAGATGAACTAAAATATAAAAAAATGCTAGCTAATGTAGACTCACTTATTCATAGAGTAACAGGGAGCGATAAACTTTGCACTAATTCGAGGGTTTCCATCATTTGATCCAGCAAAGCCCCATACACCATTAGACTCCAACTTGAATAGCAAAGGCTTGGCTCTCTCTCTCCTTCCTGTGACCTATAGTTGCCCATAAAAGAGAACTAAGTAATGAATGTAAGTAGACAGCCAAAATACAAACAGAATTATGCCTTGGCTTTAATTTAAGAATTGAAGGACCACTGTCATTTCCTTTAAAAAAGGGTCCACTATTTCACTCTAGTGCTATAGTGAGGTTGAGAAGATTTCCTCTTTTTGCCTCATAATAGATTTGTTACAGATTAAAAAGAATTAACAATATTTTCTGATAACTGGCTTTACATTCCTGGGGAGTATCCAGGATGAGTTCACAAAACAAATCATCTTGAGTATAACAGAGTGGTCCCTTGGGTATTGCATGACTACAGGGACTAACACTACCATAAAGAGACAACAGATAGTAAGTTGACTTCGAATTGATGTTCTAGCTCAAGGGCCAAATAGGGGTTTTCTACTGTGAGAAGTTGGGTTCAAGTCGTGTTGAGGGAAATGGGAATGGTGCAATTATGCTCTACAGGAATCTCGTTCAAACCAGTAAAGTAATTAACTAGGAGGACAAGGTTTGAACTTTTATTCTAAAACTCTTAACTCCTTATGAGTATTGCTCATTTTTGGATTCTGAAATCAATGAAGCTGGAATAAGTGGAGAGATTACTGACAACAACACCATCATGATAAATAGTGCAAGATGAGATTTTACAGGTACTCTAATTGTCCAATTAGTAATCCAACGTCAAGACCCTCTTCATATCTAATTATATATGTACCACTCACATTTACAAATAAGCACACTCGTTTAATTTTTTGGCATAGACAGTGGAAAATAAAAAGACCATGATAACGGATACCACCTTATGATGCGCAAAATCAATATGTGAAGGATCTGATACATTCTCCATAAGTGTGTCATAGCCATAGAATAGATCTCGTTGAATTGTCACGGTAGCAAATTCAGGATCTTCAAAATCACTAGGCAGCCTACACGAATCAAGTTGAGCTCATTCAGAACTAAAAGAAACCAAAACTCATACTGGAACTAGTAAAAGGAGAAAGAACTAAGACCTAGAGCTTCCTTCAAGAGCATAATGCATCATTCAAGAAAGTTTGATACAGGAAATTCCATTACTATGCATTTTTTATACACAGAAAAAAACATCTGCAAAGTTCCACACAGAGTACTGAACAGCAAATAGGGAATTAAAACACATGGAGTGAAAATTTTGATAGTAAGACGTTCTCACAAAAATATATTAATTAATAAATTAATTAATAACAATAATAATCAGTGGGAATTAAACTGCGGAGGAACTAACTACCATCAAATAACGATAATCATGCCTAATTTCATATTTGAGAATCAAAATATATCTGCCACCACTGCGTAAGCATTTAAAAATTGATAGTCATGCCCAGTTTCATGTTCGAGATCAAAGCATTAACAGTTCGTTCCCGACAACTAGAACTGAGCACAGGTGGGTTCTCAAGGACAAAGAAAACTAAAGACTAGACAATTGTTTATGTAGTAAGTAGTGGCTCACATGGGAGGCTTGGACGCCAAAGCTTTCTCCCATCCATTCTCGTCGGGCCATACAAAAAGCAATCCCTGAGAGACCATGGTCGGAAGCTTGGTAGCGCAGGCGCGATTCGATCTCACGGCACGTGCCTCGGGGCCTTGGAGGGACGCCTGTGGTATGCGCGAGCATGATCCCTTCCCGTCGAAAGACCATCCATGGTAGGAACACTGAAGACACCCATCTTCGTCTATCCTCCCCTCCTGCAGAACACCCGGAAAGCTAAATCCACATTAGACTCAAAAAAAAAAAAAAAAAAGAACAGAAAAAAAGGCCAAGGTAAAAACTTCAGAGAATGAGGATCACAAAGAAGAACCATTTGGGACTCACAGAGAGAGGAGCAAGGCGATGAGGACACTTGTCGTCGAATGCGACCCAGTCGCCAGATTTGGGATCTTTCCAGAGGACAATCTCGCGACCCAGAACCTGAAACGGTGTGGGATACCGCGGGTCAAGGTCTTCGATGAGGGAAACGGGATACCAATGGTCTCTCCAAGAGAATTTACCGCTTGACGATGCTTCTTGTTCTTCATTTTCTACAGTTTCCGATACAGCATGATCTCCAATTATCGAGGCATCCTGTTCTTCCGATGACAAGGCAGTCGCCGGCGAAGTCGGGTTAACTACTCTGAGAAGCTGGGAGGCCCTTCTATTGCGAATTTTCTCGAAAGGAAGTGGAAAAAGTCTTGATTTCGGTATTGGAAAACAACGTCTGTTGTCACGAAGAGGAGGGAAAGAGCACAGGGAAATGGTTTTCGGAAGAGTAATCACTGTGGCGGCCATCCGAGAAGCAGTACACTGCTAAAAAAAGGAATTATTAAAAAAAACGAGGACAAGGGAGATTGAATCTAAGTTCAATTAATAAAGAATCAACTGAAGAAGAAGGCTGTCGTGTGGCTGCGTTTAGGTGCAATACCGTTGCGTAGACGAAGGTTCGCCGGACATTCGAGTCGGTGAAATGAAAAAAAGCAGAGGAAAAGGAGCTTGCGTGCACGGGAATCCAAATTTAGGAAGTGAAGACTTCTAATCACGCGGAGACACGTAACCAGAAAAGGCCAACGTCGACTATCTGTGTTGAGAGCGAGAGAGGGCGACGGGGGGGCGGAAGCAGATTTTCTGAACTCCGACCAATTCGGATTTCTGACCAGAGTCGGATGGGGTTCGTGGTGCAGAGATTAAAGACATACGGCAAACAAAATCAAGATTTAAAATTAATTAATTTTTGTACCTAAACACCCGATTATTCAATTGATATTAAGTGTTTTATGTTTTCAATCTAAATTTAAATTCTTAAGTTTTAAATTTCTACATATAAAGAGATTTGAAGTATTAGTAGAAGGGGTGCGAATGGAAGATAATCCGAATGGAATAAGTTCTTCCTATTTTCAACAGTAATTTGGAATGGAAGTTTTCTCAAAGAGTGCGAGAAATGAGAATTTTGATCAAGATTCAGGACCAGAGAAACGAAAAATAAACCGAAGAGAACTGAAGAGAGGAGTGACCATGAGAGAGAGGGAGGGAGGGAGGGAAATGGAGTAGGTAAGGCTTTTTCACTCATTGAATTCGGACATTGAGCATTGTGACTTGAGATTTTCACTTTTAATAGCTCCAAATAAAATTGGGGGAAGAAAATAGAGGAAAGTGTTAATACTTAAAAATTTCTTATCCTCTAGAATTTTTTGATTTGATAGTATATAGGATCATAATGATCAGAAAGTGCCCAATCTAATTAGATTGAATAATAATCAGACCTACCTATGTCTTACAATCTTAAAATAGGAACCATCACCATTCCCCTACCTCTTAGAAATTTATTATCATTTTTCTTTAGTAAACAACTGGTTTTATATAGTTCGGAAATCAAGTAGATCATTGATACAAAGGGGGGAAGTTCTTACTTGGAGCGAGACCCCCTCCCTGGCATGAACGTCTGCCAGAGAGTTGGCAGACCTTAAGGAATCACCAACCCCCTGTAAACTCCCCATTTGCATTCTCCTTTCCAACCCCTCTTTAAAGCAACTCAAGCCATGAAACAACCCATGCACCTTAGAAGAGGTTGAGTCATCAGTACCAGTGGTCCTGCTTATAATAGAAAAATGGTACCTCAGTATCTATAAAAACTCCTCTAATACCTGTTGGTAGACTAGTTGATCTCTCTCATTCTAATGGTCGAGAGGTTGTAGACCATGCATGAACTCCATAACTTGCCACCAACCAAGGAAGTGGTGAATGGCCATTGCACAAGTGCAAGAAAGTCCAGAGAGACGAGCAAACAAGCTCCAACTTAAAAAAACACTAGAAAATGATGGTAGTGAAGCTCCCCACCGTCTTAAGTTGTCTATATTCTGGAGGGTACCTCAAAAAAAAGAATTCACTCGGGGATGCATGCATCTTCCCAGCCAAACCAGCCTATGGGAGGTGAATAAACAAACTAACAAGCTCCGATTACCTCTCTATCAAACCATAACTCTATGAAAACCACTTCACGTTTCAACCAAATCATAATCTTTAGTCAATGCAGGTCCAACTTTTTTTAACTGAAAATGCACAATTTTGTTTAAGAGAAGTAAATACATAATGCAACTCCAAAAAAACAGGGTAGGCCAAAGTACACACAAATGACAAAATATAGAGCTGCCCAAAAGAGCAGTCCTCAGAAACTATACATTAGAAAGACACCAGATCATGAATCTCAAGTTCTCAGCCATCAACATAATTTCTACTTCTCTCATGGAGATCCCACAATTAGCAAGCTTATCCACTTCTTTGTTAGCAGATTTAAGAGTGCAACTCCAGGTAATGTAGAGGTGCTGCACAGTATCAATAACTCCTATCTTGGGCAGTAACCGCTAGAGAGGGAAAAATATTTTGAATGTTAGTTCATAGATAACTTCAACTACCTCCACAATAAAGGGGAGCTCCAGACGAAAAGTCCTATGCTAATTCCATAAATCAAGGCAGGGGATTCACAGTTAAAACATCTGAGTTATCTAAAGGTCTCTTGCACTTCGCAATTGCTTTACATACAGAATTTCTGAATGTACCTCCAAACATTGCAGGACCAGGGAATCCCCTTTTACCGATATCAAAGTTCACTTTCATGACACTTGAGGACAGGTGGGCTGAGGCATCCACGATCCTATTCATGGGCTCTTTACAGGTGCCCCACTCAAATAGACCAACTCCACAGTTCATTATATAATGGAATGTAGAATCTGGTCTGAGAGTTGCAGGTCCTCATACTCAGGCAATGCCCAAAGGTGTCCAAAATTTTTTTCTTTAAATGCAATTCAGATGCAGACAGGTAGGTACAACCAAAGACAGGAGGTTCCCCTTCATCCTGTTTGTAATTCTTCTCTGGACTTTCCTGGGCCTGCAGAACAGACTGGAACCTGTGTGCCTGATATATATCATGAAATGCAAGCCCAACCATTTATAAACTTCAAAAAATATAAAAAAAAACTTCCTTGAGTGAGAAAAAGAATCAAAATGTCTTCCTCACCGCCATGGAAGATTGATGCTTCAACCAAAACTTGGAAGACCGCATAATTGAAAAGCTTGCTATCAAGGCTTCACGACCACAGACTTCAGCAGAGCTGGAAGATAAGGCTGAATCAACCCTGTGAGGCATATTTTCAAATCACTTTAAAAATGAGATTCTACAAGGTTAAAAGAGATCAAAATTATGTTGGAGTAACTTATAAGTCCATTTATCAAAAATCATAATTATTTCTGAATTATTTAATATAATAAAAGCAGTAATTATGAGTCTATACACTCTAGATTTCCAAATTATAAACCACACAAAACTTCTCTAAAACTTAGGAATATGCAGCAACAATGTAAGAATAAGTTGATCTTTCATGAACTTTAGAAACACATCTGCGGTTCTTGGAGACGATCACTGTTTCAACAGAAATTCAAGCAGATCCCCTATTCTCAGTTAATGAAGAACTCTTTCTGGTATTTGATTAGAAGTGTGATAAGGAGTTATTCAGTAATATTACAGTCAATTCCAGTTAAACAAAAAGTAGATAATAGACTCATAAATATAATAGGAAATTACTTTCTGAAGATAATAGACTCATCACATGCAAATCATAAATATACTAGGAAATTACTTTCTGAAATGGCTTATCCAGCCTTACACCCCCCGGACGATTCTTTATTGCCTTTTGTGTCTCAATTACCTTTGATAATATATGCTGCAGAACAAAGTACATAAACTGTTTTAAAGGTCAGTAAATCAAGCAATCACAATGGATGTTATACAAAAAAAATGATGATAAAATGACAATAAACTTGTGTACATGCCAAACTGCATAAAAAAGTATATCTCCAATTCCTCTATACTTCACTGAAAACAAACTACATGAAAGAATTAAATGATGAAAGGAACTTTCACAGAGCACAAAAAAAGAGCCCACTAATTTTAGTATAATTCCACCACTGGAAAGAGGGTAGCACAATCTTCGCCATCATCATCTCTCATCAAAAGATGTCTCAGTAAGTTCAATTGCAATTACCAAACTTCTCTTCACATGTTACCGAAGAAATAATAATGAACATTTGACTGTAAATCACAATCTACACACACACACACACACACACACACACAAAAAAAAAGAGAAAAAAAAAAAAAAAACAACTCTTGCCTTCCATTGAAATGCCACATTTTCCACCCAATTGCAAGTGGCGACTGCATGTATTTAACAAAACAAAAGCATATAATTATGCTGTGCTCTAAAACAATATACATTTTTTTATATATGCAAAAAGTACAACAAGAAAAACAGAAGAAAGGGAATCTTCTTTTTTTAAAGAGTTAACAATTACTTACCAAAAACTTGTAGCTGCCATGATACTTAAGTTTGGACCCAAACCTATTCCATCATTCAGCAGCTCCCACAAAAATTTTACTTAAATTCTTTTGAAATGCCTTTTCGTCTCTTAATTAGCCCTTCCATTAAACTGACATATGTAGTACTCTTTATGCCATTACCATTTTGCATCATTTCGTCCAATAGACACCTTGCTTCTTTGAATTTCTCAGCTTTACATAGTTCATCAACTTGCTTTGTATAAGCATCTGAAATGGACTCCAATATTTCACTATTACCTTGATTGTGTTCCAACTGGACCCCTTCTAAAACTTCACAAGAACTCGATTCATGGTTTTCTATTTGTCCCTCTACAACTCTTTCAGATGTAGTGCAATTAAACTTGTCTGGTAATATTTCACTTTCAAGCATCTTACAGTAGAATTTCTCAGTTTCCTCTTTTCTACCGCTCTCAGTCAGAGCATGCAGAACAATATTACAGGTGAAGTGACCTGGTCCGAGCTTCTTCTTTTCCATTTCAGTAACAAGCTCTAAA
The DNA here is from genome assembly GCA_022405105.1 of Aristolochia contorta. Taxonomy (NCBI): domain Eukaryota; kingdom Viridiplantae; phylum Streptophyta; class Magnoliopsida; order Piperales; family Aristolochiaceae; genus Aristolochia; species Aristolochia contorta. The sequence continues at coordinate 18,350,632 of CM039668.1, read as the reverse complement.
GCAGCGTCAATCTTCCCTTCATTGCATAACCCTGTTATTAAAGTATTAAAGGTAATTGCATCAACTATTTTCCCTTTGAGACCCACATAGCAAACAGCTTAAGAGCCTTATCAACCATCTTTGCATTACAAAGCCCTTGAATCAAAATATTGCAAGTTACAACATCTGGTTTAAATGAATTCTCAACCATCTTATTATGAAACTGGAATGCTTTCTCCAAATCTCCTTCCTACAATAGCCATGAATAAGAGCATTGTAGGTTATCCGGTCTGGAACCATTCCACTTCCCAAAAGTTCATTTAACATCTCCACGGCCGCATCAGTCCTATAAACCCCGCAAAGCCCACTTATTACTGAATTATATGTGACAATACTTGGAACAATCTGATTCTTCTTCATCTCATCCCAAAGCTTCAGAGCTGCATCCACTTTTTCTTCCCTGAAATACCCTGTTATTAGTGTTCCATAACTTACTTTGTCTGGAGAGTAGCCTTTTTTTGAGGCTCTTTTTAATAAGTTATGTGCATCTTCAAGCCTTTTCTCTTTGCAAAGAGTGTCCAGAAACATATTAAGTGTAACAGTGTCCATCTTTAGTCCTCTTCGAAGCATCTCATTCATTAATTTATATGCCTGAGCCATATCCCCTGCTTTACAGTTCCCATTTATCAACGTATTGTACGTAACAGCATCAGGTAGCACACCAACAGCTTCCATATTTTTCATATACTCATTCGCATCCTGCAGCTTCCCTTCCTGACACAACCCTTTCACCATTGTATTATGTGTAACGGCATTTGATCTGACACCCTTATCCGCCATTTGTTTCAACATTTCAAATGCCTTTGAACCATTGCTATGTTCAAAACACCCATTAATCAAGGTATTATATGTTACAACATCGGGTTCCACCTTCAGCCTTTCCATCTCATCCCTGAGCCGAAAAGCCTCATCCAACCTACCTTCCTTACATAAACCGCCGATCCACATATTATACGTCCAAATGTCAGGCGATATTTTGCTTTGTGTCATCAACTCAATTGTCTCGGCAGCCTGCTTCAACCAACCCAATCTACAAAATCCAGATATCAAAGTGTTGAATGTGTTCCTATTAGGCAACAGTCCCCGATTTTTCATATCAAAAAGCAGTTTCCTTGCCTCACCCAGTAGTCCTTTTCTGCAGAATCCATCAAGAAGAGTATTATAGGTGATTATATCAACCTGGCATTTAAACGGTTCTTGCTGCATTGAATGAAAGAGATTCATGGCATCAGAGAATTTTGATTTAGAGCAAAAGCCATAAATAAGGATGTTGAAAGTGCTGGTGGTTGGGGCAATGCCAAGATGTTGCATGTCGCGAAAGAGTTCCTGGGACAGAGAAATAGAAGTTGGAGAAGGTGATTTCACTAGGGAATTAATGAGCATATTCATAGTGAGAACTGAGGGGCGTAGTTGGCGCCGTTTCATGGATTTGAAGATTTGGACGGCAAGGTGTGGTCGTTTGACCTTGACATAAGCAACAATAGAGCTTTTGAGAAGGGATGTGGAAGGAGGTGGAAGAGTGGAGGGAGGATGAGCAAGATACTGAACCAGGGAATGTGTTCTATCAACTGCAATGAAGTGCATGATATAGAGGGGAGAGTCAGAAAAGGTGGGGAAGTTTTTTCCGCAAAAGTGGAAAAATGGGATTAGATGGGGCTCAGTTTTGGCCAATTGGAGGGAAGAAAGGATTTGAGGAATAAGGGATAGGGAAATAGAAGGGATAAATGGAGCGAGGAGGAATTTTAGAGTTTTAGGGTTTTGAGCCTGAGGAGAAGACAATATTGAAGCGATCTTTTGGACAAGCTTGCTTTGACCAACGTCTGGTGGAGTTGGTGGCATTTCCATTCCAGAGTGAAAGAAGGAAGAGATATCACCTGCACCAAAAGAATATGTCAGTGGAAATGAATGCTTCATAAATCCTCTCGAAATTCAACATTAGATGAATCCAGCTACAAAATTGAAAATCACTTATTTTTTCACACAAAAAAGCTACAAAATTGACAACATTAGATGAATCCAGCTAATGACAAAATCCAACTCTAGTGCCGACATGTCAATGATTCCAGATACATAATGCCAGATTTGCATCAAACTTTATGTAGTTTAACAACAATGCCCGACTCTTCATCAAGTCATAAACTCTAGGATAGTTCAGTGCTAATTTAAACAAAATAATGCGAAGAAGACTGTGTCGTATTTTTCCCACAAGTACTCATCATCCCCCCTCCCCCTCCTCTTTCATATGCTCTACCTTTGTTGTTTTATACCAATCATAAAGCATTCCCGACTTACAGAATTAGCTCTCAAGTCCTCAGATCCACTCAGTCTTGATATGTTAGGTCACCAAAAGAACTGATGCTTGAACATTTGTGAGTCAGTAATTCCTGGTCAAGAACCAACTGTTTTAGAATCCTAAGATAACATACGAATTTGAATCTTGCAAGTACAAAATTTAAATCCAAATTTACACCGTCAGCCATACAATTTAGCCTGTTGAACTCATAGTCAGAAACTAATATATTTCAGGAATAACCAAGAAGCTCACTATTCATTTCCCCCTGCATCTTAGCAAAACAATATGGTTTGATCCACAAACAACTACACCCGTCTACCTTTATTTCCTAAAGATCTCTAAAAGAAATATGTGACGAAGCCTTCTGTTTCAGTTATGAGTCAATTAGTAGGATGAGTCCATGACCCTAGCCATTTTTGAAAGCACCAAGGCTGCTGCTAGCATTCAAGTTCCACTTACACTGTCACCTATAGCTACTTTATCAGAAGCTACATAACATTGGTTATAACATTCAAGAACAATTATAAATAGTGTTCTCCACCTTCTCATTTGGACAAAAAAATATATTGCCACTATCATTGTTGGAACTCATAACCTCCAAGCCTTGTTGAAAGCACGAAGACTCTTTTTTTTTCTTTTTCTTTGAAAGTTGTGATTTTATCTATTGTAGCCCAATGGACTGAAAAAAAAATACAACAAACAAAGTTACATATAGGTAAGGGGTCCAAACAAGAATATGTTGCTCATGGGCCCTTTGCTTTGCCAAATCATCTGCCTTACCATTCCATTTCTTTTCCAACCAGTAACGATACATGCAAGGTCTCTAATCTTATCAAATAATGTAACGAAGTCTCCAAGGAGGCTTGAGATCATCCTTGCACCATTAAATCAAAACTAGACTGTCACCCTCAACGTGTAATGTCTCCATTAAATCAGAACTAGACAGTTGCTTAGCAGCATCTATAAGCAAATAGAACACTGGATAAAACATACAATAACAGTTGGAAATACTGCTCTTCTGATGTCTCCATTTGGAAGGGGGAAAAATCTAATGATATCTTTGTTTGAAATTAGAATGTTCATTGCAAGTTTTGAGAAAATAAATAACGACAAATTTGCCAGCTACGTTTTTTTTAAGATTTAAGGCTTAATTTTACCATTCGTGATTCACAATGAGTGTTATTTAATGTTTAATCTAATTAACTCTATGAAATGGAATACGTAAAATTTTTCTCATGCAATGTCAACCTCACTACTCGAAGACTTTAAATGTAACAAATTATTAGTGGAAGTACTTCAACTATCTGAAATCTGAATTACTTTTCAACACCCTCAGCACAAGCATGAAAATCAGAAAAAAATTCTCTGCCAGAAACTCAACAGAACAAATGAAGAACATCTACTCGGAAAACTTAATATAAAACTACTTAACATATAGAAATAGCCCACATTATTTTCATGCAATATACAGATACGCAAACTCGGAAAGCTTCAGTCATCTAACCTAAGCCAGCAACGAGAACATGAACAGGGAAAAAAATACTGAGAACTACAAAAGTATAAAAATAAATAAGAAATAAAACTTAGTATTCGACATGTCCACCTGGTGAAACAGGTCACTTTACGCCGAGAAGAACGAGCCACAGTCGGAAAGGACCAGCGATTTTAGCTGCCGCCGAAGGGAACGATCTGCAGCTGCTGAACAGAGAAGCTGAGGAAGAGACAGAGAAGGCTCTTCTAGCACAAGTAGTTGTCATGCCTTTGCTTCCTACTGCAAGTAGCTCTGGAGGGAAATCTTCGTCCCATGCGCTGCAATTTGCGAATGGACTCTATTTCGTATTTTTGTTAGAACTTAGACGCGCTTTACGCTAGATGGGGATGCATTGTGTGATCTCTGAACTCTGAAGTCATACGTGCGGCTCATCAGACTCTTTCATCTTCCAAGAGCCAAACAGGCCCAGAAAAAGCCCAGCCCAACCTTTCGGGTGGGTTCGGTAAGTTAATCCGGTTACAATATGAGTGGAGGATATATGTACCGGTGTGTTGCATCCTTGTCGGCAGTCCAAGTAAAAGATAAGAGTAATGCTATATGCACTTTCAAAGTGCTTGCCCTCGGCCACATTCTGACGTGGAAGGCTTATGTGGCCATCCACGTCAGAAGCCGACGAAGCACTCCTCTCTCGCCCGCCCTCCTCTCTCTCCCGCCCTCCTCCCTCTCTCCCGCCGGCGATCTCTCCGGTGAATCCCTCCTGCCTGCCCTCTCCCTCCCGCCCGCCTCTCTCTCCCGCCCGCCCTCTCTCTCCGCCCGCCCTCTCTCTCCCGCCCGCCCCTCTCTCTCTCCCCCTCCTCTCTCGCCTGCCTCTCCTCTCGCCCGCCCTCCTCTCTCGCCCGCCTCTCTCTCTCGCCCACCTCCTCTCTCTCCCGCCCTCCCTCTCCCGCCCCCTCTCTCCGCCCTCCTCCCTCTCTCCCGCCCTCCTCCTCTCTCCCACCTGCGATCTCTCCGGCGAATCCCTCCCGCCTGCCCTCTCCCCTCCCGCCCGCCTCTCTCTCCCGCCCACCCTCTCTCTCCCGCCCGCCCTCTCCCGCCTGTCTCGTCGTTGTTGGCCAGCACCACCGATTTGAGCCCCGACTCGGCAGTCCCCACGTCCTCCGCGGTGAACTCAGCGAACTCGTGGAACCCCGTGAAGTTCTTCAGGTACGCCACCGCGGGGGCGAGCTCCGGGACGTTTCCCACCGCGTGGTCGAGGCAGCGGAGGCCGAAGTTCAGAGGTTCCGGGGTTCGAATCTGAGGAGGAAGGAGGACGAACGGTTGTCGGGGTCCCGGTGATTGACGTAACGGAGGACGATGTCGCCGTAGAGGAAACCTCGGATGTGACGGCTTAGCCGTCGGGACCGAGAGGGGTCGGCGATGCTTGTTCGAAAAGCCGCGTCCGTGACCTCGAGCGCGACCGCACGGACGGCGAGGCCGTGCGAGGAGGCGAAGCGCTGGAATTTGGGGAAGGAGAAGGAAGGGATCGAAGTGCCAGAGTTCCGAGCGGCAGTGGTGATTGAAGGCGAGTAAGGAGCGGAGAATTGGAAGCTTCGAGCTTCTTCTTCCCCACGATCTTGGCACGCCTCGCCGTTTCTTTGTGTGAGAGGGCGGACTGGAGGAAGAGGGAGTGAGAGGGCGAACGGGAGGAAGAGGGAGTGAGAGAGCGGACGGGAGGAAGAGGGAGGGAGAGGGCGGACGGGAGGGAGAGGGGCAGGGGAGACTGAAGCGGGCCGGTCTTGGATGCTGATGCAGCATATTAAGTGGATGGCCACATAAACCATCCACGTAATAATGTGGCTGAGGACCAGCACTTTGAAAGTGCATATAGCATTAAGATAAAGGAAGATCTATCTTCCTATTCTAGAGGAGTAATGCTATATGCACTTTTAAAGTGCTGGTCCTCAGCCACATTCTTAGGTGGATGGCTTATGTGGCCATCCACGTAATCCACTGCATCAGCATCCAAAACCGACCCGGTTCCGTCTCCCCCGCCCCTTCTCTTTTGACCCGGCCTCTCCTCCCTCTTCCCTCCGCCCGCCCTCTCCCTCCCTCTCTCGCACCTGCCCGCCACCCGTTCCTCCTCCTCCGTCGCCGCCGCTCTGGAGAAGGAAACCCCGCCGCTGCTCCCGGAGAAGGAAACCCAGCCACCGCGCTCGGAGAAGGAAACCCCACCGCTGCTCCGGAGAAGGAAACCCAGCCGCCGACGCCAATCAATACAGATCCACAACCAGAAATCAGACTCTCACTTTCTCTCTATTTATACTGACACGCCTCTCTTCGAGATGTCTCTTATTGTCTTTAATGAAATAGCCCCTTAGAGAATGAAAAGAATTTTTGGGTTTAGTGGGTATTGTCGTGGCAGATCTATGAGTTTAATTGATCGTGTTCTGAGGGTACGATTTGGGGTAGATCGATGGAAGGAGGGAGGAAGTGGCCGATGTTGACTGGAACGATGTCGATTAGGGAGAGGGACCCGTCAGCGGGAGTTCGGACCAGGACCTTGCTGGACATAATCCGGGAAGTGGAATCGATCAAGTACGGCCAAGGCAGGCAGAAGATCAATGGAAGTCGTTCAAAGACCGCCTACGAATGCGTCTCCGTCTCCGTCACAAGCGACTTTATGCACATGATTCCGACTGCTCTCGCGCGATGCCACGATGACCCCCACGAACCCCTTCCCGGTTGGGTCGTCGGCGGGGTGGGTCGCCGGTGCCGGAGGGAGAAGACCCCGTCCGATGAGGGTATCTCTGATGACGCTGCTGGAGCGGATGGACTGGCATCCGGTGCCGCCCCTAGTGCCGCTGGGCGGCACCTCCGACGATGGGGAGAAGGACGGCTAGACGGAGGAGGAAGAAGAAGAGAGAGAGGCGGGCGGGCGGGAGGGAAGAGGGAGGGAGAGGGCGGGCGGGAGGGAAGAGGGAGGAGAGGAGGGCGGGCGGGAGGAAGAAGAGGGAGGGAGAGGGCGGGCGGGAGGAAGAGGGAGGAGAGGCGGGCGGGAGGGAAGAGGGAGGGAGGGCGGGCGGGAGGGAAGAGGGAGGAGAGAGAGGCGGGCGGGTCGAAAGAAAGGGGCGGGGGAGACGGAACCGGGTCGGTTTTGGATGCTGATGCAGCGGATTACGTGGATGGCCACATAAGCCATCCACGTAAGAATGTGGCTGAAGACTAGCACTTTGAAAGTGCATATAGCATTACTCATTCTAGAGGAAACTCTAAACGTTAAACCCTAAACCTTATCTAGACTGCCAACTTGGTGCCGGGTGGACAACGACATCACAATGTAAACCCTCATAGTAAAATGAGCATTTTTCTTACATTATTGTGTATTAAATCAATGAATAATATCGTAAAAATATGAGTTATTTTAAATATTAACAAGTATAGAATAAAAAATCTAATATTTTGTAAATAAATAATTATAATTAGCCTCATCTATTTTTTTCCTTGTAATCAAGTGAAAACCTATGAGATCCTAGGGTGAAACCCGAAACCAACTTCTCTGTTCGTTGGGTCCGTTGAATTGAATCTATTGAATTGAATAAACCCTGACCTAACACTATTACAACTTAATTTGGGTTCAGCTCATCGTAAATAGGGATGTAAATGGGTAATAAATAGTGCGGGTAATGGGTTTCGTCTACCGTTTATATTTTTGAACCCTTTACCCGTTACCATCCGTATTCGTTTAGTTCCGCAAAATTCTATTCTGTTTATTACCTGCCGAAAAAATGGGTAATCAAGTAATAAACGGGTAATAAACAGGTAAATAATACAAAAATCACAAAAAACCCAAAAAAAAGAGCAAAATTTTCTCAAGAAGAAAAAGAGGAAAATTTTCTCAGGATGAAATAGAGGAAAATTTTCTCAGGAAGAAAAAGAGGAAAAATTCATAGTATGAATTCACATTAAATAAACAAACAAATTTCTCTAGCAGAAAAATGAAAGAGGAATATATAGATCATAATGGCATGAGCAGAAAAAACCAGAAAACAAAGTTCAACAGATAATTTCAGTATTAAGGCACTAATAATAAGAGAAACAAGTAAAATGGTCTCTTCCCGAAATGCTAAAGAACTTGAATCAAATTAAACAAGATGCACTCGTGCACAAATTATCCAGCCACCACACACTCATCATGGGATGAACACAAATATTGAGCAGCTTGAGAAATGAAAGCTAAAAACGGAGAACTCTACAGAACTACATCGAGTTTAAAAAAAAACACGGAAATGGGCAAGAAAACCTGCATGAAATTAAGTCTTCATTCACTATGGTTTGAATTATCACCAGAACGTTTGACTATCATAACATTCAACAACAGCCAAATCATTCATTAGCCTATCGATAAACTCAAAAATAACAGTACTCCAGAAAGAATCGAACAAAATGGAGTCTTCACGTTTCAGTGATTTTTCCTGTTCACTTTATTGTGTTCCAACTTCCAAGCCATTTGGAAAAACATTGACTAGCACGCACGCGTTTGCCTATGTTTGCTTCAAATTTTTGAAGCGCTTACTTCTTTGTAAGAATGTCAGACCAAATTGAGAGAAAGAGAAAAAAATATTAGAACATCGAAGAGAGAAGAATATAACCCAAAACCAAAAGAGAAGAGAAAGAGAGAGAATGAGACGAACAAAGGAAGAAGAGAATCAAATACCTCATGCTAGGACTAGGAGCTTCCTCGTATGCCTCGGGCGAGAGAGAACTTTCGCTGTTTGCAGACTCGTCGAAGTCGTCTTCCACGAAATCGATGGGTAAATTTAGGTCTGATTCTGCCATTTAGACTCTTATAGTTTTAGACTTGTATAAGGGATTTGGGACTTTGGTCCTTTGGACAATGGATACCGAGAAGTGAGAACAATGAGAGAAGGTGAAGTACGGAAGTGGGTCCGAAGGATAATAACTACATAGTCTAAATTGTCTAATAGTATATTAGTAATAGAATAGTATAATAGGGTTGTAAGTTTGTAAGTTTGTAACTTATAATTTGTAAGTCATAAGTTATAACTAATAATTTATTACTTGTCACAATGTTACTTGTATTAAATTATTAATATTATGCTATAATGCTAATGTGTAGCCCAACTGCTTGTCACAAAATGTTATTTATATTAAAGTTATGCTAATGCGTAGGCTAAGTGCTCAAGGACTAAGGACAAAGGAGTAGAGAATTAGAGATTAGGCCAAGAGGGAGTCACCTCACTTAGGGTCTTAGGGAGGGAAAATCGGAATAAAAAATTTAGAATAATAACTAAATAGAGAAAGAATTAATTAGGAAAAATCTAAAATCTAAGTAGCATAATTGCATAAATAGCAAGGAGTCAATGACTAGGGACTCAGGGAGAGGGAAGGAAAACCAAAATTAGAATATTAATTAATTAGAGACGTAAGTAACTAGTAATTAAAATCAATGATATTATTTATAACTTATTAAGAATTTAGGGTATATGACCTGATAGGAATGTCTGTCCTAATATGTTAATTAATAAGGTAGTATTAGATTACTAATACTACCTTATTTAGTTAATTATGAATTTACAATATATGAGCTATCTTTTATGAGTATGAGTTTATGACTATGACTCAATGACTTTATGAGATCATGAGTTAAAGTCAATATATATTGACTTCTAATAATTACCAAAATATAAAAATATTCAAATTCTCTCCAAACTTTTCAACTATACAAATTTTTATAATAAGTGATAATAAAACATAATAAGGTTATTTATATAAAAAATAAATATTTTATGATTAAACTAAGTATATATATAAATTTACTATATTACCCCTACTTAAACGGTAAACTGGTAAAATGGGTTCGGAAGAGCTATTTCCGTTTCCATCCGTTTATTAAACGATAGAGCAGTAAAGGGATAATAATATTTTATTCTCATTTTGTTCCATTTAATAATCAATCGGATGGTAGAGCGGGTAATCGGCTCTCATTTACATCCCTAATCGTAAATGTGTTAGATACACATTTGGGATGGAATTCGTGGCATTTAATAGTTATTCTAATTATAAATTCAAAATTTGTTGGACTTCTATTAAGCAAGTTATTATATATTGAATAATACTAGTTGGACCTTCATACAATTCCCCTTGTTGTACTAGCCCATGTGGATGCAGAGTTGGCGTCCATACAGACGATTGGGTTTTGGGTTTTAGAGTTTGGAGTTTTGGGTTTTGGGTTTTAGAGTTTGGAGTTGTGGGTTTTAGGGTTTTAGGGTTTTAGGGTTTTTAGGGTCTTAGGATTTAAAAAAAAATTGTTCAACAAATAGAGTAGTAATACGAATACTACAAAGTAGTATTGGAAGGGTTTACACTTTACATGCATCTTGACGTAGCGTCTACGTAGCAGTCCAAGTAAGAGATAAACTTGGAGATAAAATAGGTAATATTAATTTTTTTATTTTAAATATTATCTTCTTATACTATGGGTAAACCTAAACCCTAATTTTTTTTGGGCGGTGATATAAGTACTATGGCTTTTTACTTATAAGATTTTAAATCTTGAGGTGGAGTCCACGTTGCAATCTAGGTAAGAGATATACTCAGAGATAAAATATTTTTAAATAAAATATTAGCTACCTATTCTATGGATAAACCCTAAACCCTAGATTTTCTCTTACCTAGACTACTAACTATGCAGCCATGTCACGATGTAAGACCTCGAAGAAAAATATAGAAGTACTGATATCATTTTTCTTTTTTTTATTTTCTTGGACCACCAACTAATTATCACGTCATCGATGTAAAACCTTAAAGTAAAATATAGAAGTACTGATATCATTTTTCTTTTTCTAAAAATATATTGATCACGATTCTTATGTGGATGGCAGTTGTACCATCTATGTCTGGAGGTGTGCATAAAGTACCTAATTGAAATGTAGCTAGCATTACTCTCTATGTGCCTAGGCCACATTACCTATCCACCATACCCGATGTAACCAACCAATAGGAAAACTTAAAAAATAATAAAATATTTTTTATTTTATAAATCCTAAAATTTGAAAGATAAACCCTAGGCAACTATATTCCGAATTGGCTAATTACGTCAAGTACGTTAGATAAGTACTGTGCATAGGTGCAACAAATATTTTCTGAGTGGTGATATGCGCATTGTGACTTTTTACCGTGAGTTTTTACAGTGTGACATGGCATCATCATTGGCAGTCCATGTAAGAGATAAAATAGGAATTCCTATTCTATGGAGAAGTCTAAACCCTAGACCTTATCTGGAATGCCAACTAGGCTGGCAGGAGGACAACCACATTAGGATGTAAAACCTCATTGTAAAATGTTAAAATACTGATATCATTTTACTCTAAAAACCCTAAAACCCTACACTCCATAGTACCACAAACTGAGCACCCTCCATTACTACAACTAAAATTCTAAAAATATTAATGCTAGTTACACCTTGACCAAGTACCATATGGCGTACCTCCTCATGTGGATGTCATTCAAGAACAGAATCCTAGTAAGCATCTTCTTGGAATAGTTTGTTTTTAAAAAGAGTAATGCTAGATGTAATTAACATTTTTTAAAACCCTAAAACCTCAAAACCCAATAATCTACACCTGACTAGATGCTAACTAGAGGAGTATTGTACGAACGTGAAGCTAGCATTATTCTTTTTAAAATTGAACCAACCATCAAATGAAATGTGTTGCAGATTTAATTTTAACCTATTTGTATTGGCTTTTACTAGTAGTTAGAAACTTAGAATTAAAACGTGTTGTTAAATAAGTCTTATTTTACCAACAGACTTCTTGTGATGAATATGCATGGTATTGAGACACCTATAGTATGGTTTATAAAGTTTTATGATTAAACTCAACAAGAATCCACCTAACAAGAGGATTTATATTCAACACAAAAATATCCCTACAGCTTTAGGGAGACACTGGGTCAGGTGCATGCAAGCGGAAGGTTTTAAATCATGACTCCACTTATGTCTAACCATGGGTCTACAACCTTGAAAACTATCATCATCAATATTTGGTTTGGAATTAAGAAATCTTACTATTATCCACCTCTATAGACTTTATAATTGTTTTTATTATTTGATATTAATTAATTTTTTGTAAGATACAAGGTCATAATTGAATTTTCTATTGAAAGCAAGGTAAAATGATTTAAATAAATATACTGTTCTTTATTATTTATATTTTGCTTTGGTATCATTTTGTATTATTTATGGTATACAATATACATTAATGGTATAAAATTTAAATAGAAGTACCTAATAATCCACTCTTTTCATAACACAATGAATGAAAATGGATAAAAAGAAATTTGACCAACATAAATATATTTCACCAAAAATATTGGTTCAATAATAATTTTCTTATGATTTTTTTTTTCAAGTAAATTTGTTTAGATGGAGGTTATCCTATAGGAGGCCTGTAAATAACTTAGTTTTATCACGTAAATGCTATTACATAAATCTCGAGTTATGAATCCAATCGTGAAAATAACTTACAAATATTCTTTTATCGGTTACTAGTTACTATAGTTCAGTGTGATTATTAGTTATTTCAACATTATTAAATATTCTTGCTCATGATATAGATATTTCCACGGTTCATATTTTTTAATAAATTTATGAAATTAAGATTGATCACATGTTTTTTAGATATCTTAATTTACCCAACTATGGACTCAATACAAAAAGCTATTCATGTTGTAGATTCACTCCCCATATTCTCAAATTATTTTCCTCATCTGAACAAATCAAATAATAACTCAGAAATATTTTCACTCGGTATCAAACTAGTGTGTGAAATAGTAAAAATAATTATATTAAACCGTAATAGAGTACTGTGTTATCCAATAAACTAAAATTATCTAATTGATAGGCGATCAATCTTGTTTTTTAAATTGTAGTTAGATAAAATCATAAAGATCAATCGGATACAGATAAAAAAAAAGATCAACAGGATACATATAAAAAAAAGTTCAACCGGATAAAAGAATATATACAGAAAACAAAGGATTTTTTTTCGGATAAAAAATAAGATTTCTTTATTTTTAAAAAATAATTTTGAAAATTTTACAATTTTCCTCTTTGGCTTGTTATTTGCCAGAGCCTTTTTTTTCTTTTATGTTATTCCAAATTATGAAGATTTTATGATGGACCCACGAGTACAAGGCATAAACGCCAAGTCGCGTCAGGCCATCAGCTACATAGCTGGCTGTCGGCTTGCATCCGCGCCGACACTCCGCATAGCGCGGGAAATACCTGTACTTTCTACCATAACCGTACAACAACCCAAGAATCGCCGAGGAATACATTGTGATCTTCTATGGAGATCGCCTACTCGCCGTGTTTAAGAACGAAGACGTGACCGTCCGATCGGGGCACCGGCCGGTGGGACATGACCGCTCAAATGCGTCGATCCGATAACAATAATTGATTAGTGAGATGTGACAAAAGGGACACGTAATTGGATGATTATCGACGTTTTGGACTTTATCCATTAATTAATTTGAATAGTTAGTTACTGTCGCTTAACTTCGTTGACCGGAGTTGACTCAACTAAAGCTGATTGGTTCATTAAAGGATCTCTCGCTAACAAGATCTAGTAGCGGGTTTTGAGATCAGCCGCCTCCTTAATTGCTCATTAAATAGCTAATAGCCAGTATCCGGGTCGTCTATACCTTCGTTAAAGCGAAAGGGCTCGTGGGACCGGTTAAGAAACGGTTGCGATCTTCGACTCCGCGTTAACCATTTCGCCGGAAAACGATCGGTGCGGGAGGCAAATGCAAAGGGTCCAAAAACCTCATCCGCCTGAGGAACCGCTCGTTCCGATGATCGGGACCCTGGCGTTGGCCGACGTGGCTGTCTTGCCGTTAATCACGCCGTTAGAGGCATCTCTACGTGGCACTCCACATCAGTGGTCCTGTCTCGAACGGGGGGCTACCCCGAGCTTAAAGCCAGGAAGCTCTGGAGACTGGAATGTGTCTGGCGATAGACTGGGACCGCGGGATTAATTTCATGCCCGCTTGAAAAAGTAGTAATATTTGTATTATTTTTAGCAGCTGCTTTCCGGCGCCTGAGAGGGAGTTGAAAAGGGGCTGCTTCTCTGTGCGCTCTTTTGTTCTGGCCTCTTTCTGGAAAAAGGTTTCCGTTCTTCCGACGACGGGAGGATCTTTCCGGCTTCGGTGAACGGCAAATGGCGAGCGAATCTCGTAGGATATGAGGTTTCTTGGAGCGGATGTTCGTCTCTGGCGCGCTGTAGAGGTGGTGTGAGGGAGACGGAGAACCGTTTTGGTCCTCTGAAGATGATTTCGAGAAAGACGGTTTTGGTCTTACTCGCCTTCACCGTTCTTTCGCCTATCGTTCTTTACACGGAGAGGCTCGGCACTTTCTCCAATTCTCTGAGTAAGTTCCGTAGATTCAAGGGAAAAGAAACTTTAAAACTAGAGAGAAATGAGAAGATTTATCCGTTTTTTATACCATCTTCTGTCTCATGTTGTTTTTATTTCTTTCTTCCCTGTAATCACCAGGCAGAACCGAGTTCCTCGAAGATTCTTCAACTCTCGTGAGTTAATTTTCTGTTACTACATTATTTTGTTTTACTAAAGTTACTCGACAGGGTCTAAAAGCCAGGAATTTTGTTTGAAACTTTCAGAATTTTTTACGAAAATGTTGCTTAACATGTATAACTAAAAAGATTTGCTTTTTTGGCTGTTTCAGGCATTTGGTGGTGATATTGGCAAATTAAACGCGCTTCCGCAGGTTAATATTGGTTTCCGTGTAACTTAGGATCGTGCTTCCTTATTTCAGATCCATTTGTCCATCTTGATTTTCGTTTTGCGTGTCTTTCGACTCATAGGAAATCTCGGATTCTTTGAAAGAGCCAATTGGAGATGTCTATCTTGCGGATTCGGGTGAAAAGAATCCTGCTGGAGAGAACAATTCGTCAGCAGAAGGTTTGTTTTTGTATAAAGTTTGAACTTTTGTCGTCATCTTGAAAGAACAGTTATAACTTTGAAGTAGATGCGATGAGATTTCATGACCGACGTAATTCGTAAAATTCTTTTCGTGCTGTGTCTTGTAATCATCCGCTTACTGATTGTCATTTACAGTATTCCGCTTAAAGCAATCTCCGGAGCATAAAGCGAGGGTATTATCTGCAGCAAATGAGGAAGATGTGCCTCAAAAGCTGGACTTGATTGAACAAGGAACAGGCAGAAGCAGTGAAGGAACCAGCAATGGAAAAGAAGAGTCGGTTAAAACTGTTCCAGTCAAAGAGGTAACTCTTCTCGTCGAGGTAGCCATTCATTTTGGCGCCTGCTGTGGCTGTCCCGCTTTGAGGCCTTTTAGATTTATAATTTCTTTATATTTCTGTTTCGATGCTTATAGAATTAATATTTTGGAAGTCCTATCTAGCTGCCACGTTTTTGCTTTTCTCGAGCAGTTGTTTCAAGCTTATGTCATATGGCATTTCCAATAAATTTGTAGCTTTGTAGGAGAAGAAGCTTGTCAATAATACTCGATATTATATGATTGATATTGAGCTTTTTTGAAGCTGTTAATTTCTCCACTTGTAATGATTTTTTCTACTGTTGTTGGAAGGTAATGAGTTGAGCTTTACACCTACATTATTCTGATACTTTTACATATCCACAATGTTAGGTACCAGCCAACCCCGCAGATCATAACACAGGTTTTTCTATTGAAATCAAGCGATGACATGATTTGAGCTAGTCAAGGGGTTTTAATCAATATTGCACTTCGAACCATTATGTTTCCAAATGAAATAAAGTTTTCGCCATTCTCAAAAGAGGGTTTTTTGTTGTTTTTTTTGGTGGATTTATCACGCCTTGTTAGCTATCTTACAATTTTGGTGGTTTGATTCTTTATAAACGGGGTGGAGACTTCTCTTTTCGTTGCTACAATGGGAAAGAGATCCCGAGTGACTTTCGTTGAAACAATGCCAATTCTTGGACCAATGCTCAAAAGGAAAAATGAAGAGTGGAATTTAGATCAATTGTTATTAGTCCTATGTTTCAGTTTATATATGACAATTGTCATGGATCTGTTTCTGTGATGATAAAAGCTCAGCAGAATAATTTAGTATGTACTTGAGAGGGATTGAATATGCTGCTTCCCAGTCATTTTAAACTTTTATGTTGGCTTGTTGAAGCAGTCATATGAAACGTGATATTTGGGGCCACTGATGAACAGGTTATAGTATGTCATGTTTTGTGTAAAGTGCTTGTGGATTCCAATAACCTTCTGTGCTTTTATCTGTAGGAAAACAAAACCAAGCAGCTACAAACATCTGGTACTGTTGGCTTGCGGGAACTCTCGCAGAACCAAAACTGAGCCGCCAGATGGCAAAGTAGTTTTAGATGATGCTAGAGTACGGTACCTTAGAGATCAAGTGGTCAGAGCTAAGATCTACATTAGTCTGGGATCCATCCGAAGCAACTCTCCCTTATTGAAAGATCTCCGACAAAGACTAAGGGATGTTCAGCGAGCAATTGCTGATGCAACGAAGGATTCTGATCTGCCAAAAAGGTGAGTCCTTATATCAAACATCTCTATATTGTTGGTTTTGTTGATTCAACCTCTTTTATTAGTTTCCATGTTTTCTATATTTGAAAATGTCTTCCTTTCATGTCTGATCTTTTTGTATGAAACCAGTGCCAATGAGAAAATGAAGGCAATGGACCAATCTCTTGCCAAAGCTAAGCAGGTCCAAGATGACTGTAATGTCATCATCAAGAAGCTCCGTGCTATTCTCCATTCCACAGAAGAACAGCTCCGTGTTCATAAGAAGCAGGCTATTTTTCTGACCCAGCTAGCTGCAAAAACCCTTCCTAAAGGTCTTCATTGTCTGCCTTTACGGCTTTCTACTGAATACTATATGCTTAACCCTGGCCAACAACAGTTCCCGAACCAAGAGAAGCTAGAAAACTCCAGCCTATATCACTACACACTTTTCTCGGACAATGTGTTGGCAGCAGCTGTTGTCGTGAACTCAACTGTTTTTCATGCCAAGGTATGCTTAATTCGGATTCCAATTATGCTCTATTTTTCGGGGTTGGGAATTTCAGTACATCTGGATCAGCTTGACCCTTGAAATCCAACGTGTAATGGCTGACATGCCCTGTGTATCAGATAGTAATCTCTAGCCTGTCGGTAGACTTACTTGTAAACAATAGAAAAAGTGAGATTTTACGTATTGGTATGTTGTTTCATTGCTTCTAAAACCCAAGGTGTATCTGATGATATGCAAGTTGTGGTTGATATGTCCTCCCATTAGTATTTGAGTTATTAACTTTTGAACTTAACAATCTGTCTCATTTTGTAGGAACCTGAAAAGCACGTATTCCACATTGTCTCAGACAGGCTCAATTATGCTGCAATGAGAATGTGGTTTCTGGCTAACCCACCTGGTGTGGCTACAATTCAAGTTCAGAATATTGAAGAATTTACATGGCTGAATGCAAGCTACAGTCCAGTTCTCAGACAGCTTGCATCACCATCTATGATAGAGTATTACTTCCGCACGCACCGTTCGAGCTCAGATTCAAACTTGAAGTACCGGAACCCTAAGTACCTTTCTATCCTGAACCATCTCCGGTTCTACCTACCCGAGATTTTCCCAAAGCTCAATAAAGTGCTATTCTTGGATGATGATGTAGTAGTTCAGAAGGATTTGTCTGCACTTTGGAGAATTGATATGAAGGGAAAGGTGAATGGTGCAGTTGAAACTTGCGGCAAGAGTTTCCACCGGTTTGATCGGTATCTAAACTTCTCGAATCCACTCATTTCTAAGAACTTTAATCCTCGTGCTTGTGGATGGGCGTATGGAATGAATATGTTTGATTTGGATGAATGGAGGAGGCAGAAGATAACTGAGGTGTACCATTCATGGCAAAATCTGGTAAAGATTCTTTGAACTTGTTCTTAAAAAAATCTTTGAAATGCAAAATTTCAATTTGTCCATTTCATAGATGAAAGTGCAATTATAGCACGTACATACCAGTGCAGACACACATGCACACACAACAGCCACACACCCGCGCACACACCTGCGCACACACATGCACATGCGCACACGCACTTTGCAGTGTGTGCACACACACTATCATCACACACAGACACACTTACGAGTATTTTTTTTTTGTTGCATTTGTGATGGTATCTTTTTGTTAATGGTTACAACTTGATTCTATGCAGAACCATGATAGAACGTTGTGGAAGTTGGGAACTCTCCCTCCCGGTCTGATAACTTTTTGGAATCGCACATATCCTCTTGACAAGTCGTGGCATATTCTGGGTCTTGGTTATAATCCCAGTGTGAGCCTGAAGGAAATTGAGAAGGCAGCTGTTATCCATTATAATGGAAATTTGAAACCTTGGCTTGAGATACGCTTACCCAAGTACAAGGATTACTGGGCAAAGTTTGTTGACTTTGACCAAGTATATTTGCACGAATGCAATCTGAATCCTTGAAACAAGTTTGTCCAGCGCTCAGGTTACCATGGCTTATTATTTCAGTGGCCTTGTTATATGCTGTCAGCTTTTATTTATTTATTTCCCTCATTCTAATTGCAAGCAGGTCTAGGTTGATTCTTTCTGCTCACACAGCCTTGTCATAAATCGCCAAATTCATAAATTTGTTTTCCTTTTTTTTTTTTTCCTGTTGGCAAACTTCCATTTTGTGCCAGTTCAGGTATATTGTACATGTTTCAGTTAGAATACAGTGATTTCAGATCAAGAAGTGTTCCACGATAATGCCACTCTCTCTCCCTCTCCCTCTCTCCCTGTGTCTCTATCCCTCTCTCGTCCTTTTTCTTCCTCTCTTTATGGCTCTCTCTTTCTCCCGTACCATTTTGTTCACAGACAATTGTGCTCTGCAAAGATCGACTTTGTCGGCCAAAAAGCTCGTGCCATTTACACTTTCCATTAAAAAATGGTGGGCTAAATGTGATGAGTTACAAAGTTTTCAATGAAGCTTAAGATAACCTATTGAGAATTCCGGCTTTTGATGATGCAGTGGTGTCTGTTGTGTAAAGAAAAGAAAAGAACACGGAAGGTCGATCGTGTACAGAAGCACCACCAGGTACGGGAATAGTAGTAGTTTTTCTTCTTAACAAGGAAAAGGTGGCGAATGGAGCACTTTTTGGCTCGTCCCAACTTGTGTAGAACTTAAAATCTAAGCGGCTTTAGCTTTACAAGTCAAACCAGGTTGCCGCGAGATGCATGGCGACGAAACAAAGGTTAACAACTTAACAGGCAACGGCTATGACCGCACCGAATCAGGAGGAGCCAGGAGATAAAGTAACTCCCACGTGTAACGGGGTAAACGACAGCGTGTGATGGCATTCATGATCATGAAGCGGCAGAGAGGGCTGAACCACTCCCTCACGTGGTGGGGACCTTGGCAATGACGTCCTCTGCGGGGCCCGGCCGGTCCGGCCCGGCCCATCCCGATGTGCAAATTTCATTACCGTTTAAGGTGAGCTGGAGGGATTAGGGAAGGCTGTCCTGCGCTGTCGGTAGCGTGAGACTGGCGTACGTGGAGCCGTGCGATCTTATCTTTGGCTTGCTCGTCTGGAATCACGTGAGCCTCTTAAGTGGGCCCCGTGCTTCTCGTCCTTTTTTTTTTGGCTCTTGACACAGAGACGGGCAGAGTCGGGGACGTCCCTCTGTCGGTCGCACTCGCACACGGGAATAAAAAACTGTATCTACTGATTACTTTTTAAGTATACCACGCGGCATACGGTCTACAACTACGAGTCTGGGACGCGGCGATGAATTGAAAATCGGGGCGAGAGATCATCTCTTGCTGATCACGGTGGATTCCTCGGCTGCAGAGGGACACCAGTTATCTTCAGAAAATGGAAGCACTGATCCTTTATAATAATTAAATCGGCTTTCTTTCTTCAAATGCGGGAATATATTTGGCTGCTGGGAGAAGGATTTAGGAAGGAAGAACAATTAAATTAACGGCGCAAGGTACCCTTTTTGAGTCTTATCATCCTTGGAAAGGAAGGAATCCTCACGTGAGTCCTCTCTTATTAGTTTTATTCGTCCGTGGTATAGAATTCCTTTCTGTTGCTTCGCTTTCGAGGTTATGACACCCTTCGTTTTAGCCTTTCCATGCCTTTAATTTTGGAAAGGGGTTATCTGTTTCACCGGAGACAAATTAACCCAGTAACAAATTCTGGATGCTGAATAACACGGGGATCGATTGAGAGGTTGGTGTATATGCTGCAGCATTGAAGAGGAAATGTACAATAATCAATGTGTTTTAAAGGGGAAAAGAATTAGATACAACTGGTATCGTGGTACACTTTATACTTTTTTTTCTTTTTTTTTCTAATTTCCTTCTGATCTGCTTTCTTAGCTTCTTTGGGAGATTGAATTGGGGAACCCAAATGATACTTTCCCCTTAATTTCGAAAGAGTAATAAATTACTCTTTCCAAACGGGAATGATTCCCTGAGCAGCCAACCTCTTCTCCACCCAAAATACCACATGCTTTGCTGTGATTCTCTTTTCGTCAATGAGAAAAGGCTCAACAGTGCTTGCCCCTGATCCATATGAAGTCAGGGAGAATCCCTTTGGACCTGCACAATTAGAAAGTAGTAAAAATTAGGGCATTAACTAAGATTACCACACGTACGGTGGATATGTATATATATATATATATATATATGAGCCGATCATAATGTTTGTACCTGTGAGGACTCCACTGGGAAAGAACGCCCAGAAAGTGTAGGGAATGCCATTCTTCATAAACGAACCTTCCAACTATTACATCATAATTTCAGGCATATAAATTTCGAATCAGTATCGGCTAACGTTCTGCTTTCTGTTAATAAAAACAATTTGCCGACGTAAAACCAGTTTTTTTTGGTGTCCATCATGATTTATCAAAAACATGTATCCTTCGCGATTTATCAAAAACATGTATCCTTAGCGATTTATCAAAAACATGTATATATCCATCGCGATTTATCAAAAACATGTATCCTTAGCGATTTATCAAAAACATGTATCCATCGCGATTTATCAAAAACAACATGTACCCACTAGTAGTACTACATGTACATTAATTCAAAACTTTTTCATTAAATATAGAAATCTTACTGCAAAGTAAACTGTGCTTATTAATTACCTAATTATATGGTTAACTAACGACCATATTATATAATTTACTTAATACCTTTACATTATTTTCTAATCTGAAAAACATATTGTTCTCAGCTGAAAAAAACGCTGCTTTCCAATATTTAATTTGTCTAATTAGTCTTTTATAGCTAGCTTTTTCAGCAATAATATTAATTGGGAATAATAAATGGAGGAAGCGAACCTTGTTATCTTGAAAGGAGAGCTCAATTTCTGTGAGATCATCTTGAGCTTCAAGGACAGCTTTGAGTGAAGGTATCACGTCTTCTTCCATCAGTTCGGGTAGGGCTTTGGCTG
The DNA here is from genome assembly GCA_022405105.1 of Aristolochia contorta. NCBI lineage: Eukaryota > Viridiplantae > Streptophyta > Magnoliopsida > Piperales > Aristolochiaceae > Aristolochia > Aristolochia contorta. The sequence continues at coordinate 18,329,312 of CM039668.1, read as the reverse complement.
GAGCCTTCGCCGGAGTTGCGCGTTTGGGCTTCGCCGCTGTCGGCGCTTCTTTCGGATCAGTTTCAGCGCTTTCTTTTGCTTCTGTAGCTACAAATTTAAATGATATCGAAACAAATTCATCATATATCAAAGTTCTCATATAGTAGAAATTAAATAAGTCAGTTAAAAATTGAATAACTCAACCTGTGGCAGTGGACGATTCAGCTGAACAAACAAACTTCCCGGGCAGAAGAACCATCCTAATTGATCCCTGCTGCACTTCTCTCCTCGCCGCCTGGAAACTCGAAACTGAGACGGGATAAAGTAGGGAGCCCTTTGATGAAGTACCCGTCAGTAGTCTGCACATGTCGAACGACGACCGAGAAGCCATGTTATGCTGGGTGAAAATCATGGCCGATATTGCAGTACTAGTGCAGCTTCGTCTCACCGGGAAGCACTCAACTGGCCCGGCAGCATTGGTACCGCGAAAGGAGCCGGAAACTCGGACGAACTCAATCGAGAATTGTATTAATTAGGCGATCGACTTGGGCTTACGTACACTAGCTAGAAAGATTATGTGCCGGCGGGTTGGAACTAGCTGCAGGTACTGATCTGAGAGTAGTACTCACGATCTGAATGGCAGAAGAGATTGTGGTCTGGTCTGATTGAGGTATGTGGTGGGGAAAAAGATGAGGTTTTTTCATTCGGAGAATAATAATAATTAATAAAAAAACGCCATCCTCCAGTTTTTTGGATGGCTCTACATGACTCGCCATCCCTGAAGGGGATGAGTCCAGGCATGTAGGCCGATAATATATTACCCTCAGCAGTCCAGCGCAAGCAGACAATATGTACATGTCACTTTAAGTTTAAACCACACATGTAAGCCTTAGTAATTTCCATTTCATGATCAGAGTTTTCTTCTTATTTAAATGAAGTAGCTTAGCTTAATCAGGGACGGGCTTAGCTACAACTTAATTAATAAGGATGGAAGACTAATTCGTATATATCATCTCGTTCAAGCTAAAAAACTAAAGTTCAGCGCGCTCCCACGTACGTCGTCCATGCGCCTCAAAGAAATTCTCTTTACATGAATTAGGGGTTGATCTAAGCTGGAAATATTATAGTATTACAAAAAGTAAGCTGAGGCTATTATTGTAATACATATATATCTGTAAATATATAATATAATATCCAGTAATTGAGAAATTGAGAACGTAAGTTTTGTTTGCACTAAGTTGGTGTACTGGACCTCACGATCGAATCGTTCACAGCCATTTTTTATTATTCTTGTAATCTTAGCTGATAAATTTTGTGAGAGTACTTCCATTCGCTTAAATATGCGAGAAAACAGGGAGCAGGGGCGGCGGAGGAGGTCGTGCATGACTCGTCCTTAATTGTTTTCGTGATCGTGACATGAACTCGTGGACACGGCTCTGCGGAGTCAAGAAAAGCGACTCAGATTTCAGAGTCGGAGAGACGGATTTACAAAAGCGTTTGAGCTGTGATAAAGTGGAAACTAGCTAAGAGATGGGGGTTTTGTTCTTCGACATTCATGCGTGTGGGTGGATGAAAGCAGCAGTACTAGTTGGTGTTGCTAGACGAAACTCACTTGGATACGAATTAAACACCATTTAAATTTGTGTTAGAATTTAGTCCACATTGTTAAACGAGTAGAAAAGATTCTGGCTTATTAGTTAGAAAGAAGTTTTTTAACTTCGACTAGTCATTTTAGGATAAACCTTAGCCCAACTTTACATTGTAAATGGTATCACACGCGGGTCACACACTACTGACTTATTTTGGATAAACTAACTTTTAGTCATTTTGGCGGCCAACTTTATATAGTCACATAAAAGCAGGAGTGTACAATCGTTTTCTTTTTCCTATCATGATCCTTATGTAAGCTGTCTATATATGTATGCATATGCAAAGTTCCGAACATTCAAGGAGAGTCTTCTCAAATGTACATTAGATTGGCAGATAATTTTGGAATATGTGCATAGATGATGTGACCTTCTCCATGTATGATAATCCACTTGTTCTTGTTTACCTTATCATATATTATGGAAAGATATAGATACTATGCACGAACTTGTCACAAGAAATCAGCTAGCTAGTACTATTTGCATGCCCAGGATTGGTCTCCTCCTAACAGATACAAAACATCAATGGAGCTCGAATCTCTTAGAAATTGGTCTCATATTTTACAAGAACTCAGATTAGTTTGATCCGTACGTAAATTATCTGAGTTCTATATATAGTGAAATATGAGACAATAAATTAACAATATTTTTCTTGAGCTAAGTCATAATTGAGGACGAGAGATTTCATGACAACGTTGAAGCAAGGGTCCTGCTACTGTCTAAACAAGTGACTAATTAACACATCAGCAGCAACTACAGTTGTGAGCGTGATTCATAGGAGACTGTTTGGAAATTAAGGACTTAAGCAGCTAAAACAAGGCGGATTCACCTTTTTTAGATATCCAAAAAATGAAGATCCAAAAGCATTTCTTAATTTAGAAAATTCAGACTTATAAATAAAAAATGATCAAAGGAATGATAATTTATGAGCTATAATACAGATTATTATTTTTATCTTTTATCATTTCATCATATTTTTTCAAACAAGAAAAATTTGCCGAGGGGTTATCTTTATAGAGAAATTGGAGCAGTACTCATCTCCTTGAGAAGGCAAAGTCGTACACGATAATTATCATGCCCTGGTCTTTAATTAGCCGAATATGAGCTAGCGACCCTCTGTTTCATAATTACATGATAAAATAAATTATCAAGTGGAATGTTATCATGTGGTCAATTGACTATATAATATGGCCTACTCTCATTTTCTTCTCACTAGCTACAACAACCGACTAACAACTATGTACCTGTTCTTTGATTCTAATTTCATGATCAACAGAGATTACTGTTAGGTTTTCTCTTGTATTCATCCAGATATATATGCATACCGCAATTTTTGTATAGTTAAACACCATTAAATAGGTCGAGAAATAAAACCAATAACAAGCGAATATATATAAACCACACGACACTAGCACACCTAATGGAGATTTATTTGTAAATACAAGTCGTATCTTCCTGCATATATGTAGCTAACTAGCTTGGTATTCTAATTAATTACCAGCAATTATATACTTATAATCGATCGATGAAGCTCAGCCTAGATCAGGTCGCCGGCGGTGTAGTTGCGTCACAAGAGCCATTGTAATCACAGTCTGGTTCCGGTGGTGGCGGCATAGGAGGGGGGTCCTCGTCGTATCAATGGGTTACCAGCGGGAGCAGGATTGGAGTTGTCGAGTGATCTACTGCCCAACAGCTTCCTCCCATGTCGCCCCAGTTCATCAATTCCAGATCACAGAAATTCAACCGCTAATGAGATTACTAATCACAGATAATACTTCATGATCAGCTGAAAGTACTAATTAACAGATATATATAGAAGAGTTGGTTCGATGAGGCACCGATAAATACCTTGAGAGGAAGATATTGAAGCGAGAGGACTCGTGATTCTGCCAATATTGGAACCAAACAAGCAATAAGGAGAAGTACTGCAGCAGCTTTGGCAGAAGTTGGTCCTGATCCCCAACTTATAATAAAGCCATTTTTCCTTGCCTTTCCGATCAGTTCTGTGAGACATCGTTCCTCCTGCATCGGTTTAAATACATGATCATCAGAATATGCTTATGTGAAGTCGCTTCTTGACCAAGCAACCATTGGAGCTATTGAGGAGGAAACTTCGTGTGGTTCCAGGCTCCCGGAGGGCCGCGCGCGACTGTCCGGAAACTGATGGATAATAAATCTGTTAGGTGAGGCTTATAATATCAGTTCGTTGAACAGTATGCAAGCGTGGGTCTTTTAAATATTATGTTTAGATTCAACCGCTTACCGTACTTAGTCGGATAAAGACATTTATTGGGTCATTTGACTCATTTCGTGGAACGAGTACGACGACGACGGGACTTCAATGTTACATCGTCTTCATTAATATATATGTCTCTGTTATCGTCTATTTTCGGTTGCTTGCGGCCTTTTGCTTGACCAAAATAAACCACCAGGACTTGAAGCAATTCAAAGAGGGGGATGAACCATTATTTATACTCTGATCTCGCACAAAACCATGCAACTAAGTTTTTTTTTTTTTTTTTTTCTCCGCCAAAATTATCAGATTTTTGCCAGAGGCCGAGTAACTTTAGGGGTTGGCGCTGAGTTGCATGGGTCTTACAGGAAATTAAACGACGGACCATCGTTTTAAAAATGTTGGGCAGAGAGTGCAGAGAAGATCCCAAAGGAGGTAATTAAACGACGGACCATCATTTTGACCTTTAATTCCGTACGTTTAGGCGCTTACTGATAAAATTACATTTCTTGTAGGAAAAAAAAAAAAGCAAACTGATATGATTAACCCTAAAACACATGACAAGCCAACTGGTTCTCATTCTTAGATTCAGTACTCTGCCTTTTATTTATAGTACTCGCCCATGCATAATTTCAATTTTCCCAAAAATAAAAATTAAATACTGTAAATATTATCAATATTGATCACATTATTTAAGTCTCCTAGTTAAATCTCAAGCTAGCTAGCTAGCTAGCTCATTAGCTAGATCCTTAATCAACCTTCATTGACCCAGGCCAGAGGTGAACCTTCATCATAATTAAAGTCTCCTAGCTTGCTTTGGTGAAGTACAATTCTTTCACAAGGCGTTTGTAGTTGATCGATAAAATATATTGTTGGTGGCATATATATGGAGGACTATAATTCTAATTGGGAAGTAAAAATTCTTCATGCACAGCTAGCAAGTAGTTGTGGTTTTACAAATACACATATATAGCGCAAATTCAGTTTTACAGAACCACTCATATTTTTATTGAACAGTACATCTGCAAATTGAATATGGGGAATTAAAGCCTTTTATTTGATAGATATAGTATCTATATACGGATGAGTGAAACATTAATGGAACTGATAATTGGGTAAATTAAGTGGGAGGTTTTAAGTCAGAATGCTTAGTTGATTTATGTGATTCTATATTTATTAATTTGATAGATATAGTATCTATAAACGGATGAGTGAAACATTGGATTGGCAGAGAATTTTGGAATATGTCCATATATAGGTGATGTGACCTTCTCCATGCATGATAATCCATTCCTTCGTGTTTACCTTATCATATATTATGGCAATAGATACTACGCCCGAACTTGTCACAAGAAATCAACTAGTATTTGTCAATGGATAGTATTGGCAAGTCCAGGGTTGGTCTCCTCCAATCAGATACAAAATATCAATGGAGCTCAAATCTCTTGCAAATTGGTCTCACTGGAAGAACTCAGACTAGCTAGCTTGATCAGCAGATAAATTATCTGAGTTCTAGTGAAATATGAGAAAATTAATCTATCTCTAATTAAACTCAAAAGTATCGATGGCAATTAATTAGTAGACTGTAAAGAACAAACAGCTAGCTAGCTAATGAATGTACTTCTTTATTCAAGATTTAATTTGTGTGTAAAATCTCCTTAATTAATTCAGCTAGTTGGCGGATATATACTTCTTTCACAATTAGAAACAAACACCTAGTTATAAATTGTTTAATCTCAATAGGTGGCAAGCAGGGAAAGGATTTCCCTCCAGTTGGGTTAATTTTCTTAGCGATAGGCGAACGCCAATGATACTCATCATTATAAGGCTCCCATGTATATTCTTGTCCACATAAACTGTATGTTTTATGAGCTAAGTCATAATTAAGGACGAGAGATTTCGTGACAACGTTGAAGCAGGGGTCCTCCTTCTGTTTAAACAAGTGACTAATTAGAACATCAGCAACTACAGTGGTGAACGTGATTCAGAGGAGACTATTTGAAAAGGAAGTACTTTGGCAGCTAAAACAGGGCGGTCCTCCAAAATATTTTTAATTTGACTGATGAAAGGAATGATAAACAAAATGTGATCAGCTATAATACAGATTATGATTTTCTTTTATCATTTATTTATATATTTTTAAATGCCAAGGGGTTGATAAGAGAAATAAAGTTATCATCTCCTTGACAAGGCAAAGGAACGATATTATCATGTGGTCGTTTGTTGATATATATATATATATGGCCTACTCTCTTTTTCTTCTCACCATAGCTACAACAAACTACTAACAACTAAGTACCTGCGCTTTGATTCTAGCTAATTTCATGATCAACAAAGATTGCTGTTAGGTTTTCTCTCGTATCCGTCCAGATATATATATGCATATATACCGCAATTTTTGTCAAGGTAAAGACCATTAAATAGGTCGAGAAGTTAAACCGACAAGCGAATCTATCTATAAACCACACAACAATGGCATACCCAATGGAGATATATTTGTAAATATAAGTCGATCGTATCTTCCTGAATGTAGCTAGTTAGATAGCTTGGTCTTTAAATTAATTACCAGTGATTTCTTATAATCGATCGATTGATGGAACGCTCCTAGATTAGGTCGCCGGCGGCGTAGTTGCTTCACAAGAGCCATTGTAATCACAGATATCTTCGGAATGGGGAGGAGGACATCCTTCATCTGGCACTCCTGGCTCCGGTGGTGGCTCCGGAATTCGTATCCTCAATGGATTACCAGCGGGAGCTGGATTGGCGTCGTAGAATGATCTACTGCCCAACATCTTCCTCCCTTGTCGCCCCAATTCATCAATTCCTAACAGAAATTCAACGGCTAATGAGATTACTAATGAGAAAGTACTTAACAGATATAGAAGAGTTGGTTCGATGAGGCACCGAAAAATACCTTGAGAGGGAAGATATTGAAGCGAGAGTACACTTGATTCTGCCAACATTGAAACCAAACAAGCAATAAGGAGAAGTACTGCAGCAACTTTGGCAGAAGTTGGTCCTCCCCAACTTATAAGTGGAGCCATTTTTCCTTGCCTTCCGATCGATTCTGTGAGTCGTTCCTCCTGTATCGGTTTACATACATGATCATCAGATCCATATATATGCTATTGTGAAGTCGCTTTTAGACCAAGCAAGCTGCTTAGGCGCTATGGAGGAGGAAACTTTGTGGTTACCCTCTCAATCCTCCAGGAGGGCCGCGGCTGTCCTGAAACTGATGGGTAATAAATCTGTTAGGTGAGGCTTATATCTGTTTGTGAAACCAAACAGTCTATGCGTGTATGGGTCTTTTAAATATTATGTTTAGATTCCACCGCGTACCATACTTAGTCGGATGAAGACATTTATTACAACGAGTACGACGACGACGACGGGACTTCAATGTTACATCGCCTTCCGTAATATGTCTGGTTATCGTTCTATTTTTGTCCACAGGGGTGATAGCTGGAATCTGTACCATTTCGCAGAAAGATTTTTGTTGGGTAGTTGCTTGACTTTTGCTTGACCAAAAGAAACCGAGAAAATAATCCATAATCTGTCAACAATGACTTAAAGCAATTCAAAGACCGGGGTGAACCAATATTTTATGCTCTGCACTGGCACTAAACTATGCAATAAGTTTGGTTTGGTTCGGTTTTTTTTTTTCTCGGCCAAAATGATCAGTTTTTTTGCCAAGAGGCGAGTAACTTTGGGGTAGGGCGCTGGGTTGGGTGTTAAATGAAATTAAACAACTAGTAATGCCATATTTTAGTGTGAGGCTTTACAAGATGGTGATCTAGCTGTCTTCGACAATGTAAGTGGCTGTCCAGATAAGATTTATGGTTACCCACAGAATAGGAGAAAAGATCCGAATTTATCTTTTACCAGACCAAGGGTTGCATTATTGGAGATATGCAAAGTATTCGGCATTATGGAAATGGATATATACCGTGGATATGGATATGCATAAATACATTAAGATACTCATATAATATATATACTTTTAAAAATTATAAACATATAAAAATTACAAAAAATATTAATATTATTAATATATAAAAACACAATATTCTTATCAATATAATTTTTTGGAAAAATAAACAACATAACTATGTTAAATACCACTATATCTCTTTCACACCTTAATTAATTATTTTTGAAGCATTTTCTTTTTATTCAATAATTTATCTCAATATAATTCAAATAGAGAACATAATATTATTTAAAAATTATAAAAAAGTATAAAATTTTGAAAAAATACATCATAAATTAGTAAATATTTAAATATGTATATAGTTCAAATTTCATCCAAAAAATATTTATTAAATACTTAAACCAAATTTTTATCTAAAAACCCCTTTTAATTGAACCGTTGATGAACCGGACCAAACCATTGCGGTTCGCATGTTGGGACCGGATCTGCAGAATGTCATACCGCGGGATGTCATCTCTAACCTCCTCCGCTGGCTCCAGAGAAACTCTAGTTTCTTTGCGTCAACATTTCGACCACCCTTTAAGGCTGTGACCGCCACGGAATGGTCAACCAACTTTTGCGACCATTCCACATGCAGTATTGTCATCGGATACCATGCTTCCCAAACCCGAAAAAAAATGGACATTCAATTTCAAATGAAACAAATACGTATTGAAAGGTTTCCTCGATAAGTTAGGAAAGCTTGTGATACGAATAAAAGGGGTAATATTCCTGTAAAAGGAAACTTCCCCGTGTTTTGTTTCCTTGTTTAAGGAAATGGACCTTGAGCTTGACTACCAACAAGGATGTCATTGTAAACCCTTACAGTAAAATATGGTCGTAATCACCACATTTAATAAAATGTTCAACATACTCTTGGGCTGAGAGTACAGTGAAGGTCCCAATGGAGGTAATTAAATGACAAATCATCATTTTGACCTTTCGGTACTTTCATGCATTTACTAATAAAATAACATTTCTTATGGAAAAAAAATTAAAGCTGATTAACCATAAAACACATGACTAGCGAACTGATTCTCATTCTAAGATTCATGTGTGCCTTTTATTTATAGTACCTGTCCATAATTTCAAATGTCCCCAAAAATAAAAATTAAACTGTAAATATTATCAATTATAACATTATTTAGGTGATCTATAACTTTACAATTACATTAATCACTCCAATTATTAATTTCGAATATGCATTAAACATCATACAAAAAATATATGTATTTGATCCCAATTGGGTTTGGTTCCCTCGACCCAATATAAATTTCATATTAGAGATCAGCGAGCCCTTGTTTACTTGATCATGAGTGAAAATAGTTAGATTGATTAAACTCTTAAACTTGAGTAAATACTCATATATTTTAATATTATAAATTAATTAATATTTATTTATGAATTTAATTGATTTTAGTAAAATATATATGTATTTTTTTCATATATTTGTGTTTTGTTTTATATATTTAAATGAGTGGTGAGGGTTTATAGCGTGACATGGCTTCCTCATTGGTTGTCCAGATAAGTGATAAAGTTGGAAGTATCTACCTATTCTTTAGGTAAGCCTAATCCCTAGACCTTATCAGGACTACCAACTAGGCTGCCACTAGCACAACCACATTAGGATGTAAAAACTCACAGTACTAAAATCATTTTTCTATGAGCCGTGATACAATTACTGTGGGTTTTTACTTCCAAGATTTTACATCCTGACGTGGAGAACAAGTTGCAGCTTAGTAAAATATAAACTTGGAGATAAAATCTGCCGTATTTTAGTTTTTTAATAAAATATTATCGACCTATTCTATGGGTAAACCCTAAACCCTAGATTTTCTCCTACCTAGACCGCCAACTATGCAGCCACGTCAGGATGTAGAACCTCAAAGTAAAATCTGGAAGTACTAATATCATTTTTTCAATTTAAATATGCTAAGCCAAAGGACCTAAAACAAAATATGGAATGAACAAAATAAATTATTCCATATATAATTTATGTATTTATTTTTAAAATAGATAGTTTAGTAATAAATACACTTATAAAAACATTTACAAACTTATTAAAATACAAAATATATAAATAAGAAAAATGCTATATGCACTTTTCTCTGCATGCACTTTGTGCACTTCCCCATCACTGTAGCTGTGGGATCCACACTAGGAATATTTTAATGTGCTACTGTGAGGGGGAGTGCACAATGTGCATCTACAGAAATGTGCATATAGCATTACTCTATAAATAATTACAACTTGCTAAGTTGGGTCTGGCGTCAAACATAAAATGTCTAGACGAAGTTTAAAAACCTCTTTCACATCAATTTAATCGGAAACATTTCTAATTATGAATTATTGTGGAATAATATTTACTAGTCCCAATCACGTACGGGCCTGGCTCCAAACCCCCTCATTTATGGCCTTGGCTCCAAAACCCCCTCACACGAGCCTATCTCCAACACTCCCTTTCATTGCGTTGGCCTTCTTTAAGCTCCAACAATATTGTGAACAATATGGGTGGAGACCCACTCGCGAGCATTGGTTCTATTTAATCCCAATACGGAACTAATGTCTAACACAAGTACTATAACACGCAATAGATTAAAAAAAAGGAAAAAAAGTGTAATCATATTTTTACTTAAGGTAGGTTATAAGATTTATTGGGAAATAATAAAAAATATATCATTAATCATATGATTAAATAAATTGGATATAGATAATCAGATAATTAATTGGTAAAATTATCGGATAACTAATCAACGTATAGGTAACTTTGATAATCAAATAAGCTTGACACCCCTTGCTAAGAGCCTAAGACAACAGCTAGGGAAAACTTTGATTTTTACTAGTGGAAAAGAGTAAATTAAGGTTACTAGAAAGGAAGCAAAATTCAGTAACTAGCTAATCTGGAGTGATAGAATACCTGGTGTCTATGAGGTGATCACCCAGCGAGATCAGTACTAGCTATAGCCATCCAAAAATATTTTGAGAAAATGGTGATTAATAGAATTAGAAGCAGTAGCATATAGGGACCCATACATTACAATATATATAGTATTAAATCAAACTATTTATATGTAACAAAATTACTAAATTAAGGAAAAATTTGATCGTGCTTGTTTGCCACCAACAAATATTACATCACGTGAAAAATCTAAAACCGCTCCCATTTCGGCTCGAGAGGGATTCTAGTACATCATAATATTTTTCAGCATGCAGTTAGATTGGTAGAATTTTTCGATAAATTTAATGGCGCACAGCGTAAAAGCAGACCAGTCAAACTTACTTTAATTTGAAATAATTAATATTATGTTATAAGATACATGGGTAAAATTATTGGATAACTAATCAGCCATGCCTAAGTTTTATCCTCTTGAAAATAAGATTTTATAATAAAAAAATATTTGTAAAGGCTTAGATTAACATGTACGACAGGGTCGGATAGGTGCGTCTAGCATTACTCTTCTAATAATCGGATAACCTTGACACCACTGCAAGTGCCTAAGACAACACCGAGGGAATTCAAACTTAGTTATTCCAAGAGAAAGAGAAAAGTAATATGAGCTAATTGGGAGCAAAATTCGGTAACTAGCAGCTAGTGTCCATGAGAACCAGTGAGAAGTCATCCACAATTGGGAGAAAATGGCGAGTACGTACCAGAATTAGATATTTAAGTGTATATAACAGTTGTACTAAAAAGAAAACTTGATATTGTAATTTAAGTGTATATAACAGTCGAATGCATATTGACCATGTATTTGAAACAATATCCAGCCATTGAGTCAAGGCGCAGCTCACTGAAAAGACACAATGAAATACCGATCATACGCAGTTAACAATTAGTAGTTTTCTTGTTTCTTGGTTATCTAACTTGCAGTACTATCGGCCGGAAAATTAACCGTCTGAAGATCAGGGCGGCGGCGGAGGACTGGGTTGGTGGCTGGAGCTGGGCGTTTTAGGTAATGGTGGTCTTGGCGGCGGCGATTTGAGGTAATGCGGCACGCCACCCGCAGGAGCTGGATTGGAAAATCTGGATGATCTATCGCCCAACCCACGTCGCTGCAACTGATCAATTCCTAATTACAGAAATTTTATATAGGCCGGTACATTATCAACAAGTACTCAATTGGATCGTAGCATAAATTGAGTGAGAGAGGGAGAGAGGGAGAGGAAATATTGGTGATCTGTATAATTAGAGGTCAGCGTCGTAAAATACCTTGAGAGGGAAGATATTGAAGCGGGACTAGTACTCTTGATTCTGCCAATATTGGAACCAAACAAACACTAAGGAGAAGTACTAGTACTGCAGCAGCTTTGGCACAAGTTGGTCCTCCACAACTTATAAGTACTGAAGCCATTTTTCCTTGCGATTCGATCGATTCTGTGAGTTCTTCCTGTACGTATCAGTTTAAATACATGATCATCAGACGATGCTAGTGTGAGGTCGCTCCTGGATCAAGTAAGGTCAGGCTTTTGACGAAGGAAACTTCGTGGTTATCCTCTCCGGCCTCCAGGAGGCGGAAGCTGTGTTTGACCTGAAACCCATTTAGGTAATAATATATAGACTAAAGCTAGCTGTACTTAGGTCCCAGTACCATCCACCGACGTGACCGTGCTCGTTTGAAGAGTATCTAAGAAATAGACAGTTAATGCGCTCTATATTTGGGTTAGAAACATAGTCGAACGAAGACTTTCTGCGATTAAAAACAATAAAAATGAAGACCGTCTGGGTTTTGACGTTGGTTGGTGTGGAATGCGCATGCACCGGCCAAAGTGCTTGACGGTGAGTTTCTTGACCGCGTTCGATAATCGAGGTAATCGCATCGTGAGTTGCGCAACGCCCATCCTGGGGGCAGGTAGCTAGCGATATATTATGAAATGAAATCAATCTGCAACAAATGTGTTTGGTGAGAATTAAAGCCTCTCTCATAGATTTTTCTATATTTTTGGAGCGGTTATTGGAAGAAGAGTACTCCAGTCTCCACGATCTCAAAAGTCTTGACGGGGGTCATTTCAGACTCATTGTTTTCCGTATACGGCTCTATTTCTATTTAGTTTTCCTATAGATAGTCCTGGAATTGACGTACTGATCTACTGTTCATCGGCAAGTGTTAAATAATTAAAAGAAGAACCCTCGGGAGTTGCTGTTTTTTGAACTCTGAATTTTCTCCTGCCTTTTCTTCCCTGCTTTGTTTTATTGTATTTTTTTTTTGGTCGCTCGAGAAAATGTTGCGTTTGAACGAGAATTTGAAAGCAGTCAGAGAATAGGAAGGAAGTGATTCCGGAAAAGAATAGCAAAAGGAATTGTTCGCTAGCTGGAGAAGTTCAATACAAAAATCTTCGTTTGAAGAAGGTTGTCCGATATCAGCTGGCTTTGATTTTACGGATGCACGCACATTACCCTTTAAGCACAGGGAATTGAACTCAATTACATGTGCGGACGAAAATATATAAGTGCTATAGAGGCATAAAATTCATTCTTCGCATGCAATTAATTAAACGACAACTACAAATTAAGAGATTGACAAAATTATAATCCACTTATAAAGTTTGATTTGTTTCCAGGTCGTCATGGTGGCTGGTTTTGGAAATTAAAGTTTGGTTACAACTAAATTAAAGAATGAAAACAATATTGTACAGGATGAAGTATATATGCTTCTCATTTCCTGATGATCTGAACTAGTGGAAAATCTCCTTCATTAAACGAACCGCTGGCCCGCCATGGACTTCCATGTATACTTCATATTGGCTTTAACTACCCCCTTAATTCGGGCGCCTCGTACATACATCTCCATCTAGCGAGGCGATCATTTTGCTTAAATATTATGTATCCCGGCCGATATATATAGCTAGATTAATAAGTCCCCGGTCGATCGATTTACCAAGGAGGGGGCGATGGTAGAACAATTCCTCTTTTTGACTGGTTTCCTACTGGAGCTGGATAGCGTCCGCTCGTAATTCCAGCCCTCAGTTCTCTCCCACGTCGACTCTGCAACTCCGCTAGTCGTCCTACATCGCAACTACCAGAAATTAAATATGAATTGTAATAATATGAGAAACTGAAGATTAAATCGATCAATATTAACACCTCGGTCTATCCACACATAATTAGTAGTTCCGACTAAATATATCTAAACTAAACACAATTAAAAAGTACTTCCGATCTCAAACTTGATCATCATGAAGGACAAGAGATATTTAATAAATGAATGGTAGGACATACATACGTACCTTGAGAGGGAAAGCGAAGCAAAGGTCTTGAATCTGCCATGGAAACCAAGCAAGCAACTAGCAAAAGCGCCGCAACAACGGTTGCAAATGGTACTCCTTCACGACGCAAACCCATCAATATTGTTTCCCGTCTTGCGTCGATTGATTCAGGGGAGGAGAGTTAGATCGCGAACGAAACCAAATATATATATATAAATAATATAAGAGATGGCGACTGAGCTTCACAAATTGACCATGGGTTGGCCGTGGCGGGCCACCGTCCGAAATGGTGGTTGGTTAAAAATCAAACTTCACAACAAATTATTCTTGCTGACTTTCTCGATGACCGCTTTTACAATTCCTGAGCTGTCTTCCATTCATGTTATGATTAACGTCTCAATTTTCAAAAAGGGTTGGGAATCGGGATATATAATGACTTTCTTATAATATAATTTTAATAAATAAAAAACTTTTTCATAGGAAATATATATAGTAGCGATCGAGTAGTCAATGACTTTTGCTAATTAGACTCGTGTCCAGCTTCCTTTCCTTTTGACGAATAATATATTAACATCTTTAAATAGGTATAGACTCCCCAAGCTAATTATGATGATAATTAACGAGCGACAGCTGATCAATAGTGTGAAAGGGTTTTACTGAATAAAACCTTTTTGGCAAAAAATTATACTCCAGTGGAATCCTTTTGAATTTTACTTCTTAAATATTTTCATTACAATATATATAATGATAATGATAATAGTATTAGTTTTATTTATTAAATTTAAATTTGTTTTGTTAAGTCAATATCTACATTTTACAAGCTTCTTATTTCATAAAATCGGTATTTGGTCCGTATTTTGTTTTAAACATAAAATAATATTGGGTTGGTTAACTTGGTTCCATTAAACTCAGTATTCTTTTTTTAATTAAAGGTGGCAAACAGATATTCAAAGCCGGTAAGGAGCGAATGTGTTGACAATGTAGTCATAATTAATACCGCGTTCTGCAGACTATACCTGAGGAGGCTGGAGTACGATCTGATCATCTCTGGAAAAACTGTTTGATTCAAAAATCCAAAGGATCGATAGGCCTGCGGGCGTCATGCGCAGTACTTCACCACAACAGAACTGACACACCAAATATTATAGATTTATTTTTATAAATATATCATGTCGATCTTCCTGCACCCATGTAGCTAGCTAATAATTAATTACCATTGCGCGTTTACTCCTATTTCGATCGATGGAGCTCCTATTTGATCAGGTCGCCGTCGGCGTACTTGCTAATTCAGTACTACAAGAGCCTTTAATTGTTATCACAGTCGTCTTCGATCGGGAACTGGTGGAGGAGGATAGTCTTGATTAGGCATGCTCGGTTCCGGTGCTGGCGGGGCTGGTTCGAGGCGCCGCGGAGGATATCCTGCGGGAGCTGGCTTGCGGATATTGAATTGTCTACTGCCCAACAGCTCCCTCCCATGTCTCTCCAATATTAATTCATCAGTTCCTAATTACAAAATTTTTTTTAAGCAACGGCAAGTGTACTGATCATGAGGTCGGTAATAGAGAACTAGTAAAATACGTACCTTGAGATGGAGCTAGAGGAAGCATGAGCTCTACTCTTGATTCTGCCAACATTGGAAAGAGAAGCAATTACAAGGAGAAGTGCAGCAATTCGAACAGACAAGCAACCCATTCTTCCTTGCCTTCCGATATTGATGCTTACATTTGTATGCGACCAAGCAATCAATTATATAGATTCCTGCTGGATCGATCGGCTTTCCACTGGATGTGAGGACGAGCGCTTGGGTCTTCTAAACTTTAGATTCCACCGCGTTCGATGATCAGTTGGATGAAGACTATTCTATCGAGGTCAGACGACTACGATGTCGACGACTTATTTGACTTGTTGACTGTTAGTGGGTTGGGTTGTTGGGCAGTGCAGACCGCAGCCACGACCGCCACCGGCCTCTTCTCTTCTTCTTCCCTATTTCCTCTCTCCCGTCTCCAACACTTCTCGATGATCTAGATCTACCCTATTTACGGCACCGTCACGCCCGTTTTAAGACCATAATTCAGATCGAGGATCATATGTAGCTCTCGCAGAGGGAATCATGCATACCAAGTTTTATTTTGTTAATACATGATTAATATTGGCTTCCATTTGGTTACAAAATCAGTACTTTTTCTAAAGGAGGTAACTATTTTCTCAAAGTATACTCCATTACGCTAGGTGATTGATTCGTGCTTTAAAACAAGATTACATTAATTTTATGTTATATTGTTAAGACATATATGTGTGTGTGTGTGTATACCAAACATATTTCTTAGATTAATGAACAAATACGACTATCGTTAACTTTTTTCTGAATTTACTCGTGTATATAGCACGAGCACTAGTTTTGTCTACGAAACCAGCAAGGTATAGCTAGATGTGTAAGACCATATATAGCATAGAGTCATAGATTGGCTGAGGTCATACCAATAAGGGAAGGGATATTAAAACATGAAACATAAATAGATATATTTAAGCCTTAAGATTTCATATAAGTAAGGAAGCAGTCAGATGGGCTCCTTAATTTCTCTTGAACTTCGAACTCTACTGCTTAATTTCTCATTTACATTAGAGGAAAGAACAGATCAATGCTGATTAATCAAATATGTGGCTTCTAAAAATTTCCTGATTAGGATGTTGATAAAAATAGCCTGAACTGGAATATCTGCTCTAAACACAAGAAGCCTAATTAAGTACCGTTCTTGTGCCCGTTACCTTTGGGAGCTGAATACTGTGCTTGCCAAGTTTCGGGGCGCAGCACGTACTCTCCCACGTCTCTGTAAATCGAGTCTTACTTCTAACATAAATAGAAGAACATGATCAGTAACCAACGATTAAAATCAATAAATCCACAGTCAACACGTAAACACAACGACTTGCAATTCCTCATGGAGGAGTCGATCTTAATGGGTAAAGCATATTGTAGACTTTGTAGTACGTACGTACGTACGTACCTTGAGAGGGAATTAACAGAAGCAAGGCTCTTGATGATTCTACAAGGGGAACGAAAGAAGCAACAAGCAAAAGCACAGCAACGGTCGCAAACATGATAGGTACTCCTCGACATCGCAGAGCCAATTTTCCTGTCTTGCATACGTTCGGGTAGTTTACGTGCTCACAGTCTTGTCGATAAACTGGCTTTTAGGCCTGGGTTATCACCATAACCATCCCTAAAAAAATTCTTTAGAGGCGGATGGTCTAAAGCTCATCCCTAATTATTTGATTATTAGCCAACCATCGCGAAAGCTCGTTTTATTATGTTTAAAATCCTAAACCGTCTCTAATAAAATTTTAATTTTATTTTACACTTCTGCCTTAAAAGTAAAGATTGGGACCCTTAATTAACCTATAGTCTCCGGTCTCCCATCTCTGTCTCCCGTCTCCCATCTCCCGCGCGCTTCAGCTTCTCGCAAAAAATAACTCCTGCTTCTCATACCCTTTTGACATTAATTCATTCAGAATCTTGGCATCATTGTACCGTTAGCTTCATATTGTTTTTATTGAAGGAATTAATATTAAAATATAGTTAAGACTTATTAGTATTACTGCTATGTTAGCTTTTCCCGATTAATTAATCACTTACCTAGGTAGCTGTCCCCTTCGGCATCTTCTTTTTTTTCTCTTTCATGTGTGTCCTCCTCTTCTCCTTATCTTCTCGCTTTTTCTTTTTCAATTTGACTTTTGAGGTTTGACAGCTGTATCCTCTTCTCGTTTTTCTTCTCCTGACTTCTCGTTTTTTCTGAGAGGAGATCAGGTTTTTTTTTCTTTTCTTTTTTCTCTTTGGATTGACTGGTTTTGGTTTTAATACTGTGAATTGAATACAAAAATCAGTAAAGGAATAAAGAATAGAATAGGCGCTCATATATTATAATTAACTCTTTTGAATACCTTGATAAGAAAAGAGAACCATATTATATTTGAAACTATATTTCCTCTTGTAATCTATTTTAGCACTACATGCAAGAAGAAAATGCAAGAGTTATCAATTGTTAATCATATACTTTTGCTTATCAATTTTTCCCTTGACTGTTTAATGTTGTTACATAATTTTTTTGTTGAATTACATCTTAGTAGATTCAAGAAATTGGTGTCACGATATATTAACTTTACAAAAATATGTGGTAGATATACATAATTAACTCTTATTTTGGAGGTATATTTGATTCTAGATCTGGTATTATAAAGAATTTTGTCCACATTCCACAGGATCTCTTATTTGTTGGCATATAAATGTAAGTTAGAGTGGATTTAACTGTTTTGATTTAAGAATGTTGGAATGAAAAATGCTTTACTTCTTCAAAAATGCTTGCATTTTCTCTTATTTGACTAGATTAACAATCCATGATTTATACTATGTCGTAAATGAGAGTCAGTTACTGATATCTAAATATATGTTTGTGTGAACAACAAACCTAGGAGCCCCAAACATGGGAACCCCAAACGTAGGAACCCCAAACCTAGGAACCCCAAATCCCAAACCCTAAACCCCTAACCCTAAACCCTAAAACTGACCCTAAACCCTAAATAATGACCCCTAAACCCCTAAACCCTAAACCATAAACTTAGTACTCATCATCTTTTTTTTCTTATTTTTGTTTTTGTTTTATGTACTCTGTCATTGTTTAAAGTGAGTAGATGGACTATCTCAATAACAAAAAATGGATGTACGCGTACACCAACAAGCACGATCGGTGCCATCCTATTTTTATAGCTGGAATTCATTTCTTTATAGAGTACGCAAAACAACAAGGAGTGCTTTAGAGCAATGGGCGTATGCTATGTCCATGTGTCAGATGTGAGAATAGACACTACAGTGATTGTGAGACTATCAAGTACCCCATCCTTAGAGAAGGTTTCGTGACAGTATACATTTTGGCATCACCATGGGGAAAGAACTGAACGACAACAAGGAAATGTTCCAATGAATGTGGGTAATGTGGCAGAGATGTCCATGATGTTGAACGATGCTTTCATGCGAGAAGCTGTGTTTGATAATATGGAAGATGAGGTTGAAGACGAGGAAATACGAAGATTTGAAGAGTTGATGGAGGAGGCCAAAAAGCCATTGTATGAAGGTTGTGAAAGATACTCTAAGTTATCCTTCATGGTCCAATTATTTCAACTAAAGTGTTTGAACAAATGGAGTAATAAGTCATTATCAGATCTTTTTCACTTCTTAAAGACGCTCTTCCTCTAGATAATACTCTTCCATGAGATTGGTATGAGGCAAAAAAAATGATGAGTGGCCTAGGGATGGACTATAAGAAAATTCATGCATGCCCTAATGACTGTATCCTGTTCAGAAATGAATTCAAAGATTTAGACAGTTGCCCAAGATGCTATACCTCTCGATGGAAAGAGAAGAAGAGAGGGAAACCTGGAAAAGGTGACAAAGCAGCTAAGATCCTTAGACATTTTCCTTTGGTTCCGAGGTTGCAACGGATGTTTATGTCAAAGAAGACTTACTCATTTATGACAAGACATCGATCGTATCTTGCAACTGAAGAAGGGAAGATGATCCACCCTAGGGACTCTGTTGCATGGAAACACTTTGATGCTCTACATCCTAATTTCAGTAGTGATCCACGGAATATAAGACTCGGGCTGGCCAGTGATGGTTTCAGTCCATTTAAAATTGGAACCAGTTCGAGCCGTAGTACATTGCCAGTTATTGTCACTATCTACAACTTGCCTCCTTGGTTGGCTATGAAACAGAGTTACTTTGTCATGAGTCTTCTTATTGACGGTCCAAAATCCCCAGGTAATGATATTGATGTTTACTTACAGTCATTAATCGATGAGTTGAAGGTCTTATAGGAGGTGGGTGTGAAGACATATGATGCTGACTCTAGATCATTCTTCGGATGCGCAGTAATAATGTGGACCATATCGACTTCCCTGCATACGGTATGTTGTCTGGCTGGAGTACAAAAGGGTATAAAGCTTGTCCTACATGTAACATTAAGACTGGTTCCTAAATTCAGAGGTTTCTAAATTCAGAGCATTGTTCCCTAGTTATCAATCTCCAGAGGACTCTGATGCAGGTATAAATGTAACATTAATTATTCCATTTCTAAGTTGTGTAGAATTTTATACGTGTTGCATAATATTTTTATTTTCTTTATTCTAGGCTCTTCACAGATTCCTGACATTAGAATATTCTACCCTAGTTATCAATCTCTTGAAGAGTCTAATGGAGGTATATATGCAACTTTATTTATTCCACTCCTAACTTGTACAGATTTATATACATGTTACGTGGTATTTCTATTCCCTTTGTTTTAGGATCTTTACGAACGACACCGAGTGATCCCCTCCCCTATGAAGATGATGAAACACAAGAGCCGATGGATGACGGTCTCGTCCCCTTTGAGGATGAGGAAACACAAGAACCGGAGGATCAGGATCCCCTCCCCTTTCAGGATGAAGAAGCACAAGAACCAGAGGATTAGGATCCCCTCCCATTTGAGGATGAAGAAACACAAGAAATGGAGGATCAGGATCCCCTCCCCTTTGAGGATGAGGAAACACAAGAACCGAGAGATCAAGAACCCCTCCCCATTGAACATGAAGAAGTAGAAGAACCGATGGATCAGGAGCCGTCAAAGCGGCGCAGATCGAGAGGTCCAACTCAGGCAATCAATCTTGCGCCTAGAGAAAATGAAGGAAAATGGACAATAAAGATTGAAAACCGACAATTAACTTCAGATAGACAAAAGGCGTTGGTAAGATTAATTGGCTCAGAAGTGCGTTCGGAGGAATTTTCCCCCCTTCACAAGCAATGGTTTGAGTATGTTAACGGTGAATTTGAAAATTGGTTTGAACACATCAAGGTATGTCAATAACCCCTATAATTCTTTATTTAACATGTTCAAGTTATAAATTAGTTATAGATGTCCAACTATTTCATACAGGAAAAAATGCAATTCAAGAATTCCAAAGATCAGCCACTTGATGATGAAGTTACGAAGGCAACACTCGTGCTTGTCATCCAAAAATTATAAGGAACAATCGGTGTAACTTTAGAAAAAAAATACTTGAAGGAAGACGAGGAAGAGCTCAAGTATAATCCCACTTTGACACTCACTGAGATGACTCTTGGAAAGAACTTATACATTATTGGAAACAAAAACATGTGGCCGAAATATTAGCAAGAAATAAGAAGAATAGAAAGTGTCTAAAGACTACTCACACACTTGGGACAATGCCCTTAGCTCGTTATTATGAGAAAGAGGTATTTCAATATTAACTCTCTCCACTTGTCATTTTTTTTTGAAAAATGTTTAACTTCAAAATAATCAAAATAGCTTAAAAAGAAAGGATAGTCTTTGGAATGGTGAATGCGTGCCAGGGGCCCATACTACCAAAGATGGGGATTATCCAAATGAGATAACAACACGATATTGTGTAAGTAATTTCAAGTTTGAATTTGTTTGTTTTATTATTGGTTACAATATGAACTTAAACTTCAATTTTATTTTTATTGTAGAACGTTGTACGGGATAAGGTTGTTGAACAACTGATTATGGAGAGCAAGGACCCTCAACGTCTTACTCCTGTCTTAGATGAGGTTTTTGGAGGCCATCACGGTGGATACGAGAGAGGTATCGGACTTGGTTACACAAGAGGTAGGAGTGGCTCTTACGTTAATTCTGCACAAATGGATGCAATGAGATCAAAGCTCGAAGTTGCGAGAGAAGGGTCGTCAAGACAAAGGGAAATCAATGAAATACTTATGACTCGAATGCAATCATTGGAGAATTTTATGCATCAAATTAGGTCTGAGCGCAATTCAACCACTCCCACAACCTCAGGTTTTACTTCTTTAAACTACTCAATTACGTACGTAGATTCATTTTAATTTTTCCTCCATTAAGTTTCATTACATTCATTGCAGGTGCACAAGATAGAGATGAGGAAGCCTATGAGTAATTGGGTGCTTAGTTATATGCTCAACAATGTAGGTTTTCCACACTTAGAGAATTTTTTTCTAAACTTCTGCAGGTGCATAGGATAGCGATGACAATTTCTTTCAGTGATAGAGTGATCTAGTTTTATGGATGGCGGTGCAGGTTTCATACATAGGCGAAGGATTTTTCAGTTAATGCCATTTAGATTTTTTTGTGAACTTAAGAAAATATTATGAAGAAAGGATATTTTAAATATTTTTTGTGAACTTTTGAATTGATTATGGAGAATCAATGTTTTTGGTGATTATTTCAATGTCTTCATTTTGCTTTAGTGAATGGAGAATGGTGAATTGGTTACATTGTATGGCATTCAATAGCTATATAATTAATGTTAAGTGTCAAGTACAGATGTTTGCCATTGAAAATATTTTTGTAAAAAAAAAAATAAACGTATTAGGGGCGGTTGTGATGCCACCCCTAAAATTAAACGGAAAATCATTATTTTTAGAGGCGGTTGAAAGGACAGCGCCTAATACGTTTTATGGACTGTTTTTGTTGACTGCCGCTAATATTAAATCGGAAACCATGATTATTAGGGGCCATTGAATGATCCACCCCTAAAAAGTTTTAAGGATGTTGTCGGAGACCGCCACTAAAAAGTTTTATGGACCCTGTCCGAGACCGCCACTATAAAGTTTTAAGGAGGCTATTGGAGACTGCCTCTAAAAACATCATCAGGGATGGCACTAAACCGTCCCTATTAATATTTTTTATCAGTGACGGTGGAATGTTGTCCCTATTGTTTTCCTGTAATAGGGACGGTGTTTTTTTATTAGTGACAGTCTTTGCCGTCTCTAAATCGTAATAGCAACCCTCTTATTTGTGATGGCTGCTGGACCACCTCTAATGAGAATAGCGACGGGTTTTGGCTCATTAGGGACTGATTTTAAACCACCCCTAAAAGCCAGTTTTCTACTGGTGTAGCTAGTTTGAAGGATTAACTATGCATGAAAGCAAGGCCGCTTAACTGGGTCAAAAAGTGAAAACTTCTCGACTGACCTCCGGCCACAAAGTTCGTGCATGTACTTCATAATGATCTCTAGCGGTCCATATATGCTTGTCTATATACCACTCTCAGAAAAAATGCATGCATGCAGGGTCAAAAAGTTTAAACGCGTACGCGGTTCAGCCCATTTGAATATGGAGATCAGAGATGCTCAAAAGAACTTACGCGTCCCGTAAGTCTGAAAGAATGAGAGGAAAAGTTTTTCTCGTTAACGAAAAGACAGCAGGGATGCCGATCCGTAGCCGTCTTTGGAAAGCTTGGAGGCACAGGAAATTAACTGGAGTTAGGCCCCTCCGCTGTGAGAGCTGCGTGCCTGACTCGTGAACAGGCGTGTTCTCATTCGTCCTACAACTCGGCATGATACACTCGTTTCTGTGTACCATGTATGTATGAACCTTTTTTGAGAGTGCATATATTTTAGTTCTTGAGAGAGTGAAAGTTTTATTTCTCGATTAAGAGCTTAATTTCTTGTTTGGTCTGAAGACGAAAGTCGAATAAGATGTGTTAGAACACATCCGTGATACTAGCTAAAACTCTCAAGTCAAAGAAGCTTGAGATACATTCGTCGACCTGTTCCCAAAGAACAAATAATGTGATGATCTCTCAGCATTTCCGCAAGGTAATTAATGTTATTATGCTAGGATCGGAGAAGTCCGAGTAGGATCCACAACCTCCAATCAGTGTAACCTGCAGGATGAAGAGAATAATTATCCATGGTTTAAGTTCATAATTCAGGGGTTATATATATGTGCTGCTCTCATACAGGGATATATGTTAATTAAACAATTAATAGCCGTATAACCAGGATGAAGAGAATAACTATCCATGGTTTAAGATCATAATTCAGAGGATATATACGCAGCTCTCGTGCAGCTAGGGAAGTTATGTTTTTTTCTTAATTATACATTAGTATCATTAGTTTACAAACTCAGTACCTTTTCTAATAGTTGTGATCAATATTTTCTTAGATTTATCTATACGACAGTCGTTAACTTTTTTTTTTTTCCTGAACATGTGCGTAGCACAAGCTGCATGAGGGTACGTAGCTTTGTCAAGGAAACCAGTAAGCTAGATGTGTGAGACCATAGCGTAGAGTTATAGACGTACGGCCGGCTGACCTCTCCTTACATCAAGAAGAGGGAAAGAAATTAAGAAACATAAATTAGATTAAGCCTTCAAATTTTCAAAAGATTCAGAGATCCTGGAGAATTTTTCTTGAAAGGAAACGAGTTTATCAGTGAGGAATATTTAAGCAGTTATAAATATTTCTCTTTAACTTCCAACTCTACAGTACTGCTTAATTTATCATTACATTAGAGGAAAGAACAGACTGCTAATTAGTCAAATACAGGGCTTCTTATTAATCTCCTGGTGAATCGATCAGGATGTTTACATAAGCTTGAACTGAAAAATCTCCTTGGGATCGCTGGTGATGGACTTCCCAACAAGAAGCCAACTTAACTTAATTAACTTGCGGTCTTTCGTTACCTTGGGGAGCTGGATACTGATGATCTGCTCGCCCTGCGCCGCGCAGCACTCTCCCACGTCTGATCTGCAACGCGAGTGATCTTTCTGATCCTAATTAACATAAATAGAAGAACATGAGTGACTAAAGACTAACATCAACACGTCCACATCCACACATAAATGAAACGACTCCCTTCGTCATGGAGCTGGAGTGGAATTGAAATATGGGTCAAGCATGTAGTGTACCTTGAGTAGGAAACAGAAGTAAGGGTCTTGATTCAGCTGCAAGAGGAACGAAAGAAGCAACAAGCAAAAGCACAGCAACTGTTGCAAAAGTTATAATTAGTACACCTCCTCCCTCACGTCGCAGAGCCATTTTTTTCCTGTCTTTTGTCGATTCTGTACGTTCGGGGAGTTTACATACTCACAGTCTTATAGATGACAAGCTAGCTCTTGAAGGATTTACCATGCCTTCATGCAAGGCCGCGTCAGGGATGCCGTCCGCGGGGTTTGGACGGGTAGCTGGGTCAAAACGTGAAAACTTCTTGACTCACCTCCGGCCACAAAGTTCGTGCATGTACTTCATAATGATCTCGGGCGGTCCTTGCATGTCTATATATATATATATATATATATATGAGTTGTGAAGACCCACTCCTCTGAGAAACAATGCATGAATGCAGGGTCAAAAATGCGGTTCAGCCCATTTGAATATGGAGATTGGAGATGGTCAAACGAACTTACGCGGCCCGTAAGTCTGAAAAGATAAGGGAAAAAGTACTTTTCCTTGTTAGAGAAAAGACTGCAGGGATGTCGGGCGCCGTCTCTAGAAAGCTTGGAAACGCTGAAAGTGGAGTTAGGAAGGTGAAGTCTGGGCGGATTCAATTAAGGGATATTCCGGGGCACCCCGGCCGCCCAGTAAGAGCTGCGTTCCTGCCTAATTAATAGTGTACAAGCCTGGATGAAGTATTTATTACAGAAATAGACTGCCAATTTATAAACACATGCCTTCTCATTTCCTGTCCATATGTTCATTTGTTTATTATTATATTTTATTTTGGTGGGTCCACGAATTAAAACTACCTTTATAGTGCACAAAGGAGAGTGATGTTATTATCATAGAATTATGCATGTAGTATGCATCTTCATATAAAAAATTCGAGAATATCAACTTGTTTCAATTAAGTAGGATTACCAATCCAAAAAATAATTAATATCCGGCCGGTTGGGTCAATTCCCAAACTCAGCCAGACTCCGGTCAAGTATGCGAGTGGGTATGTACATACTGGCCTCGCTTCAAAAATATAGTAAATTAGATATGTTCTTAAAATTAATTATTCTGATCAATAACAAGATTATTTTGTAGACGTAATATACAAATCTAAAGACTCTATTTTCTTCTTGGCACATGGCCCTACGTGTAATTAATGGAAATCTCCTTCACAGAGCAAGCTGCAGAGGACTAGCAGCCGGAGGCCAATGGTTAATTTGGAGAATATTCTGGGCGATAGATCTATCGCCCAATAGCTCTCTCCCACTATATTCATGCAACTCGATTCCTAGTCAAAATTAATTTAAATAGCATCTATCAAGAATTTAACTTAACCCATTGGATTTTTCTTTTTCAAGTTATAATTAAAATAAAAATGCTAAGTGCACCTATTGCAACAGATATCCCACCTACATGTTAATCTGAACCATTGATGTCTAAGGTTTATCTTCTAGAAAATTAGATTTTATAAAAAATAATAATTTTTTATATTTTAAAGGTTTATATTAATATGTACGGTCGGATAGGTGCGCCTAGCATTACTCTAATTAAAAATGAAGTCGCAACAGAACTAAATAAAAGAGGACAACTACAAAATCCTGAGCTAGGGCAGAACGACGTTTTATGAATGAACACACAAAATACGTAGCTGGGAAAGGTAAATGGAGCAAAGGCTATGGATTCAGCCGTGGAGAGCTCCAACAATGCTACAAGCAAAATACAACAGTCGCAAAAGTTACTCCTCGATGTAGCAGTGCCATTTTTCTTTCTGGGATTGATTCTTAATTAATCTAGCCATCCGAAAATAAGGAAGTCAAGAAATTTCAGGTATAAGCTAGCTTTCTAAAATATTGCTGTTGCAGGGGAGGGGCTGGGGTATCCTCTTGTCCTGATCTACCAACTAAATGAAGAGTAAATATGGTTGGTAATTAGGACTACGGATTAAGGCATGAGTCCAATCGATTTTGCTGGACTTCCATGGACTCTATACGTGGAAGAAACTTGAGAGGCGTTCTCAGAAGTTTAGGTTTGACCAACTGCGAATTAAGAAGCTCGTCGGATATATGACGACATTTCTGGAGTCGTTTCAGGGTGCGAAAACGACGATGATCGAGGCGACGTCGATTTTATATCGTTTTCTAGCTCATGTCAATTTGCCGAAACGAATTCGTGTATGTATTGGCATTGCATGAAAGTACAAACATTTTCTAGCAAATTAATATCTCACTCATGCGTCTGCGTCAATGGGGAGGTAAATTGTGAAACCATTTTGATCAGTATATTGTCATCTTGATCTTCAGTAACTTTTAACTGTCAAACACCTTACCTAATTCATAAAATCTTCAGCCACTAACGAGGGAGAGAGCTTATGAGAGAGAACTTGTGCATGCGAGAGCCAGAGAGCTTATGAGAGAGAACTTGTGCATGCGAGAGCCAGAGAGCTTATGAGAGAGAACTTGTGCATGCGAGAGCCAGAGAGCTTATGAGAGAGAACTTGTGCATGCGAGAGCCAGAGAGCTTATGAGAGAGAACTTGTGCATGCGAGAGCCAGAGAGCTTATGAGAGAGAACTTGTGCATGCGAGAGCCAGAGAGCTTATGAGAGAGAACTTGTGCATGCGAGAGCCAGAGAGCTTATGAGAGAGAACTTGTGCATGCGAGAGCCAGAGAGCTTATGAGAGAGAACTTGTGCATGCGAGAGCCAGAGAGCTTATGAGAGAGAACTTGTGCATGCGAGAGCCAGAGAGCTTATGAGAGAGAACTTGTGCATGCGAGAGCCAGAGAGCTTATGAGAGAGAACTTGTGCATGCGAGAGCCAGAGAGCTTATGAGAGAGAACTTGTGCATGCGAGAGCCAGAGAGCTTATGAGAGAGAACTTGTGCATGCGAGAGCCAGAGAGCTTATGATGATAGAGAACTTGTGCATGCGAGAGCCAGAGAGCTTATGAGAGAGAACTTGTGCATGCGAGAGCCAGAGAGCTTATGAGAGAGAGAACTTGTGCATGCGAGAGCCAGAGAGCTTATGAGAGAGAACTTGTGCATGCGAGAGCCAGAGAGCTTATGAGAGAGAACTTGTGCATGCGAGAGCCAGAGAGCTTATGAGAGAGAACTTGTGCATGCGAGAGCCAGAGAGCTTATGATAGAGAACTTGTGAGAGAAACAGAGAGCTTATGAGAGAGAACTTGTGAGAGAAACAGAGAGCTTATGAGAGAGAACTTGTGAGAGAGACAGATAGAGCTTCTGAGAGAGACAGCGAGCCTATGAGAGAGAGAGAGAGAGAGAGAGAGAGAGAGAGAGAGAGAGAGAGAGAGAGAGAGAGAGAGAGAGAGAGAGAGAGAGAGAGAGAGAGAGAGAGAGAGAGAGAGAGAGAGAGAGAGAGAGAGAGAGAGAGAGAGAGAGAGAGAGAGAGAGAGAGAGAGAGAGAGAGAGAGAGAGAGAGAGAGAGAGAGAGAGAGAGAGAGAGAGAGAGAGAGAGAGAGAGAGAGAGAGAGAGGGAAATGGAGACACGTAGCATATCACCGGAAATGGAGACACGTAGCGTCACCCTCACCATATCACCCACTTTTCTCGGATCTGGACTTAGAATGTTCTGTACCCCTAAGCCTCTCTGTCTCTCTCTGAGAAAATACCGAGACTGCACAACGACAAGATTTATCAGACAGAGATAATCAAAACCATATCCACCCTCCTCATGTGAGCGAAGTGAGGTCTACTGTGCCCTCTTCCTACTAAAAAGATAACCGTTAATGGGGCGCATAAACCTTAGTGGACGATCCACCCTTAGACATGGGAGCTGGTTCCCGCACCAATTTGAGAGCTGCTTTCCACCCTAATCAATAATTTTTCTACATTATATTAATATTAATTTTTATGACAAATTATTTCTGACTGCGATGATGCTTTTCTGAGTGGAGCACTACCTTCCTTCCTATTTATTCTCTTGCTATCCATTCCGGAGATTAAACCGATGAGAAAAGGAAGAAAAATGGCAATATTACAGTAAATTAGAGTTCTAGGCGTAGCTCTTGCGACGCTTCTCTTACTTGCTCACGTCTCCTTCTTGGCGGAGTCAAGGCTTCAGCCCTCTAATCGCTTCCCCAATCAAGGTATATATATATATATGTACTTTCCTGCTTCAAGATTTTTCGGATTTTCTCCGGTAGGTACTTGATGTTTATCACGTACCCAGTCATTAGTCTACGTACGGAATTAATCAGTGCTAATTTATGACGTAGGGAAGACGATGGTGGATGTGCAGTACCGTGGAGGAAGAAGATTCCCTTTGATCCCGCCTGCACCTGAAGGAAACACGATGCACCGGCGAGACCCACCGGAGCCTAGCCAAATTCCGGCGGATGATAATAGTTCATATGATCCTGGCATCGATTGTTATGACGGCAGGGAAGAAGAATCCAAACCAGAACAGGCCGACGAAAAACCAACAATATGGAGCGATGACGAACAAGAACCGCGAAGACACTGAGTGGTATGGTAGCCGCAAGAATGCCCTAGAAACAAGATCAGCCCTCTTCTATAGGAAAAGATCTTAATAACTTTTGCAAACTCTTTGTAATTTTGATGTTTAAAAAGGGCTATTTTCTTTGTACACTTGTATAATAGTACGTATCTAAA
Source organism: Aristolochia contorta (assembly GCA_022405105.1). Classification (NCBI taxonomy): domain Eukaryota; kingdom Viridiplantae; phylum Streptophyta; class Magnoliopsida; order Piperales; family Aristolochiaceae; genus Aristolochia; species Aristolochia contorta. Next base: position 18,299,886 of record CM039668.1, on the reverse strand, counting down.
AACTCCGCAATAAGGTTAAATACATCGGCACCATTACAGAGTTAATACGAACTAAAAGGCTCATTTGATTGGCTGCAAGTTTGCTTTGTATCATCCGATAGGAGACAATTCTAGCAGTTGCCGCAGACATGAGCATGGGCCTCTAATTGGCCACTTGGTCTGGTGTGCACATGAAGTAATTCACGAGTGTAACTCTGTTCTATAAGATGCGCGTTTGTAAAAAAAAAAAAAAAAAAAAAAAAAAAAAAAAACATCCCTGGCAGTGAATTAAAGAAGGCTGTAAACAAACATTCGCTCCAGAACTCCCCTTTATATGAGCAGACTGACATAGATAAGATAAAGAACCACCATTAGTAAAATTTCTGCACATCCGGGAAGCCCTGTATGCATTATTTCTTTCCCATATTATTGCTCAGCAGGACAGAAATGAGACGCGTCTCTGACATTCTGTGCATCTGGGCTCCGACAGTGACATCAATGGACCTTGAATCAGGGTAAATGATTTGTTCAGCTTAATCTGCATTCTGTGGTAATGGGATCCACATTATTCAGAGCGGACATGGTACTGAGACTAATTTGGAGTGGACTTCGAAGTTCGCTTTGAAACAGTGCGATATAATACAAAAATAAACTCATCGTTCACTAAAACTTCACATAAGTTAGATGTTTTAAGTCATGTTTATGTTAATTAAAAAAATCTTCTGAAAAAGAATAAAAAATAATATATTCTGTAACATCAAACGATAGATAGACGTTTTGAGTTACTAATCAAAAAGATTGAAGCAATATTTATTATCTAGGACAAATGAAATTATTGTGGAAAGGGCCAGGTGGGCACCCTCTGAATGTCACTGGGACTCTCACCGTAGGAGAATATTCCACGCTACAGAAGAAAAATTTACAATAGAGGCTTTCATTATTCCTTTTCCGGCGGCCGAGCTCTCGCGTAGGCATATTATGCACAATACTCCTAGGCCACCACACAAACGTACCCCGAAGGGATGAAACCCTTTCTTGTACATTAGCCAGGCCATTTCAGATGACTGTTCCACTGGGAATCAGGGCATCTTTGATAACGGTGACAATGCCACTCTTGATGAAGTAACCATCTGTTTCCCTTGCTGCTTCCTGCACACTGTCTTGGTTGATAATCTGCAGCAGTATTCATTCAGTTGGGAATTCGTAAATGTGTTGATACAAGTATCATAACTTGCCCATATAAGTGATCATAAAAGAAAAGGAACAGCGAGAAGTAGTGAACATTACCTTCACGTCCTCTCCAATACGAGCATTCTTGTCAATAATTGCTCTTTTAATGTGAGAGTTTCTTCCAATGCCTATGGGAACGCTACCTTTAGCAGCCAAAAACTTTTTATCGGCCTCAGTCTGGAGCAGAGAACACATCAAATAAATTTTAGAGCCTTTTATTTGAAATTCAGAAAATAATGCTTTAGATTCTTACTTCAAAAACTATAATGAACTGGGTCCAGTGAAAGCAATTGCCACTTTTGTTACTCTTGACTCTATCAGTCAACAAATAGAAACCAATTATTTGGTTTCTAGAACATGTTTACCTCATAATAATCAGCTCCCATTAGTAATGTGTCCTCAATGATCGCACCCTCTGAGATACAGGAACGCAGCCCAACCACTGAATGATGAATTTTACAATTCTACACAGAGAAGAGAACGTGTAGCACAAATGTTAGGTAGATGCAGTTTGAGAGGCACAGAAATCTGAGAAGACAGCCAAATAAGCAAAACACAAGCAGGTTTCTGACACCATTTTGTAGCTTCAAAACAACAAACTGATAAAAGAACCTGAACACCATATCAGCAATGTCTTACCTTAATCACACAACCCTCTCCAATAACACTATCTGTAACATCAGCATCAAGCATCTTGGAAGGTGGTAAATATCGAGGTTGTGTATATATAGGAGATGAACGATCATAAAAGCTGTAAGGAGCAACCACCATTATAGACAGCTTCAAGAATAAGACAGTGACAGAGTAGTGCTGAGCAAGTCCGGGTTCAAGTAGATTACCTAAAATCTGGGATCGGTTTTTTAGTTATACCCAAATTGGCATTGTAGAAAGCCTCGATTGTACCAATGTCCTCCCAATAGCCATCATAAAGGTACGCTTGAACCTGAGGATAAAGAACATAAGAAAAACAAATTACACATGAGAAACAAGGACCAAGTTAAAATCCAAAACAGAGATGAAACACAATTTTCACGGTCAAACAAAAAAGGCACCATGTGCGTGTGAGACTATATTCTCATAAACAGAAAAACCCTGCGTCAGTAATGAGCTTGACAAGTAACTTTCGTGGTCAAACAAAACGCACCAATTTGCTCCTAAGTGATTATGTAATTAAAAGTAAAATCCAGGAATGGATCTGAGAACAGAGAAAACCGGAAAGACCTCCTTGGGGTCAACACAGGTTTGGAGAAAGGATCATTTCATGCAAAAAGCCTGTAAAGCTGAAAAGTGTTCTACCAAACCTGATACGCTAGAATTGTAACCTGAATGATGCTATTTATAATTGCCTTTAATAAATTAATTATACCAACAAAATGTCAACTAGGAAATATCTAAAACGAGATGGACCAAGAAGAAATCAGAGGCAGTTTGCATAATGGGCAAGGCATGACACAAAGTTCTACTTCATGGATGGACAGGTTAGGCAAAATGCATAGCCAAAGCTACATTAATAATGACATTCTAACATAGTGCAAAATGCTTCCTGTTACAGTCTAAAGAAATAAGGAGGGTATATAAGTTGCAGAAATTAACATGCAAAACTTAAAAGCAATCACATCTTGGCCCGGATAAGCTGGGTCAACATGCAATCCAGGTTTCTCGACTCATGATATGCTTAAATCAGGTAACATATTGCAATTTAGGTTTCTCAACTCATTATAATTGAGGCACTGTAGTTAAGGGTAATGCATGTATACGGGTAAAGAGCTCTTACTCTCATTCCAATGGAAGTTGCTCCAGGAATAACTTCACTTCCAAAATCATTTGCTCCTGGGAACTTTTCTCGGAGTAAGTTCAACATCACATCTTTACTGACCACATAGATACCCATGCTAGCAATGTAAGGCATCTCTTTTGCTCTCTCATCATCAAGGCCCAAGATGGTGGTGTCCACCTATTACAGAAAACACAAATTTCAGTAAGAGTAAATAGTTTTAAATAAAACATTTTCAAAAAAAAAATCCTAATCCATTCAGAAAGCAGCTACCTTCATTGCTTTCAACTGCTCCCCTTTTGGCTTCTCAGCAAATTCAATAATCCGACCTTCTTCATCAATTTTCATCAAACCAAAAGCTGTTGCGCGTTCTTCATCCATCGGCAAAGCTGCCACAGTAATATCAGCATCTGTTTCTCTGTGCGCTTGAATGAACCTCTCATAGTCCATACGGTATAAATGGTCACCAGCAAGAACAAGGAATTCCATTACATTATGTTCCTCAAACAACCACAGGTACTGCCTTACAGCATCAGCTGTTCCCTGTACCACAAATCAAAAACATCTTTACGAAAGTCTGCATACCACTACACTTTTGGCAAGAATTAATGGGAATCTTCACATAAAATACCTGAAACCAGTTTGGATTTTCAGGGCTCTGTTGTGCTGCAAGAACCTCTACAAAACCTTCATTTTTGTATCCTCCCATATTACTTCCATAGGCACGAGAAAGGTGGCGATTCAGAGATGCAGAATTGAACTGTGTTAGGACATAGATCTTTGATATGTTGCTGTTCAAGCAATTACTGACAGGGATGTCAATCAGCCTATAATTTGCCCCCAGAGGAACAGCTGGTTTTGCTCTCTTTTTTGTGAGAGGGTACAGCCGAGTCCCAGCACCACCTCCAAGAATAATTCCCAGAACACTCTACAAAAGGCACTTCAATCAGTCAGCATTGGTAGCCATCCACCATAAAATTATAACAATCACTAGTCCACGTAATGAAATATAAAAAAGCCAAATTTTATATCACACAAATCAAAGTTACAATTGGCTCATAATCATAAAATCAATGCTTTAGTGCTTCTCAAAGGAGCAGGCGAGCAACCACAACGTTCACTCCTTTTCTGGAAGGTAACAGAACGCAAACTCTCTTCCTTTCAGATGCATTACACATCCTGATATCAGCAACAGAATGGTCACATGAAAGAGAAAAAAAAAATTATTTGGAAATTCCTAGACACCCCAAGATCACAAATTTCAGAGCTACGTCAGTTCGATATAAACTTTTAAGAAGTCGACTGTCCGAATTCAAAATTTAAGAAATAATCCGCAAATTCAGGATCCATAAGTATCAGTATCAAGCAAGGGATCACACCACCTCAAATACCCGTCAGACACAGATGAATCGACATGGAATCGTAATAATTTGCAAAAGACGTAGTCTCTAGAGATTCATTGCGCGGCATCTACTAAATCATGAATATAGGGTAAGAAGAAGCAAATCCAGTTCTGGCAGTAAAAAAATGAAATCCAACCACGCATTTCATCAAGGACAGACTTACTCGACTGGCGTCGGGATCAAGACAAGTCTGTGAGTTTCTCGAATCAGAAACGGCCTTTGGCGAAACCACGATCGGTCTTCTTTGATTAACTCCAATTCTCCGGCGACTGCATAGAGCATTCGGCCGAATTCTGTCGCCGGACAGCAGAGAAGACGAGGACGAAAGATCTTGACTCCGCGATCTGAGAAAAGGCGTCGGAACAGAGACGGTCTTCCTCCCGCAGTTGGATGCATTCGGTGACCCCAAGGTTTTAGAGGAGGAGAGCCTCGAAACGCCTGCCGCTGCCGCTGCTGTCGCCATGGGAGTGAGCTCTCTCGAACTTCTCTCCTTGCAGAGCTTAAGCACGCAGGGGAGGGGAGTCCTTTTTTATACGTGGATCCCGGACGATGAGTGATACCAATCCTTGACCCTGACATTTTATGATTATTACGGACCTGATATTATTTGTGGGACCAAGGGGCTCACCATATGCGCACTCTGACGAACGAATCTGGACCATGGCTCGAGTCACATCCATCCGTCTCTCGACGCGCTAGGGTAGCCCCGTGAATAATCGAAACTCAAAGGACAATCAAAAGACTTAATAAATATTATACGCAAATAAATATCAAGGGTGCTTTCATTATTCGTAACATATTTAAGTGGTTGTCAGTGATTGCACGGACGAGAGAAAGTCGGGGCGGCCGCCGTGGCATATTATAACAATCAATAAATACTACGCCTCCTTGCGCCCATCCACGTGGGGCCACGCAGCTCGCAATCACGTGACGCACCGCAGGAAATTGAAAATCAGGGCTCCGCCACGTGGCGTAATCTCACTGGCCATTCGCGCGAAATTTGATGTGCTAAAGGCGACGGGGCCCCAGCTCTAAAAGTACGCAAAATATGAGCCGTAAACGTCACATCAGCTGTCTCAAGCGTAGCTTAATTCATAGAAAACATGATTAGCGTAAAGTTAAAACTAATGATCGACCAATTTTGTTTAATGACGGCTGGAAATCCTCCGCCCGACTCGGATCCCAGAAAACAAACAAGCCCGTTCCTGCAAATTGATACTGATAAGCCGAAATTACGAGCTTTAACTACACAATTAATTAATCGTAGATAAAGCTGTTGTAACCTTTAAGAAAGAGCTGCTTTGAGTCCCTTCACTACAACTAAGAGGTATGGCCGTATAGGAAAGGTTGAAGCTGGAAGCTGAGAAGGAGCAGCTAGTAAAGAGCTACCGGCGATCAGTAAGATTGAAGTGATATATATTTAAGAGTATGCCTCATCTGTGACTATGAATGCGGCAGTCATTAATTGTTTAATGACATATATAATATGCTCAGAACAGAGATACTTTCGGTTTTCTGTTTCTTATTTTTTCTAATAAAGGCCGCTCAATTGCATTCACTTGTCATGTCTATGGTATTGTTCATTTTCAAGCAGAGTCGCTGTGATTGATCTATGTAACTATTCATCCTCGTGAACTTTTCTTCCCAGGCTGTTGCAGAGATGGTAGTACTTCAACAGTACTGAACGGTTCTAAAATAATTATCCATGAAAATATATAGAAATTAAACAGTGGGAGAGCGATTATTTCATATCATCAGTACTTGCTAATTAATCAACATCAAACCCAATTAATTGAACTGCAAAATTTTAGATCAAAGAATTGGGCTCGTACGTACCTGGGCTCCTACCTGCAGGTGGTTCTTTATACGTACGATCAAGACTTGATATTCATAATTATAATAGGAGTTAGAAACTTATGCAGTCTCTACCTACATTCTAGCAAATAAACTAAATATATGACCATACATTTAAGACGGGAAGATAACATATTTAAATTATACAGCTTATACATATATCATGCATATGATCAGAATCATCGAACCAGTTTCTCTCTCTCTCTCTCTCTCTCTCTCTCTCTCTCTCTCTCTCTCTCTCTCTCTCTCTCTCTCTCTCTCTCTCTCTCTCTCTCTCTCTCTCTCTCTCTCTCTCTCTCTCTCTCTCTCTCTCTCTCTCTCTCTCTCTCTCTCTCTCTCTCTCTCTCTCTCTCTCTCTCTCTCTCTCTCTCTCTCTCTCTCTCTCTCTCTCTCTCTCTCTCTCTCTCTCTCTCTCTCTCTCTCTCTCTCTCTCTCTCTCTCTCTCTCTCTCTCTCTCTCTCTCTCTCTCATAATCAAGCAACATGCCCTCGATCGACAACATGAGGAGGATAATAATAAGAGTAATGCTATATCCACTCGCAGAGTGGATGCCCTCGGCCACATTCTGACGTGGATGGCTTATGTGGCCATCCATGTTAGAAGCTGACGCAGCATCCAAAAACCCCGCGTCTCTCTCCCCCTCGCCTCTCTCCCGCCCGGACTCTCCCACCCGCCCACCCTCTCCCTCCTGCCCGCCCTCTTTCTCCGTCTCGTTTCTGCCCCGCCCGGAGAGAGATGGCGAGACGAAGAGAGATGGCAAGACGGAGGGAGGGACAGGAGCAGGGACAGGAGCAGGAGGGAGAGGCGGGAGGGAGAGGCGGGAGGGAGAGGCAGGAGGGAGGGACTGGTGCGGGAGGGAGAGGCGGGAGGGAGGGACTGGTGCGGGAGGAGAGACTGGTGGGAGAGGAGGCGGGCGGGAGCGACTGGTGCGGGAGGGAGAGGCGGGAGGAGCCACTGGTGCGGGAGGGAGGAGGGGAGGAGAGGCGGGCGGGAGCGACTGGTGCGGGAGGGAGAGGCGGGGGAGCGACGCGAGGAGAGGCGGGAGGGAGGGGTGGGCGGGCGGGAGGGGAGGCGGGCGGGAGCGACGCGAGGGAGGGGGGAGGGGAGGGCGGGCGGGAGGGAGAGGCGGGCGGGGCGACGCGAAGGAGAGGCGGGAGGAGGGAGGGAGGCGGGCAGGAGGGAGGAGGGGGGTGGGGGGCGGGGCGGGCGGGCGGGCGGGCGGGGGGGGGGCGGGCGGGAGGGGGAGGGAGGGGGGGGGAGGAGGCGGGCGGGAAGGGGCGGGCGGGAAGGAGAGGCGGGAAGGAGAGGGCGGGCGGGAGGAGAGGGCGGGCGGGCAGGAGAGGCGAGAGGCAGGAGAGAGACGAGGGCAGGAGAGAGACAAGGGAGGGGGGGGAGAGATGAGGGAGGGAGGAGGGAGGGAGAGAGAGGAGCGAGGGAGGGAGAGAGAGGAGGAGGAGAGAGAGGAGGAGGAGAGAGACGCCGGCGGGAGGAAAGAAGGGGCCTCGTCAGATTCTGACGTGGATGGCCACATAAGCCATCCACGTCAGAATGTTGCCGAGGGCATCCACTCTGCGAGTGGATATAGCATTACTCTAATAATAATGGGGAAGGTCTCGGACGATACAGCTACTGGCCTAAGTGGAAAGGAGGATTCCTACTTTGTTACATGATAACCGTCTGGTAATTAAAGAAAGGATAAAACTATCTAAACTATCTAACTAAATCCCACGCTCTCCACTTTATTCTCCACTTTCTTCCTACTTATTCTTATCTCTTTGGCTTATCAATTGAAGTGGCTCTGCTCTGCATCCATTATGCAAAAGCTTCGAGCCGACCATGTCTGGAGTTTGTGGTAATGGTTTTGAGCAAAGAAGGGACTTCTTCTTCCGGGGGATCGGACTTGAGGCAGTAGACCCATCCTAGCTCATTAAAGCTTTAATTTGAGAGAGGAGAGGACGAACCTGTAGATGCTTCTCAAATGGCCCCTTATGCCCAACTTCACCCTCCACCTCCCCACCTTGACCCGCACCATGTGCTCCCTTACGGAGGTCGAAGCCTTCCCCCACCATATCGAGGACCTCAAATTTGGAGTACCAGCATTAGGGGGGTCATGATATTGGTTTCCCGGATCTTGCCAAGAACACCAATTAGAGCGGGAAGCAACGGAAGGGTTCCACGTACCGGCGGCGGGATACAGATGCCAAAGCTGGACGAGCCGAACTACTATATATGTCACCGACGACGACGACTTCGGTGATGCTGTTTGATCGATCTAAGGCTAGCGATGCAGCTTTTCAGACTTCATTGGCTACCGTCAAGTTAGAGAGTGCGTGGATAGTTGGTAAAGTGTTTGAATTATTATTTTCCTAACCAGATTTGTCTCTTTGAGTGGTGATATTATAAGTATTATCAAATATTATTTTCACATTTTACAATGACACATGTGAGGTTTTACATCCTGGCTGTCTTTCTGGCAGCCTAATTGGCAATCCAGATAAGGCTAAGGGGTTTAGGATTACCTATAGAATAGGTAGATAATTCCTATAGAGAAAATATTTACATTACTCATTTCATTAATTTTTTTTATATATAATTTATGCTGAGGGTTTACAGCGTGACGTGGCATCCTCATTGCCAAGAGGATAGCTACATAAGGATGTAAAATATGGCAAGTTGCAGGAGGATAGCCACATCAGGATGTAAAATATGGCAGTACTAATATCCTTTTTCTTATAGAATTTAAGATTTTAATAAATAAATAAATTTTTAATCTTTTTTAGTGTTGCAAATTGGTTGGTACGTCGAATGGGTATTGCAAGTAGGTGCAGCTACCATTACTCTAACATTTAATATCGCTTCGACTACATAATTATCGATTATTTAATTAAATAATTATGCAGGTAAGATGTTTGCAAATAAGAGCCGTAAAGGACTAAGTTTTAAAAAGATTATGTATATTTTACAAAAAGTGGTGATACAAGTACTTCTTAGTATTACTTCAAGGTTTACGTCTTGTACATGGCATCCGAGTTGCAGTCCAAGTAAGAGATAAAATCGAAAATTAAATAGGCAAAAATTTATTTAAATAAAATATTATCTTCGTATACAATGGATAAACCCTAAACCTATATTTTCTCTTTCCTGGACCAACAACTATGTTGCCACGTCTACGAACTTCTGAGTGGAGCTTTATTCTGTATGGCATTACGATCAATATGCAGATCGAAGCTGATATGACCATCAATTTAAGGGTGGTGATAACAGTACTGCCAAATTTTGTTGTAAGGGTTTATAGCGTGATGTGGTGTCCTCATTGGCAGTCCAAGTCAAAATAAGAGATAAAGTAGGAACTCTCTTCTCATTCTATAGATAAACCTAAACCCTATACCTTATGTGGACTACCAACTAGGCTACCAGCAGGACAGCCACATCAGGATGTAAAAACTTACAATACTGAAATCATTTTTCTAAATTTAATACAGGTGTGTGCATGACTCGTGCCCACATCACTCACAATGCAGCGCATACATATGTTACATATCAATGAACCGGTCTTTTTTTTTTTTTCTTTCCCCTCTCTGGGGTAACTCTAACATAAGACCAGAAGAAAACTAGAAAAATTACATCAGAAGTAGCTATACAACTAGGGTAGAATTTTCAAGCCACGACCAATATCCAAAGACAACTATATAAATCGTCTGACAGTAGTACTCTAGATCAAAATCAAGCAACAGGTGCTCGATCGACATGAGGAGGATGATAATAATGGGGAAGGTCTCGGACAATAGAGCTACTGGCCTAAGTGACAAGGGGTTTGAAATCTCGAGTGGGTTGGTCTTCCTGATCTACAACTCCGTTTTCGTGTTCCTCTTGATTCTTTCCAGGGTAGCAGGCCATCTTCTGAGTCGATGATCCAGCAGAAAGGGCTTAATTCTAAAGAAAAGAGATCATGCATAGCAGCGGCAGAGATAAATTTTTACCATTTGCCAATGGCAGCCTTGGCAGAGTGGGCCACAATATAGCACTCGTCAAGGCAATAGGAACTTCGGGTTCAATTCTTGTCCCAACACTAGATTCGGCGTCGACAGTACAGCCGGTTTTGGTGGATTGCACGGTTGCGCCTGGTAAAGATTTGTTACATCGGGGAAATATGTATCCTTTTCTGTAAATTAAAATGTAAATAGTGTTCTATCCTTAACCTTATCTGGAATTTTAAATTGAATGCACTCAACATTATGTTATGCAAGTCCCATAAAATTAACAAAAACATTTTAATTACCGTACTGCCAAATTTTACTGTGATGGTTTACAACGTGACATGACATCCTGGTTGGCAGTCCAAATAAGAGACAAAATAAAAACTATCTACCTTATCTAAACTACCAACTAGGCTGCCAGCAGGACAGCCACATCAGGAAGTAAAAACTCACAGTAAAAACTTACAGTACTGAAATCATTTTTCTTTTAATTAAGATTGGTGATATGCGTAATGTGACTTTTTACTGTGAGTATTTACAGTGTGATGTGGCATCCTCGTTAGCCATCCTGGTAAGATCGATAAAATAGGAACTATCTTCCTATTCTATAGGGAAGTGTAAACCCTAGACCTTATCTGGAATGACAACTAGGCTGCCAAGATGACAGCCACATTAGGATGTAAAACGTCACAGTAAAATGTCAAAGTACTGATATTACTTTTCTTTAATTAAGCACCTATTACCTTGAACTCTAGGAATGAACTTAGTTCTGCATTATCCTTCTCATCCACATTACAGATTATCTTTTTCTTATCACTCTCACTTATGTACACAAGCATGCATAATGTTCAAAAAATAACAAGAATAAAAAGCCCTAGAGATGCACTTCTGCATGCATATTAGCAAATTTGATTAAAAAATTCAAAAAAATGATTTTTATAGGAGAAAATGAATAATAACCCAACTTGCCTTATGTTCCTCAGAGAGAACTGCATAATGTTAAAAAATAAATAAATAAATAAATACGTACAAGCCTTGCCTTAATCTGTGAAACAAAAAATGCGACGCGAATATGGAAACTAAAGGTTCGAAGCAACCTTTCACCAGACTGAGCTTACTGCTCCGTGGGTTAATTAAAGAAGAAAAATCAACCAATAGAAAAAAGGTTTCATACACCAGCAGGGACAAAGAACAAACCATATATATATATGTCAGAACAAACCAATAGAAAACACTTGAAGGGTAAATTACAGGAATCGAAATAATGTACTCAATCGAATGTTAAGATAAAATAGTAAATTTCAGAAAAACGATAGTAGTTAATAAAATAATTTGCTCAGAGAACAGAAATTCAGCAGACATCCGACGGCTATGCCTTCAGTAAAGAACCCAATGATGATTAATGGAGTGTGAGTTGATCAAACTGAAGAAAGAGGTTTCAGGTAGATAAATCGACATAAAAGGTACAGAAACAGAAAGAGGGCATCAGGATGGTAGAAGAGGTGTCTATATAGGGAAGAGTAGCTTGAATCCCTTGAAGATTACGAAGAGGGAGCGAAGAAAGCTTAGGCAGTTCCTAAAAGAAGGATTTAGACTTGAGCGTAAGAGCTTGAAAGAGAAGCGCCATGGAGAATCCCGCGAGGGAAGGGAAATGGCCTCGGGCAGCAGAGGGCGAGCTCGGCTGGGAAGTTTCTAGGGTTTCCGATATTAGTTGTGCGACGGCAAAACGGACGGCTCGACAACTGATTCCGCCAACGGATTCCGCCAGTGTTTCTTAGTGTTACTGCCGGGCTTGAGTAAATCCCGCCAGTAAAACATAGATTTCTGCTAGCTAGATACTAATAAGCCGATATTAGGAGCTTTAACTCCATAATTAATTGTAGATAATTAAGCAGCAGTAACCTCTAAGAAAGAGCTGCGTTGAGTCCCTTTACAAGTAATTGAGGTTTCGAAAAGGTTGAAGCCGGAAGAAAAGGAGTAAAGAGCTAGCTATACCGACGATCAGTAAGATTGGAGTGATAGATATTTAATAATAAGCCTCATATGTGACTACGCATGCAGCAGTCATCAATTGTTCAACGTTTTCTACTCGCATTTATGTATATTGTGGAAAATATGATGGTGAAGGCGGGATATTCTCACTTCTTCTCATCCATATAACGAGTGGTTTAGAATTTTCCACAATTAATACACAAATCTCGTATGTGATGAAGGCTGGATAATATGATGCCGGAGGCTGGACGATACTTTGACTTTTCGACTGGTTTCATAGCAAAAGAGAAGAGTTAAATATTGTTGACGGTCGGCATGCAGATGCATAAATCTCGTATTTTGCTGCCTCATGGGAAGAGAAAATGAGTACTAAGTAGATGGAGACAGTTGTCCCAATTGTTGTTATATTTATTGTGATTTTCGTTGCATTGTCGCTTATATGCGCAGTCATAAATGGCTGTTCCGGCGGCGGCGGTGATTCTGGCGGCCGAGGAGGAGGTCGCAGCGGCGGCGGCGATTCTGGCGGCGGAGGAGGTGGTTGCGGCGGCGGTGATTCTGGCGGGGAGGAGGTGGGGGCGATTCTGGCGGCGGAGGAGGTGGTGGCGGCGGCGGCGGCGATTCTGGTGGCGGAGGAGGTGGTGGTGGGGGCGGCGGCTGCGGATGAGGTGGTGGTGGCAGCGGCGGGTTCTAACTGAAATGGGCGTTCCGTGACTTTCAGATTTGGTTGTTGAAATACTAGTGTTTAGGTGCTAGGACTATCAAATTAATTGTTTAAGCTTGTTCAGCGTTTAAATAATCTCTGGTATATATATTTATTTCTTTCTGCAATTGCAATAACTGATATTAATTCATGCAATATCAAGAAAATTTTTATTTTATTTTTTACCTGAAACTAGATGGGGAGAATTCTGCAGGGCTAATTGGAAATTAATTACTAGCCCTGACAATATCACAGCTGCCGTTGTTAATTAATTATTTCTACACCAAGCTAGGCGATTATATTTCGGAGTCTACCATCACTAAAAAAAAAACGTTTTCTTAATTTTTGGGTTGCTCTTCAATCCCTTGTCATTAGGTATACCCTTTGCTTTTTAACTTGCATGTTATTGCTTGTTTTCACATTGTAATAATAACATGATTTCTTAAAAAAAGAAAAAGAAAAAAGTAACCTTTCTGCTCTAGATTTGATCGATTCTACAAGGAAAATATTTAACGTACGTGACTTACAAAACTTAAAGAGATCCAGGTAAAAGTTCAGAAAAATAAAAAATTCCAGCACTCCATCTTCCCCTTATTAACAATGGGTTGTCTAAAATGGTGTTTGAAGTCAACATGTAAAGAGAATTTCTTGGAAGCCAAGTTTCCTCTATATATACTTGCAAGAACTTTCTCAGTGAGAACTGCAAGGGGGTTATAGACTCTTATTAATTCTTTCTGGTTGACTTGCGGATTCATCCAACTTCCGATCCACTAGATTTTGGTAATTATAAGGAAGGTGAGGAAGACAAGTTGATCCAAATACATTCAAGCTTTGTTGTGGATTAGGTTCACCATTTTTATAATTGAAAGTTCATTTATCTTATTGTATACTTGCGTGATTATGTTGGAGAGTACTTAATTCGATAAGCTAGCAGGATATATACTCCACGAACCTTATAGCGAAAACTTCTGCATGAGTGCAGCCAGGCAATTAATCTTACCTTATTAAATTGATTACTCCTATTTGCCAACGGCGATAAAGTACTATATATTTGCCAAGCTGCGGAGATAAATTAGTACCATTTGCCAACGGCGGCCTTGGCAGAGCGGGCCACGATACAGTACTCGTCAAAGCAGTAGGAACTTGGGCTTCAATACTTGTCCCAGTAGTACTTGCTTCGGCGTCCGCAGTACCGGCGGTTTTGGCGGATTGGGCGGTCGCGCCTGTTAAATATCACTTACGTCGGGGAAATATTCATGTATCCTTTTCTGTAAATTAAAATGTAAACTCTAGATCTTTTGATCTAGTCGCATTTCTCGATGGGACTTATCTATATAACAGACGGTAATGCGGAAAATATGCATGCCTGGATATTTTCAACAACGAGTGAAAGAGGATAGTTTGACTTTTAGACTGGTTTTATTGCAAAAGATCGGGAAGAGTCAATTGTGGATGGTCGGGAGATGTATAAATCTCGTACAACTCTGCGGCCTCATCGGAAGAGAATTAAAAGAGTTCTGATCGAGGAGATCATCATGGCCAGGATTTTAGAGGCCGTGAGATCAGGTGACAAAGACGACGGAGTTCTCGTATTCGGTGCTTTATCATTGCTGTGTATGATTTTCGTTTCACTGTCGATTATATCTATGGTCATATTTGCCTGTTTCGATGATCCTGGAAGAAAAAGAAGAGGATATGGAGGTGGCGGAGGCGGCGGCGGCTGTGGAGGAGGTGGCGGCGGAGGCTGCGGAGGAGGAGGTGGCGGCGGTGGTTGCTAATTGAAAGGTTCCGGGGATTTCAGATTTGGCATGTTGAAATACTAGTGTTTAGCTGTTAGAACTTTCAAATAAATTGTTTATGCTTGTTGAGCGTTTATGATCTGATCTAGTATATATATTTATTTCTTTCTGTGTTTGATATCAGTATAATAAATGATTCTTAAACGTAGGGTGCATGGAATCACTTTTTTATTATAATTTGACGCAGTGTCCTCTTTGTTTTCCAGTAGAATCATCGAGTTTCATTTCCTTAATTGCGTAATTTTGCTCCTCTAATTTGACACATATATCAAATTAATCAGCAACTCATCACCATGGGAATTCTGCAACACATCAAATTTTGCTCCTCTACTAGTCTTCTTCTTTAATTCTACCAGCTACCGAAGAAGTGAGCTTGCAAAAACTGATATTCATGCAACAGTAAGGAAATTTTTTATTTTATTTTTTTACCTCAAACTAGATGGGGAGAATTCTGCACGGCTAATTGGGAATTCCTAGCCGCTGACATCACAGCTGCCATGGTTAATAATTTCTACATCTACAGCCAAGAGGATTATATTTTGGATCACTACACACTAGACCCATCAATTTGATCTGGAGCCCTTACAAAATCACATCGATTCTTGATGAGGAAATGACGATATATATAAATATGTTAAATGTAAGTAAAATCATGTTCCACGTTCAGCCAACTCAGCGGCTGATGACTTGGCCAATGAGGGAGTCTCCCTCCAACACTTTAGAAGTCAGTAAAATCAACCACGTGATGTAGACAACTCCTCTTGTAACTCCAGTAATTGTGGACATTATGAAATGAAAGCAATCACTTCAAAAAACAAAAAAAACAAAATTGGAATTCGAGTGAATCTTGAACTTTCAGCGAGTATTTCGCTGGAGCTGCCCCTGCCAGTGTCACTACCTCCAACAGCGTCGAGCCTTTCCCGAAGCAGTTAGTTAATTCCCTTAGTCTCTTTGAATCTACTAGTTTTCTCCATCCTTGAAATTTCGTTTCCTTTTCAGTACTTGTCGCTCCCGTCTCCCTGTATTTCAGTGGTGAAATCTATTTGTTTTACAATATTTGTTGTAGTGATGTGTTATTAGGCGAAGCTTGTGACAGAGGCAATGCTGAAGGGGAAGTCAAAGCTAAGAGCCAGTAAAGATTTTTTTGGGTCCTAATTTTTGTGCAATCTGTTTAGATTAACTATTGTTTGTGTAGTCAGTTTAGATTGACTATTTTTTGTAGGTTGCACCGGCGATGAAAAGGCCTCCACCGGTGGTGTCTGTTAATATGTATATATGTAAAGTAGGGGTATACTGGTCATTACACCCATCAAGGGTATTTTGGTCATTTGACCACTATAGCATGTATATATATACCTAAGTTCATTAATAAGAAGTAACCCATTAGATCAAGCTTACATGGTATCATAGCCGAGTCGACTCGGCCTACTGCTTTACCATTTAATAACAGTGTTGTGCGTTCTTTAGCTCCCTTTGATATTGTTCACTCTGATGTTTGGGGACCCTCTTCGGTCCCAACTATTGGTGGCTCTCGATATTATGTTGTATTCATCGATGATTATTCACGTTTTGTATGGGTTTATCTGATGCGGTCTCGTTCTGAATTTTACAATATCTATGTTGATTTCTCTACGATGATTCATACTCAATTTTCTCGAAAAATTAAAATTTTTCGTTCGATTCTAGCGGTGAATATATTTCGACAAGTTTCGATTGCTGCTGAAATCCCATGGTTCTTTGCCACAACTCTCTTGTCCCTATACTCCACAACAAAATGGAGTTGTTTGAGCGTAAGCACCGACACATTGTAGAAACCGCTCGTACTCTTCTTTTGTCTTCTTTCGTCCCTAAGCATTTTACGGGGTGAGGCTGTTTTCACTACATTTATCTTATTAATCGATTACCTTCTATGGCTTTGAATGGCTCTACCCTCTCACTCGTCTTTATGGCAGGTCTCCAGATTACTCTTCTCTTCGTGTCTTTGGTTGTACTTGTTTTGTTTTACTTCCCGCACGTGAACGTGATAAACTATCTCGCTAAATCTGTCATGTGTGTTTTCTTGGGTTATGGTACGCAACAAAAGGTTTTTGAGTGTTATGATCCTCAGACTCGGAAATTACGTATTTCACGACATGTTACTTTACGGGAAAAAGTTCCTTTCTACTCGTTGCCTTCGCGATAAATCGCATTGTGATGTATCCCCTACGGTTGTTTTTGATCTTTCCGGAACCCTTTTCTTCTTACGTGTCTGCTTTGCTCGATGATTGTTGCAGGTTCACCGTCTCGCTGACTCCCCTGTCCCCCAGTGCCTTCTCTCGCCCGATGATTCTGTACCTTCCTTGGATCCGGCGTCTCCTCCTTCACCCAGTGCTCTCGAGTCCTCTTGGATTCTCCTCTCCGCTTGTCCCTTCGCTCGAGGATCCTGTTGGTCAGTCTCGCTATCCCTTTCGCACTCGTCAACCTCCGAGACGTTTACTTGATTATCATTGTTATTCCTCTACTCTTTCCTCCTCGATTCTGAACCCTCTTCCTATCGCGAGGCTTCCTCTAACCCTCTTTGGCAGCAAGCTATGTGCGAGGAATTACACGCGACCGGACCGGACTCATACTTGGGATCTTGTTAATCTTCCTCACGGTAAGTCTCCGATTGGCTGCAAGTGGATTTATAAAATCAAGACTAAGGCGAGATGGAACTGTTGATCGCTATAAAGCCCGTCTTGTGGCAAAGGGCTATTCCCGTGAGTATGGTATTGATTATGAGGAGACCTTTGCTCCCGTTGCTCGATTGACTTACATTCGTTTGTTAATTGCCATCGCTTACGCTCGGAGTTGGGCCTTGTTTCGGATGGATGTGAAAAATGCGTTTTGCATGGTGACTTAGCCGAGGACGTTTATATGTTACCCCACCGGATTTTCTCATCAATCGGGCAAGTATGTAAACTTTCGTCGTGCTCTATATGGACTGAAGCAAGCACCCGTGCTTGGTTCTCCACCTTCATTTGAAGATTGTTCGGTTTGGGTATCGTCGAGTTCTCATGATTCGCATTGTTCACTCAACAGACCTCTCGTGGTATTGTGCTCTTGTTATTATCGTGAATGATATGGTTATCACTGGTGATGATATGCAAGGCATCTCTCGATCTTAAGGCCTACTTGCGTATTTTATTTTGAAATGAAGGATCTTGGTCGTCTCTGCTATTTTCTTGGTCTTGAAGTACTTTCTTTTATCGGTGGCTATGGCCTTTCCTGTGCTCAAGATGCAGCTGATTTGCTCAACCGTGCTGGTCTCACCGATAATAAGACTTGTGATACTCCTTTAGAGCTTAATGTTAAGCTTCGAGGTACAGATGGCGAGTTGCTTTCGATCCCACTGTGTCGCCGCGGTTAGTCGGCGGCTTGATCTATTTGACTATTACACGTCCGGACATCAGTTATGTTGTTCATGTCGTCGCCGATCGGTTCATGTCCGCTCCTCGCTCATTCATTATGCCGCCCGTGTTACGTGTAATCGCGCTATGTTCGTGGCAACTTGTATAGGGGTTTGATCTTTTCCTCGCTTCCGGTCTTACTTTATCCGCATATTCGATGCTGATTGGGCTGGGGATGTTACCGATCGTCGGTCTACCACAGGCTATACCATTTTCTTCGGTGACTCTTTGATTTCTTGGCGTAGCAAGAAGCAATCTCTTGTTTAGCGTTCGAGCATCGAGGCTGAATATCGAGCTCTTGCAGACACTACTTACGAGCTTGTCTCGGCTTCGTTGGTTACTCCAGGATATGGGCGTCTCTCAGATTCTCGCTATCCCTCTTCATTGTGACAATAAGAGTGCTCTTGATTACTCACAATGATGTCTTTCATGAGCGGACCAAACATATTGAAGTGGATTGTCATTTTGTGCGACATCAACGCTCTCTTTGGCACTCTCACCTTATTATATCTTCCTTAGAACATCGATCAGATCTTTTTACCAAATCGCCACCTCGTCGCGATTTCGGTATTTGTGTTCCAAACTCCAGTTGGGCTCCTTTACCCCATCTTGAGTTTGAGGGGGGATGTTAATATGTATATATGTAAAGTAGGGGTATACTGGTCATTACACCCATCAAGGGTATTTTGGTCATTTGACCACTATAGCATGTATATATATACCTAAGTTCATTAATAAGAAGTAACCCATTAGATCAAGCTTACAGTGTCCAACCGCGGATGGTGGTTTTTTTTTTTTAGTAGTGTGTTATGGCTGTTTGATGTTTTAACCTCACGCCAATTGTCATTGTATTCCAGTTAAGTCATCAGCTATTTCACTTAGAGGCAAGACTACAATTCACTGATCTGAAGCGGCATCTACTCATTCAGCTGTTAAGAAAGAGCGCAAGTTTGGCCCAAATGTGAATCTTCCCCAAAAAGTACTCCCCAAGAACAAGGAGAAACCCAATCCCATTTAAGAAGATTCAAGATCGAGTTGCAAGGGGAGATAAAAAAATTGGCTGAGAGGGGAATATTTGAGAAGCGTCTGATTTGAACCTCCAAAAAATGATTTAATTACTGGTCCCAGAACTCATTCCTGTAGCTAATCAAGTTCTAGAGACCTGGAAATTACTAATCAAGGGCGGCGTTGCTCAGCTCATGCATGCAAGTTGTTCCTGTCTATAGGTGCAGGTTACCTAAAACGAAACGTTATTCTTGAAATATGGAAGATAGCATATTTAATTTATGCAGCCTATACGTATGTAACATCAGTATCAACGAACCCTTTTTTTTTTGTTTTGTTTTTTTTAACTCTCTCTCTCTCTCTCTCATCTATATCTGAATCTAACGTAAGACCGGAAGAAAACTGGAAGGAAAATCCTAGTCAGTACCAATTCGAAACAAGCTGCCTAGGGTTTATCCTTTAAAAATTTAAAATTTTATAAAATAAAAAAAATTATTATTTTAAGTTTTTCAATTGGCTGATAAGTACCTCGGATAACTCTACGCTTCAGACCAATATATATAAAAGACGACTATGTAAATCTTTCGACCGTACTCTGGATCATAATCAAGCGACAGGTGCTCGATCGAAAGAGGATAGTTTGACTTTTCGACAGCTGGTTTCATAGCAAAAGATCAGGAAGAGTTACGGTCGGTAGGGAGATGCATTAATTAAATCTCGTCTGCCTCGTCGGAAGAGAATTAAAAGAGTACTGATCGAGGAGATCATGGCCAGGAATTTAGAGGCCGTCAGATCAGGTGACAAAGACGACGGAGTTCTCATATTCGGCGCTTTATCATTGCTGTGTATGATTTTCGTTTCACTCTCGATCATATCTATGGTCATATTTGCCTGTTTCGATGATCCTGCAAGCTCGAGTGGCAGAAAAAGAAGACGACGTGGAGGTGGAGATGCGGGGGCCACGAATGGAGGTGGAGGTGCGGGGGCCACGAATGGAGGTGGCGATTTCGGCGGCGGCGGCGGTTTCGGCGGTGGCGGCGATTCCGGCGGCGGTGGCGGTGGTTTCGGCGGTGGCGGTGGTGGCGGTGGTGGTTTCTAATTGAATGGTTCCGGGACTGGCTTTCAGATTTCACATATTGCATATACTACTAGTGTGTAGGTGTTAGGACTAAATCAAATAAATTGTTTAGGCTTGTTGAGCGTAAAAATGATCTCTTGTATATATATATAATTTTTTTTTTAATTTCTCTGTGTTTGAAATCTGTACTATAAATGATTCCCAAACGTAAGGCGGAATCACTTTTGTTATTATAATTTGACACTGTGTCCTCTCTGTTTTTAGTTTCTAATTTGACACATCAAATCTGCAACTCACCATCGTTAATTAGCTCTTGAACAGAAATCCTCTTATAGTCTTCTTCTTCCTACCAGCTACTAAAGAAGTGAGTTTGCAAAAACTGATATTCATATTGCAACAGTAAGGAAATTTTTTATTTTTATTTTTTGACCTGAAACTAGAATATTATGGGGGGAATTCTGCACGGCTAACTGGGAATTCCTCTTCTAGCCATGGTTGATGATTTCTACATCTACTGCAAGGGGATTATATTTTGGTGTCTCAAATAAGTAGAACATATCAGAGTTTTTAGACCTATATATCAATTTGATTTGGAGCCCCTACAAAATCACATCAATAACACAAATTCTTAAGCAATTTAAAATATGATCACTTCATAATAATTAGCAAAGAGCAAAGTGCCTTCTTGATGACCAGATCGATTCTTGATTAATAAAGAACTTAAAGAGAGGTAGTTGGGTAGAACCATATGAGTTTAGAAAATAAAAATTCCACTCCACCTTCCCATCTTAAAATCGGATAGTATAAAATGGTATTAGAAACTTAGATTCGTTCTACGTTGGAAAGAGAGTTATAAATTTTGCATTTAATACATAGAAAGTATACTTTTGGTAATATTTTTATAGAAAATGCAGAATTTATATCCTAATTTGAATTTTTTAAAATAAATATTTAAAATTTAGTATCATCTCTATTCTGTCCACATATAATTATCGGTTATTTAGTTAAATAAGATTTATATTCCTAATTTACCTTGTTCATGAATTGGTCGGGTTGGATAACCACATACTGCTGAGCCGGTCTGACCGCAAGTGATCTTTCGTCGGGTGGTCCGCTTTTTCCCGCCTGTCTGTGATTCTGCGGTCTATTTCTTGCTTCCCTACCAGCGAACAGAGAAAGCAGCTCCGGTTTCGCGTCTTCCCATTTTTATCTCTCTCAAGAATTGGAATTCGAGTGAATCTTGAACTTTCAGCGAGTCTTTCCAGTGTTTCGGTTAATTTGCATTTGATTTCCGATGCTGGAGCTGCCCCTGCCAGTGTCACTACCTCCAACAGCGTCGAGCCTTTCCCGAAGAAGTTAGTTAATCCCCTTTGTCTTTTGAATCTACTAGTCCTCTCCATCCTTGAAATTTCGTTTCCTTTTCCGTACTTCTCGGTCCCGTCTCCCTGTGTTTCACTGGTGAAATCTATTTGTTTTACAATATTTGGTAACTCTTATTTTCTTCGATGGATACAGACATCTGCTTCTGCCCTAGAGACTTGGGAAGACCTGGGCTGTCTGTGAGATCGAAAGTTCTTCTACCAAAGGTCAGTTTTTTAATCCAAAAAAGAAATTATTGGAACAGGAATATGAGATATTTCTTCCTTGTTAAAAATTTACGGCCTTCGACGAAAGTTGCTCGACGTTCTAAAATCTCAAGCTCGTGCTGCTATTTGTCAAGTCTGCTTACTTCGAAATTACTTGGAATAACTGCAGTTTATCAAATCTCCTTTCGCTCTTTTCCAATGGTCCATATAGATATGTGCCATTTTAGTTCAATCATGAATCGACCTGTAATTCCGTTTAACTTGGTTATTCTTTGGAATGCTTTGCGAAATTAGTCCAAAAAATTAGATGTCCAGAAAACCTGTTACTTTATGTCAGTTATTTGAATGAAAAAAAAAAAAATCATTTGAAGTATGTCTGGGTGGTGGGGTTGGTTATCATGCTGGCCAATTAAATGATACTGTGCAATAAAAATCCTTATGGAACTAGACCTGCATCTCGTTCTTTGAATCCTTGCAATTTGTGTTTTTATTTTAACTGTTTATTTTTTCCCCATATTCCCAGTGATATTTTATGTTTTTAAAGTTAATGGAACCAGTACTTTTTGAAGAATTACTAGTAATATTGATAGAAACATTGTTTCTCTGCCTGATTTGTTATGGCTGTTTTGAAGATTGAACCTCACGCCAGTTGTATTATTCTTTTCTATTCCAGTTAAGTCATCGGCCATTTCATTTAGATGGAGAAGCAAGAGGCAAGACTTCTATTCACTCTGAAGTGGCATCTACGCATTCAACTGCTAAGAAAGAGCGTAAGTTTGGCCAAAATGTGAATCTTCCACAAAAACACCCTAAGAACAAGAAGAAACCTTATCCAATCCCATTTAAGAAGATTCAAGAGCGAGCAAGGGCTGATAAAAAATTGGCTGAGAAGGGAATTGAGAAGCGTCTGGAACCTCCAAAAAATGGTTTACTGGTTCCTGAACTCATTCCTGTAGCTTATCAAGTTCTTGAGGCCTGGAAATTATTAATCAAGGGTGTTGCTCAGCTCATGCAAGTTGTTCCTGTCTATGGGTGCAGGTAACCTAAAAGGAAATGTTATTCTTGAAATTTGTAGTCCTTGTATTCTCTTTAGCTGGCTCCAGATCATACTTAGTGGAATATTAGGTCAGTAGATTCCAGACAATGAAGGAATATGAGTGGTCGAGCTGAGTTTCCCTTACTTTTCTCCAGAATTGTTGAAAATACTTAATGCTTGTTTGAGCTTCTCCCGTTATAACTGACTTTTTGGTTATTGAAATTAATGTGAGAGATCATGAGTAGTTTGAAAAATTGATCTTTTTTTTTTTTGTGTTCTGAAAGACATTCTGCAGTGGCGATTTTTCATCTGAAAGAAGCATCTAACTGGTTTGTTTTGTTTATGGATCGAAGAATCACATGTACTACACCCCAGCCACTGTCTGACTTATGCAAATTGAGAATACATGCAGTCTCTGACTCAATTAATAGTCTATGCTCAGAAATCTTCGGTTGTTGTAACACAAATTGTCTTCTACTTTGGCTGTTTTCTGAAAAAAATTTGTGTCTTATGATCAGTTGAATGCTTCAACTTATATCAGTCTTTTAGAAAGTGTACTAAAAATGTTGAAGAATGACATAGCAAATGAATTTAAGAAACATGAGAGCCCACTATACTAACATGTGATGACTACTTATTGCAGCATATGTCCAGAAGTTCATGTTGGCCCCGTGGGCCACGAGATTCAGGACTGCAATGGCCCAGGTAATGCACGTCGTCGAAGCTTTCACACATGGGTCAAGGGTTCAATCAATGACGTACTTATTCCTATTGAGTCTTATCACCTCTATGATCCATTTGGTCATCGAATCAAACATGAGACACGGTTGGATTATGAGAGAATCCCTGCTTTGGTAGAACTTTGCATCCAGGCTGGTGTAGATGTACCAGAATTTCCTTCACGTAGAAGAACCACTCCTATTCGTATGATTGGGAAGAAGGTGATTGATCGTGGAGGCTTTGTTGAGGAACCAAAACTAATTCGATCTTCTGATTCGTCATCCCTTCTTGAAGAGCTTGATACTTATGGGGCCCATATGGTGCAGTCTCGTCCTGCACTATCTGATTTGCCGAGGCTTGCAGAAGAGACCCTGGAAGCATATGAAAACGTAAGAAGGGGTTCAAGAAAGCTGATGAACAAGTATAGTGTAAAGGCATGTGGATATTGCTCAGAGGTTCATGTGGGGCCATGGGGCCACAACGCAAAGCTCTGTGGGGCCTTCAAGCACCAATGGAGGGATGGCAAGCATGGATGGCAGGACGCTACACTGGACGAAGTGATCCCACCAAACTATGTCTGGCACGTTAAAGATCCAGATGGTCCACCTCTAAGGGGTGCACTGAAAAGATTCTATGGTAAGGCACCAGCTGTGGTTGAGTTGTGCGTCCAAGCAGGAGCAAAAATTCCAGATAAGTACAGGCCCCTCATGAGGCTGGATATTGTTGTTCCTGACCCTGAAGAGAGACAGTTAGTTGCCTGAATATCGATTATGCTAACGAACACGTCTAAATCTGCCTGAACTTATCATGCCTCACATATAAATCGTTTGAAAGGTATCTTTTTCCCCCTTATGCTACGACCATAATGTTTTAGAATCTGAACTAACCAATGGCAGTTTGTTGTTAACTTATCCTCTAACTCAAAGGTGGAAAACTCTGTGCAATGTTTGACATTTTTAAGTGAAGTCATAGATTTTCACAAAACTGTACATACTTGGGAACTGGGAGTGCTGCTCAAATCTTATGAACTATGCTTCCAACCCTTCTTTAGTTTTGCCTTATTTTTATCGAAAAGTAATTCTGTACCAATCAGGAAAATGTAAGACAAAATGTTTTTTTTTTTTTTTTTTTTTAAGCATTTCCAAAATATCAGTTTGACCCCAAAGTTGACTTGTTTTTACCTGTAATCTCCATTGGTTTGCAAATTATGTGAATATGCATTTTCAGTTCCTCTTAGACTTGCTGGATTTATCAGTCACTGTTAATGTGTTTTTCTTAGAAAGGAAGCTTTGAAGCAATTTATTTTGTGTATATTGATGGAGAGCCGCCAATAAAGGCTAGTTTTGTCAATCTTGTCATGCCGTATGGTACTTTCTTTTGTTACCACTGGCAGGTCGCTAGTATAACGTGGTATCCTTTTTATTCTCTCTAGGTTACTAAACATTGATTAGTTGCAAGAACTTGTACTCCTGACTCGATATCTACTATGACATATGCATTCTCAATTCAATAATTTTTTGGATTCTTATTACAACATCTCTTGTTTTCTTTTCTTCTCCTTCTTCAGGTAACCTTTTAGCCCTAGAACCCAGTGGAAATCATTGTAATTACCACGAGAAGGTGTGCTGTTCCTCGTGATTAAACCCTATTTTCTTGATGGAGAGATTATTTGGGTGACCTGCTATTCGAACTCTATTTAATATGCAGGGAGTATCTTGACTTAAATGTACAAGAACATAAACATAGACCATCGAGGGTGATGAGAGGGATCACTTTTAATTCTCCCAATGAAGGTGGACAAGCCTGGGTATCATGGTCATGAAATTCCTCCTTAAATTACTTTGTAGCTTGGCATTGTTCTCTGTTATATATTAGACCGATGCCATGGATGTATATAGTATTGACGACAAAGTAAATGTAATTCTTCTCAGTGGTTTGTCATTTAGCCTTTTGCTTTAATGTCTTGAGTGTGAATGTGATACCATAGGAAAGAAAGCATTCATCAACAAAGCCTACAAAGCGCTCAACAGATCAAACTTATCTGTATCAGCTCAGAGGCAATTGTTCAGGATAGGACGTAGGAGCAAAAGAACCAAAAGGGTTTGTTTCGTCTGTTAACTTGTGAGGATGCCATTTTCGACCATCTGATATAGATTTCTTTGTTCGTTTCCTCTGAACTTGTAAATTTTTCCGACCAGTGAGCAGACGGAATTATCAGGAGCCAACCAAAGTGGGTCCCAGGATAGAGAAAAGACCTTGTACCATTTTAAGTAGAATAATGAGCGGCCTCTCACAAACAAATAAAAAACTATATTTTTTGGGTTTCGTGAAATATAATTTTTTATTTATTTGAGAGAGTTGGTGCCCGCAGACTCAACCAGTGAATCATTACTCTTTTAAATAAGCAGGAGTTTAATACTTTGTAATGGCCCTCCGTTTTTCTTGGGGCGCGCGTCATGACCAAAACAATCGGGTCCCATTGGCAACAACGTCTTTACGGCATTATTGCGCATACCCAGTGCACCCAACCAGTTTTGTACTCTTCCTTCTTTTATTCCTTTCTTAATGTTCTGTGTCTGTGTACCGAACTGTTCACTACGCCATGCCAGCGTCAAATGAAGATTAGAAGAATTTTAGAAGATAAAAGAGTGTTTAATATTATAGAGGAAAATTCAGAATGGGATGAGAGGCAGCATCAAGCCTATATGCAACCCCACCATGAAGAGGAATTTATAGGACAGATTCAGAGGGACTGGGTCGGCCTCGCCTTTCTTACGTGTTCCAATCCTTGGCTAGGAATAAAATAGATCAGAAAAATGGTATCATCCAATTGACGGATTGTCTTTTAGAGGGTGAAAGAATGATTCATCAGTCCCACTCAGTGATGGTGATTCTTCTGCTTAATGTCATATTAAACCTCGTCTCTCTCTCTCTCCCTCTCTCTATCCGTCACAAGTGCAAACAACCCTCGGCAACGAAAGTGACAGAGTTCAGGCAAAACGTTTGATGGAGCCTCCCGTGAAATCGATTCAAGAAGCAAAGGATGGTTCACGAACTGCTCTAGCTAGCGACTCCACCGTTTCTGGAAAGAAAAAAAAAAAAAAAAAAGGAGCGGCAAACCAAATTAATTATCTGTCTGTGGACGATTTGAAGATGGGAGAAAAAGAAGAAGAAGATAAAACGCCATTGCTCGAAGATGCGCCCTCCTCCTCTTCCGATCAACTACGTGGAAGCTTCAAAAGAAGGGGTGAGTTCAGACGATCAACGCCTCTGTTTCGCTTCTTCCGGATTCCACTCTTTTCATCCGTTCTTTTCGTGATTAATTTGGGAAGTCGTACCGATTCAAGTTTTCGCCACAAGATATCGAAATCGATTGCTTCTCGTCGACTATTATTTAACAGCTGACGCAATTTGGTTCGCTTCTTCTTTATTTTGTTTCCCCCGATCATCATCATCTTCTTCCCTCTCGCGCGCAGGAAATCTTTGGACTGCGATCGCTCACGTAATAACAGCAGTAATCGGATCGGGAGTTCTGTCTCTTGCGTGGAGTGTGGCTCAGTTGGGATGGATTGCAGGACCTTTGGCGTTGGTAGGTTTGGCCGGAGTCACTCTGATCTCTACGCATTTGTTGAGCGACTGCTACAGATCCCCTGATCCTGAACACGGTCATACCAGAAACAAAACATACATGGATGCCGTTCGCTTCAACTTAGGTACTAATGCGCTCGTATTTCCCTCTTCCCATCTTTTCTTCATTTCTTTCTAAAATATATAACTAAAAATATAGATTATATCTAAATATACCCTCTTCAAATACTACAGGTGGAATCCTCAGAATCAAATTATTTATTGAGTAAAGAAGTCAATAGATGAATATTTCAGTTTTGGTAGTTAATGTTTAATTTGTATGAGAAGCTGACGTGGGATGGTCCTGTGCCACCTAAATGCTGACTTGGACGACTACGGCCCATTATTCATATTTAAGAAATGATGAAAAAATGGTCTCGTCACGGAGTTCTCGTGGTATATTAGTCCATGTTGTAGGCTTGCTCTTTTACCCTTGTAGTTAATGTTTAATTAATTATATTTTAGAATTTAGGATTTAGGATTTATTTTTAAAGTTTTTTACTTTTCTTTAAGATTACTTACTAGTTAAAAAATATTATTTTATTGATAAATTTATGCATAAAATAAATGATTGTTCATTATTCTCTGTTTTATTTTTTTAATAATGATTATCTAATGATAAAATTATGCGTAAATGATGTTGTGGTCAGGAAAAGGGAATGTATTGGTTTGTGGACTATTTCAGATTGTCAGTTTGTTTGGGGTGGAAATTGCTTATACAATTACAACTTCAGTCAGTGCGAGGTATGCTTTTATTTTTGCTTTCTCTGATTATTTATATTTTTAGCTACTATATTACCACTCGGGTCATTGTCCCACACTCGGAATGACTCAGGATGAGTCGAGGAGGAACTCACCAGACCCAAAAAGGGATGGTTGGTTCGACATAAACCAAATCAATAAAAAAAATTTATAAACTCAAATACAGTTCCATCACTTCTCTTGAGTGGACTCGCGTCCGAGTCGACTCACTTTTCCGGTTAAGAGTCAAAGTCGGAAGAGCAGCCTTATTTTGCTGAGAAGAAGACGCGGCACCGGAGAATCGGAGGTGGGGCCATATCTTTCGACGAGAAGAAGACGCGGAGCTGCTAGATTCTGGGAGAAGAAGACCCAGAGGAAACTTAATAGCTGGCACGCGTCCCTGACCAAGTGCAAAAAAAAGAGTGGCTATAATGTTCATGATACAGATAGTCCAAGTAGAGATTCGTTCCCTTCAAAGAAATTACTTTCAAGGTGGATGGATATGAAGAGAGAAAGTTGAAGAGATTTGCCGACGATTGGCGTTTCATCCCCGAAAGTTGCATTGTAACCAAAACATTTACAGAGGAGGCTTCTTCCTGGTTCGTTTTCTGCTGGTGGGGGATTCCTGAATGCATTACCAAGCCGGTGGGATGAAATTCATAAATGCCGATACGGGAGTCTATAGCTTAAGAAGAGGCAAGACTTTAGTAATCGAAACGTACTTATCCGTTAAAGGTATGAGGTTATGTAATTCAATACGTAGTAATTACGAGTCATTAGCTGGATGTTAATGACTACGTACAAAGGGTCTTTTGCTGCCGGGACTCTGGAATATCTTACACAGCTCAGCGGCGGCAAGAGGCAGAGGCACCTTGGCCTTTCACAAGTACTCCCCACCCACCCCACCCCACTAGGTCAGGAAAGTTTTTCTCCTCGACATATTTTCTTTGTTTCTGTCAGGGTCAATACAGGAGAAAGGGTAAGACAAAACGCATAAGCCAGATATTTGTACTGTGTGATTGGATAGAATAGTTGTAGAAAGAACTCTCCCGCCCCGAACCCCACACTCGCCTTCTTCTTAAACGACTCAATACTTCTCAGTTGTCACAACTCACAAAGTCCCCTGTTGAAGTTTTAGCCCTCCAAGACCCGTTCATTAATTTGTTCTCAACGGGTGGAGCAAAATGGCTACCCACTACGCTGGACTGCCATATGATTCCTGCAACAGCTCTAGGGCGGCAATCGACGATTCCAGCGGCGCACAGTACTCCACTGAACCCGCCATCGGTTCTTCCAAAGAAGCTGAGAGTTTGATCAGAACCGGTAAAGAAAAACCGAGTCTTGTGTAGTATGCTTCCTTTGGTTCCACTTCTTTCTATTTGTGATTCGATCTGTCCTCTGAATGAAGCCTAAGGGGAACAATCGAAACTTTTCCTAGGTACCGTTTGGACTTGTATTGCACATATAATAACTGCGGTTATTGGATCTGGTGTCCTGTCGCTGGCATGGAGTGTGGCTCAATTGGGGTGGATTGCAGGTCCTGCTTCCATGGTTTTGCTTGCAATAGTCACATATACTTCCACATCCCTGTTATCAGATTGTTATAGATCTCCAGACCCGGTTACTGGAAAAAGGAACCGCACATACATGGAAGCTGTGAAGCTCTATCTCGGTACTGTAGATTGACGCATATAACTAATTACTTGAAACTCTTGTCTGTATAGCATATGTGATTTTGTCCAGTGATAGTTCAGGTGAAAAGCACAGATGGTTTTGTGGTCTGTTCCAATTTGTGAGCATGTGTGGATTTGGTATTGCTTACACAATTACTACTTCGATCAGCCTGAGGTATTCTGTTCAGTGAAACCATAGATCATGTATATTTGAAGGAAACTACAGATCGCATGCTAACAAGGCGTCTAAGTGTGTTTTCTTCCAGCCTCAGCCTTGGGCTTTGAAGTGATGGAACTTTATTTTAATTAATGCAGAGCTATCCAGAAAGCAAATTGTTTCCACAAAGAAGGCCACCAAGCCTCCTGCTCGTATGAAGCAAATTTTTATATGATTTTGTTCGGAGTAGTCCAGATAATCTGCTCTCAGACACCTGATTTTCATAATATGGGCTGGTTGTCTTTCGTAGCAACAATCATGTCTTTCTCCTACGCTTCCATCGGCTTCGCTCTCGGTTTAGCGAAAGTACTTGGTATAGCTTTTATCATTTGTTATCTCTCGTCTCTCCTTCTCTGCTCTTCATGCTTGACGTCTATTCATAAATTGGATTCTGTTGTTATGTCCTAGGTGCTAATTTATCAACACCATGGGAACGCATGCCTTCACTGATAAATATTTCTACCTTACTACCTCGAACCTGCCTTTGTTTGTTCGAGAAATTGCAGGAAATGGAATAATAAATGGAAGCATAGGAGGAGTCGCCAAGGGGACTGCAGCCCAGAAAATGTGGACAGTTTCTCAAGCAATAGGAGACATAGCATTTGCCTATCCTTACTCGATCATCTTACTAGAGATTCAGGTGATTACCCTTTAAAAATCCCATGGTATTTTTTTTTTCCTACCTAAAATGAATGATTGCCTGTATTTTTGCTTACATATTGTAGGATACTCTCAAGTCCCCACCAGCAGAAAACCGAACCATGAAGAAAGCTTCAGTGATTTCCATCTCCATTACCACCTTGTTCTACCTCTGTTGTGGGTGTCTTGGTTATGCAGCTTTTGGGGACGAAACGCCAGGAAATCTACTAACAGGATTCGGCTTCTACGAACCATACTGGCTTGTCGATTTTGCAAACGCCTGCGTAATTATTCATCTGGTGGGAGGATATCAGGTAATTTTTGGACATACTGCATCAGCTCTATCAGTCTCTCCTGCTTCTTAATTTCACTGAAGGAATCTTTGTGGGGACTTCCTGTAGGTATACAGCCAGCCAGTGTTTGCAGTTATAGAGAAATGGCTCTCGGAGAAGTATCCCAACAGTGGGTTCGTGAATAAATTCTACCCGCTGAAAGCCCCATTGTTGCCATCATTTAAAGTGAATCTTCTGAGACTCTGCTTTCGAACGGCTTACGTTGTGACGACGACGGCCGTGGCAATGATATTTCCATACTTCAACCAGGTCCTGGGTGTTTTGGGAGCCCTAAATTTCTGGCCGCTCACCATTTATTTCCCCGTGGAAATGTATTGTGCTCAGCGGAATATTGCCCCCTGGACAAAAAAGTGGATCATTCTTCAAATTTTTAGCATGGCTTGTTTGTTAGTGTCTGTAGTGGCCTTAGTGGGCTCAGTTGAAGGCATTATTAGTGCCAAGTTGACCAAAGAATAGTGCTAGATTACAGAGTCAATTTCAATTTGTAAGTTGATAAAAATAATTACATTGACAAGATATATGTGAAACACATTCCTCCAAAGGGTTTAATAAGGTGTAAATTATATATAAAAGAAAAAGGGAGTAAGTTATTTCATACATTATTTTGCTTGTGTATAATAAGCAATTAATATATAACATACTAGTATGCGTTATTCATATGAAAAAATTGTATTATAAAATGAAAATCACATGATCATATAAAAATAACTTTTGTAATATCATTTGAAATCTGATGGTAGAAGAAACTCCGGGAGCCAAGGGAATACCTTTTAACTTTCCAATCATCGGGACGGAAAAGCCGGCACCCATGAAAGCAGGAAATGATTGTGCTCCCCATAGTCTGACGACTTTGCACGTGCATCAAATCTTGCATCATCCGGGTAGCGATTCTAAGAAGCCCGTCGAAGCGTGAGCCAAAGTACGAAGATTTGTACAGTTGAGTCAAAAGGGTGGGAGAGAAAGGTCGAGAAGGAGAAAAAGGTTGACCAGGCACCGGGCGAGTGAGCTACCTGCCTCGTCCCCCACGCACTCAACGGCGTTGAATTCTTTAATTAAATCATGCGCCCAACGACGGCCTCCCATCCATCGATGTGAAGCCTTTATTTAACAACATGGAACCCCTCCACTTTTTTACACGATTCCCTACCATCCCAAGAAAGGTCGCTGCGAGCAAAAGGAAAAAGAAAAGAGAAGAAAGGGGCACGAAAAGAGAAAGGGCGGAGACGGAGGGGTTTTTACTACGAGGGAGGGAGGGAGGAAAAAAGAGAACCGTGTAAATAAAAAGGAAAAGAGTAGTAGAGATCGTGACAAGAGGATAGAAAGGGGGAAGAAACTCAATCGAGTGACAACAATATGGGACGCATACCCTGCTGTGAGAAGGACAATGTGAAGAGAGGACAGTGGACTCCCGAAGAAGACAATAAACTCTCCTCATACATCGCGCTGCATGGCACTCGCAACTGGCGCCTCATCCCGAAAAATGCTGGTAACCTCAGCTCTCTCCCTCCACTCCAATCTAAACACTCCGCCTGTTTCTCGCAATCCCGAAAAGTTGTTTTCTATGCTAATCAATGCCCCTCTAACTCGTCCTTTATTCTCTATCCACTTCATCTGTAGGACTTCAGAGGTGTGGTAAGAGCTGCCGGCTCCGTTGGACCAACTACCTCCGACCGGACCTCAAGCACGGCGAGTTCTCCGAATCCGAGGAGCAAACCATTGTCAAGCTCCACTCAGTCGTTGGAAACAGGTCCGACAGCATTCTGCATTATATACTCGAGAAATTTGTTGCCTTCGTTTTGCTAGATTAGAACATTCTACCTATAGCAAAGGTTCTACTCGGTTTTGGTTAGGTTTGTTCTGTGCAGGGAGTCTTTAATCAAAGCTCAGCTACCCAGCATATATTGTGCAGGTGGTCTTTAATCGCAGCTCAACTGCCTGGCAGAACTGATAATGATGTTAAGAACCACTGGAACACCAAGCTGAAGAAGAAGCTCTCGGGAATGGGAATAGATCCCGTAACTCATAAGCCATTCTCCCACCTAATGGCCGAGATAGCTACTACTCTGGCTTCACCTCAAGTCGCACATCTCGCTGAAGCTGCACTGGGTTGCTTCAAAGACGAGATGCTCCATCTTCTAACCAAAAAACGCATAGACTTCCAGCTCCAGCGTGAGCCCAACTCCTCCGTATTCGAGGCTTCCCCTCCACCTGTACCCAACTCTTTGGCCCTATCTGTACCTGGAAAACCTGAGGAAGAGGATTTTAGCATCCACAAGAACAAGCTGGGATTGCCACGGACCATGCAAGAACCAGAGACATCACTTGCCGACAAACCATGGTCTCTGTGCTCCAATGAGGAAACATCTGATGGGTTCGCTGGAATATGCAATACCTTGCCAACCCTAGGCAGTGGATCTCAATATGGCGCATCCTCTTACGGTAATGAAGGTGACACTTCACCTTGGAACCAGAGCATGTATACGGGAAGCACTTGCACGGGTGGAGACCAGAGAGGAGTAATCTTGGGGAAAGAAGATGAGGAAGACGGAGAAGTGGCCGTGAGCGACAAACATGGAGCGCCAAGGAGTGGAAGTCTGTTCAATCCCGATTGTGCTTTGTGGGATTTATCGGAGGACTTTTAATCCATTCTATTATTGCTCAGAATTGGTTCCGAAGTTTCAAAGACGGTCGTTTACACCCGAAAA
The DNA here is from genome assembly GCA_022405105.1 of Aristolochia contorta. NCBI lineage: Eukaryota > Viridiplantae > Streptophyta > Magnoliopsida > Piperales > Aristolochiaceae > Aristolochia > Aristolochia contorta. Next base: position 18,266,370 of record CM039668.1, on the reverse strand, counting down.
AGAAAAATAAATCGCTAGGAATTATACATAAAAATAATGAATAACCTCTACATACAGGAATACATGTGGCCATAAGAATTTTCATAGACACTTTTCCTCTATGAACACAATCTAATTGCAATGCGGATATTTTCATTTACCTATTCACCTTTTGCCCTTACACCAATTTGTTGACTTATATGGGAGCGCCCACTAAAATCAAGCAAAATATGAGGAGGAAGATGAAGTATCGGCCAACACCTGCAACACAAAACAATGTGTTAGAAGGTACTAGATGAAAGCGAAGTGCCATTTTCGGGTTAGAAAAACTTCTCGTGTCTTGGATCTGTGAAGTGATGGTCTTCAATAAGCTAGTTTATAACAACTAATCTATATGCTTGACATAAGCAAAATTGTACCTCAAGTTGCTCTTCAGTAAAAATATCCTTTTGAAGGTTCCAAGTATCAGCATGGGTGCGACGGAACTCTGCTACTGATTTCATCACTGTAGATCTTACAGGTGAAGGCTCACTAATGAACCGAGCTAGTAATGTTACATGATCGGGCAACCAGCTGAAACAAGACATGATAATTCAGATAAATGACTGAAAACTATCATAATCATTAAAAAAAAAAAAAAAAAGGCTCTTCAAGGGAAGACAAACCTGGGCATGTCGTAGGGAACAGACAACACTGATGCTGCCAAAGCAAGAACTCCACCATGTACAGAAGATAAAGAGTGAACGGAACTCCTATTCCTGCACCATCAGTTTTTTTATCTCTTAGTATCCAAATATTTGAATTGAAGATCCAAAAATTTGATTTCTGTTATGTACATCTCATCTACAATATGTACAAGACTAGCTGGGCGACGTTGGCTGAAAATCAATTATATGTGCAGAGAACATGTGAACTAAAGCCATCACCACAGGAGTAAGTTACACAAAAAATAACACAACACTCATTTTTTTTAGAGAAATATGTTTAGGAATGGCAATTATAGAGCATTATACTTGTATGTAATTCAGCTCAAAAAAGGATACAAAGAGACACTACCTAAGTTTTCTTGTCTGGATTGAGTTTGCACCTTTAAATGCTCTTTCACGAAAATCTTTGGCCACAACGTCATCTGCACCCTGCAATAAACTTGCTAGAACAGCAGCTGCGTGCTCCCTCACCTGAAACAGTAACTTTCTTAAGAAGAAATAATGCATTCAAAATATTAATAGACCAACAAAGTGCACTCACCCATCTGTTGGTAAACTGAATGATTTGAAGTGCAAACTTATATAGTATACACTTTGGAAACAAAGGTGGTTGTTCTAGGCTGTTGGGACAACATGAGATCATCATAAGCTATTGTATTTGACAAGGCCAAACCCCCAAAACAAGGATCGACAACTCTCACATTTCAATTACTTCAGAAGTTCATGACCATCTATATGGTCTCATTTTGCACATGGAGGAATTTCTCCACACTTGTAAGTTGTATCTGCTAAAGTGACTCAAAAGCGGTGCTCTCACAGGCCAAGGGGTTGGCACAAACTCCATGATAAAATGTGGATCAACCAGCAAAAGACATACTTTCACTTTCCTAAAAAAAGTATCTGCAGAAACGTCTTGCTGTAACCTTTCTGAATATTCTGTGGCCAATGGCAATGTAATTTCTTCCATAGTTTTTCTTTCTTAAAAAAATTAAAATTATATTGAATGAAAAAGTTTTGCAATTCAACAAGCAACAAATCTACAAGACTGCAAAATTGTTCATTCGATTACTACAAATAGAGTAGACCAAGAAAATAGTGAGAGCGAAGAAAATAAAATGAAGGTGATACAGCAGATGCATCAGTAGCAATATTGAAAGGAGGCCAGCAATTTTTAACGGCAATTAGTGCTCTAGAGACCGATGAAGATACTGTAGTAAACATTATTAGTTGGATGAAAAAACCATGTAGTCTGAAGACATTCAACATAACTAAGGTAGTTACAGTAATTTAAATTCTGTTTCAAACTTCTTTCAAAAAAATGAACTTTCGCTCATTTGACTATAGTAACATCCATTAACCATTTCAAAATAGGAATAAATTGAATAACAGCATACACTTTAACAAGCTAACAGTACTTCAGATCCTCGACAAAAATTGTCTTCTCAGCCCTATATAGCTGGAGACACCTTCCCCTTTGCTCATAGGGGTTGATATTTATCTTTTTATCATGACAGTTTACAATTGCTCAAACAATGCATGGAATATCACGTGCATTTACATCAAGAGGGAAATAAATGTTCGTTAGGAAAACATGCAACCTTTTTAAAGCAATAAAGAATGTTTCTAATGAGTGTGTTTCACATGAGCACCCTGTTATGACCATTTCCAATCAAATGTGGGAGCTTTTAATGAGAGGCATCAAAACCAAAGAAGTCTCGAAACTAGTGTTTGGCCAGAAGACCCATTGGATTTTTAGTCCCCTACTTGAGGAGTTTTTCATTAAAAACTTTTTATTACATCAATCTTTTGCACTAATTCCATTATACTGGATATTCTATCCACAAAACACACCTATTACCCTCTTTGTACTAACAAAATACATCAATATCACAAAGTACCTAATAAAAACAGCTTAAGGCATGAAGGAACTAGTCCATTTACCACGAATAGAGCCATTTATTGAAACCTTACCTCAACTTGGTTGTCCACAAGAAGACTCTCCACCCTTGCCCAAATTTGTTGCTTCTCCATAATAGAAAGGATAAAAGTATGCCTAGCACATAAAATGTACAACTGTTAGAAATATATTTATCTTGTCATTGATCATCTACAAGAAATATAGCAAGGAAAAGATTAAGTTTATCCTTGAAATGTAAGTAGCACATGGTCTATACGTGTAAGAACATAAAATATTAGTTAAAAGCCACAAACTGATAATCTTTTCTAGTCCCATAGCCATAAGGTACTCCCACATATATTCACATTACCATCAAGAGAAAACAGAGAACATATATTTGGCAGAACAACATGGGAATGGACAAACTTCAGGTTTAGATGAGTACAAAGAGAATATTAACTATCTGAGAGATCAGGAAAGCAAATACAACAAAATTCGGGTAAAGAAGTCAAAATGCCAGAGAGACCCTAAGAAACAAAAACTTCTAATATGAGTATTTAATTTTGGTATGACAGTTTTTACCTATACATAAATGACCTTAGGTATGTCAAGGTCGTAAATCTAGTTCGCCAGTTAGGATCATTGGCAGAAACAAGAAGCACTGAAACGGCCCTTTGAAGATGGGGCAGTGGTATAATCCTCCATTTGAGTAATTCAAAAGCTGCCTTCGCTAACAATGACAAATCCTTGTTTGATGTTTCCTGAAACCAACAAAGTTTCATTCAATCTTCATGGTGATAACAAGAATAAGTTCCTTGATGAATTCAAGCCTAGTCCCACATATATTGCGGAGCAAAACCATTTGCTTGACTCCATTTCATGTGTGAATGACCTACGAATCTTTTGGAATAATCTCAAAAATACCAGATATAAAGAAAAATCGAAACATGTGTTACTAAAGATTCACTATTTGGAATTCCTGGTTAATGCAGTCAGTGCAATTCACATTTTGAGATGTCTTCTCCACTTGGAAGACATTGTTACCAATGGGAAACCACATGTACACATCTGAAATTCAAATCATAACAGACTTTCATAAAATATATAACTAAAATCAAGATATTAACATGATTTTCATCGCAAGACTAAGTAAATGAATAAAAAGTAATCAGAAAAAAAATTTAGAACTAAAAATCATACTTTCATACATTTTTACAGCACTAATGCTAATTTACGAACCTGTAAACAAAAAACTGGATATAGGAGACCAACAATGATGTCCAATAAATGTGAAGATCTCCCCGACTTCAACGATGATATAATGAAGTGGAGCATCTGATGTTGCACACATTTGTTTTTTACATAAAATGAGTTAGAACAATCAGTGGTATGAATAAGTGACACGTTAGAAATTTTTTTGCAAGAAAAAGAAAATTTATATTCAATAAAGTTGATGAAATAGAAAGGAATACCGTTTCCATCCACCGAATATCCTGCAACTGCTTACTTGAGAAACCATTTTCATAATTTAGATCAGGCAAACGCTCTGCTGCTTCTGCCTGATTAATGTTCAAAATACTAACTGCTACTTCAGAAGCTCGTTCTGTCAAGTGATGGTTCCATCCACCAGCATCCTTGGACACAGAGTCATTGTTTTCTGCACCTTTATGGGAAAGCAATAGACGCATATTTGAGCACAAGATGGAAAGAGTTACACCAATGGCTTCTCTTACCTGCCACAAAGTATCAATTCATGACAGGATAAATAGATCAGCATCCTCGGTAACCAGTAAATACAAAATAGTGCAATCAAAGATGATCAATGGAAGAGAACAAGATAGGACAGAGGATATTAAAGATCTCACAGCAACAAATGAAACTTTTGCGTCTAGAATAAATGTGAACTTAACCTTAGTAGGATCTTGCTCTTCAAGCATCTCAGCTAGTTGGCTTTGACATTTCATACTAACATGCTTTTTACTTTGCATTGTTTTTCCTCTTTTAGTGAAATCAATTAAAATATCATCTTCTTTATCTCATGTACATGGCTGTAAGATAAAACTATTTTAATTTTGAATAAAGAAATCCATTGACAGAAATAATGTCCAAGGATAAGAAAGAGATAAATAATCAATAAAATCACTCTTGGATCAACAACAAGTAATCATGGAAATCACTACCAGTTTTAACTTTGTTGAGGACATGCAACATACCTGAGCAGATGAATGCATCATATTCTCAAGCAGTTCTTGCAGAAGCTTTTCATGGAAATGCACCTCGGTGATAGGCATACTTGGAGGGGACACTTCTATAAGTGCAGCTGAAAGAAAAGCATATCTCTTAGCAACTACATTAGTGGCAACAAGTTGAGGTAAAGGTTTTCCCAGGCAATCCAAAATTCTTTGCCTCAGGAGAGGAACCTTTTTCCCATTTTTCCCTTTTCCAGTGACAGCATATCGAATACATGCTGCCCACTCAGGTATGGAATCAACAGATGGCGCGAGGACTATCTTCTCCAACTGATTCACAATCCAGCTGTCCCAGGCCTCCAGAAGTCCAGCTATATCAGAATGAAGCACACCAGCCAAAGCTTCAGCAGCCACACACTGCTTTGCTCTCTCTTTCGCACCAGAAAACTCCTCAAGTGTTTTGTAAAGTGCAGAAAGAACTTGCATGCCACATTCTTGTATAAGTCTTTTAAAGATCCGGGCAAAGTTTGAATAAAAGGTGTCACCATCCAACAAAGAGATCCAACTGGGCGTGCGTGGCCATGAAGCTGAGAAATCAAAATAAAAATTTGTAATGGACTTATCTGCCAAGCTCTGTAAGGATGAGATTCCATGATTTCCTCTGGAGGAAGTGTTTTGAACATCTGTAATTATATGGACATGAGAAAGACTGTTGAGAGTTTCAGCAAAGAATCCTTCTTCCTGAAATACTTTACTCAAAACTCCTTCAAGAGAAGAATTGGCATGGTTTTGGACACCCCCAGCACATGATTCGTGCTTTTGATTGGAAAGACGATGTGGTGATTCATGCAACAGGGTATTTAATGCTGAGATAGAAAGCATCCTTGTCTGGGGAAGCTGACTTTTCAAACTCTTTAGGAAGTGTCCTGCTGAAATGCAAACACAGTAATATAATTTGGTTTTACTAGCTCTTTTTTAAGTGTCATGGTAAAATGCAAACATAATCATAAAATGAGTAATAGCAATTAAAGTTACTGAATAACACCTTAAGCAATTTTGAATCAGTTCTAATCGTGCACAACTGTTTTAGTACTGAATAACACCTTAAGCAATTTTGAATCAGTTCTAATCGTGCACAACTGTTTTAGTTTTAAAAAGCAAAAATTAACAGATCTTAGCAAAAGAGACGAGAGATAAATGTTTACTGTAAAATTCACGATGTTACTAGGTGTGAGAGAGAGACCATGAGGGGAACGACCACAGAATCGGCGAGGTCTATGAAGGGGCGGCATCATGGGAGAACGAAGGTCGGTGGGCTGTCCCAGAGGCGCTGAAGTCCTCCACCAATATAGAAGGGAACTGCTATTATCTGGATGTCATTGCTTTAGGTGAAACTCTAGCAATCACGTTGGCTGCTAAAGGCTTAGCACATAGATCCTTTGTCCACCTGCGGATGGATGGAGTTAGTTCATTCATCAAAGTGCTCTCTGGCTTGATTAGGGTGAAGGAGACATACGGGGAAATTCAGATTGGGCATATATGATGAAGTTGAAGGTCGTGTTTGCCAAGTCAAAGGGTTTGGTAAGTCTTCCTAAATCGACCAGATCGAGGTGGAGCTAGTTACTAGATGGACTTCAGACTCTCAAAGATCAGCAACCCCCTACCAAACAATCACTTGGCACCAGCACAAAAGATGAAAGAAATTCTCTATTGTGAATCTCCAATTCAAAATCCTTCTGCAAAAAGGGTATTAGGAGAGCTGATGAGGAACATTGATCCAGTCCAAAAGGAATTTGAGAAATGGGTGTATACGGTCACAGGGACCCCAAGTTCACACGGGATAGATGAGAACAACTCAGAAAGTGAGTGGTAGTGGAAACAACCATGTAGGGGTGGGAAGCCATCGATATCCAAGCATGGGGAAAATCAATGAGAGGCTAACCAAAGTCCTGTTGATCCATTTCATGCGCTCCAGCCGCTAGATAACACAGTTGGAGTCAGAAGAAGAGAGAAATCGCATATTGGCCATTGAGGAAGAAACAAGAGACGACATATTTGTAAAAGTAAAGAAATGGGAGTTGATATACAACAAACCTGACCACATGGTGGATATCAAGGTCTGGAACATTCCCTCGCATTTATGGCACCCAAAAATCTTTGAGGCAAAAGTTGGAACAATTGGTGAATTGATCTCCATCGACAAACAGGTGCTCTCACGAGAGGGACTTGACTGCTTTCAGGTGAAGGTTTTAATAGTCAGAGCTAAGGTAGGAAATTCCGATGAGAGAGGGAGAAGAAATACACCAAACAAAATTGATTGGAAAGACAAATGGAGGGAAAAGCCAGAAGCAAAAAGAAGAAGAAAGGGAAAAGGAAGAAGAACATGGCCAAGATAGACGTTAGAAGCGAGGAGGAAGATGGTTGATCTGTGCTGCGCCTGCTCCAAGACAATGAGGTTATTAACAGTCGACATGAGAGGGATCAATACGATCTCTATCTAATGTAATAGCAAGGAGGCAGGTGGCAGGTGTTTTGAATTTAAATCCTGTTGTCACAAGAGATAAGTTGGCGAGACTCGACAAGAATCTTCAGTTTCTCACTACCACTCAAGCAAGTCAGACCTGGCTGAGAAAGAGAAACCTGACCCTGCTCCAGTGAAGCCAGTTGCAGACTAGCATGGGATGTCTCCGAATTGGTCCCGGGACACCTCCTTCCACTGCTCTCTCAAGACCTCTAAGCATTTTTTCCTTATTGCTTCTGCAAAGGATGCATGCGACTGTGACAAGGAGGCATCCTTCAGCTTCAGTGCTGCATTTCCGACTTGCAATGTATTGCCAGTTTGTCTCTACCCATGCTCAATTGCTTCCATTCTTCTTCTGATGGTCTCAAGTTCATCAATCAATCAACTCCAACCCAAGTACAGCTTTGTCGATCTTGGTAATCCTACCAAACCCACTATCATAGAGGCCTTGTCTTCATATAATCAGCATACTCGACCATCACTCTCATGATATAGTCCCATTTAGTACTTTTGTCTATGTAACTCTTTCATTTTGCCAACAGACCCCTCCTCCGCCATCCAGTCAATGTTTCAAGGAACTCTCTGATGCTGTCTGCCAGCAAACGGATGAAAGATCACCGCACCGGTCCTTTGACTGCTAATTTGATTGCCAACGCATCAACTAGCACAACAATATCTACATAGTATCAATTTCTATCTATATTGGTGAAAACGATGACGCCACCTCCTCTGGCACCATTCTCCGACCTTCTTACACCCATGGTTTCCGGCCATTCGAAGGTAACACTATTCCTCGTGCTCCTCCCACTCTTCCCGCTCCTCCCGTTCTCTCCATCCAAAGCACCAGAAGATATTGCCAGAAGTTCTCAGCATAAGGCATATTAAATATGTCAATGCAGCCCTGCAGGCTAAGAGGACTTGGAGATATGCCACAAAAGAAGATGCATTATGGATGAGAGTTAGTGATGCAACATATAGTAAAGCAAATGACACAATAGCTGCCAAAGCAATGTTCAATCGCAAAAGCTTCAGGTATATGGTGACGGATTTTGAAAAGAGAACCAGAGATTGGCAAATTTTTGAGATTCCATGTCAGGCAACCTCTCTCAATTGCTTTCCCATTATTATACTACCTTGCTTGATAAGAGAATTTTGGTAGCGCAGGTGCTGGACAGCAACAAAGATAATACCAGAAATTTTGTTTGAGTAGGAATTTGCAGAAAGAAGAAATTGAGGAGATAGCAACAGTCAAGTTAATTGATGAATACTACAGACCAAAATTTGGGGAAAAATGAAATTTGGACCCCTAATGCTGATGGAAAATTTACAATAGCCTCATGTTATGCCATCTCTCAGCCTGCAAAGCCATCTATTTCGAGAAGGGTGAAGATTGCTTGGAAGGTAATTGCTCCAGCTAAAGTAAAACAGATTGTGTGGATTACTGCAAACAAGAAAGTCTTAACATGTGAAGAACTAGCCAAGAGGGGACAGGTCATAATAAATTCCTTATGGAGATTGTGCAACGAAGAGAGATGAGTAATACCCTACTACTACACTGCAAAATCAACACACGAGTCTGAGCAGATCTTCTAATGAAGTTTAATATGAGTCTTTCCATGCCAAAAAACCTCAAGTCATCCTTGATCAGTGGTTCCAATTCTCTCTATCATATTGGGGGAAGATGTTATGGAAGGCTAGTATACCAGCAGTACTTTGGAACTTATGTCTTGAAAAAAAGGGTATTTCCCAATAAGTCAGCAACAATTGTGGGAGTAATTGAGATCACAATTCGTAGCACACTTTATTTAGTACATAGCCTACACAGCATACCACCAGTTCCTATTCCAGTATTCAGGAAGTTTTGAAACAAGTTGATCTTATTTAAAAATACTAACCTCCCAAACGAAATGGCTGCTCCCAGATCCCCCCTAATCAAATTAAATTTTGATGGGTCATCTTTTGGTAACCCAGGACTGTTTGATCTAGGTGTAGTGAGAAGGAATATTAGTGGAGATGCCCTTATGGCCTATTCTGGCTCAGCTGGAAATTGTGGGTCTACTGAGGCAGAAACCAAGGCGTTACACTAGCTGGTATTAAGCTCTTAAACCAGCACTCTCTACAATCAATGGAAGTGGAAGAGGATTCTCAATTAGCCATTGGCTGGGCAGCAAGAAATGCCAACCTCCTTGGGAATTAAAAAGCATCTATGATGAGGTGCCAGATATAGTTAAAAGACTGGAGAATTGCATTGATAGTTGTGCCTATGTTATACTACTGTTGTACTACTACCTGTAACACTAGTTATTTCATTAATAAAAGCTACGTCATTTTCTTAAAAGAAAACTTCACGATTCTACTGAATCAATATCCTATAATATAAACTGACCGGCAGTTTCACCAAGAATTCTGGAAGATGGGTTTGAATCACTCCTTGAAGCCATTGTAAGCAAAAGTAATACTCTGTTAGCCATCAGATTGTACCTGAAAAGCATCAAATAATTGTAACTTCCTAGTGCTTCATATAGGAAAATTCAAAATACATTTCTTCTTAAATTAAAAAAAAAAAAAGCAAGTTCAATTTACAATGTATAAAATACCAGATACATAAAAGATAAGGAATAACTACCGCCAATGTATGCCAGAACTGTCAAAGCTCTTAGAGCTTATCTGAGAAACTAATTCCATAAATGCTGGCCTATCAGATTGACCATCAGATGCTCTAAACATCCTTGTAGATATTCCAGCAAAATAGATGTTGTACTTGATGAAAAGCTGTCAATATCAAACGAATCTCAACCATGATAACAAATAAAGCATAAACATTTCCAATCAATAAAACATTTACCTCATTGATAGCTTTCTGGACCTTCAATGATTCATGAGGGGAGCTGAAGAAACATGAGATAAATCAAGAAATATTAAAAATGTTGGTGAGTGGAGAAACGTCCCACATTAACAATCGCAAGAAAAATTATTGGACTATAAGGTTGAGCAATAGCCTCCCTAAACGGTTAGTTGTTTTAAATAGATTCAGCCTCAACTTTAAAATGGTATCATGACGGGCTGAGTTTTGGCGAAGACCTAATTACAAAAAAGTCCTATCATTGAAAAGTCTAAAATGTTGTTAGGTTATAAGGTTAAGCAAAAGGTCTGATGGCTTATCAATTGGGATGGAAGCATGTCTAATCTTCAATAGATGCCTATACCACAAGAAGATCAATAGATTATTCAATTCAGATGCATTTCCATGAAAATCTTACCTGGAGAGAATACTCAGAAGGAATGATGAAAAAGCATCCAGATCCTTCAACATGAATACCAAAGATATTGTCAGGAAAATCGCACTCTTGTTTCATAGTTTCCACAAATGACGCTCTTTTTATGAAGATGAGAAATCATAGCAAGAAAGGTAGACCCTCAGAGCCAAAGGATGTCCTTGGCTAGCTTACCGTAGACAAATGCCTGAGAACTGTCTGTGTAGCAAGAACACTACAGGATCCAAGGACTGCATGATCAGGAGCATTTGGATCGCTCAAACTCTTGGTAAGAGTGAGAATACACTTAGAAATCATAGATGGCCATCGTCTTAACATCTTCAAAAGTGATTTGCCAGCAAGCCTGAAGATGTACTCAATTGAGTAAACAAAATTTACAAAAGGTACAAAGAAAAAAAATCGGAATAATTTTAGATGAAGGCACTCTCTTATAACCACTGAAGCCATGAAGAATCAAAAGATACCCAACATTGGGCAACAATGAACTTAAAAAATAACCAAAGGACAATATATTCTATCAAATGTCAATGAAAATTACAAAATGCAAATTTTGGCTATTGAACGTGAAAAGTTGTTAAACAAAGAATGTACACCGTCAGGCATTTTGAAAGAGAACAAGAGATTGGACTCACGAGCGCACAGTCTCATAGTTGTGCTGACAGAGCTTCAAAAGATCATCCATCAAAAGAAGAACAGGCTTTGAAGGAGACAACTTAGGATTTGTGCGAAATATGTGATATGATGCCTGTGATGATCTCCATGTATTATGCATGTATGCCTTGTCAATAAGTGCCCATCTAGGCCTGAAAAGAGAAGTGGCTGGAAGTTAGCATAGGATGTAAAACAGCAGAAATTTTCCAGTTCAATCCAAACTGCAGCTTCGCAGAAGAAGACATTGACCTTCTCTTTCCCTGACCATGGTGGGAAAGAATAAAATTTGTAGGAGGCTCTACTATGGAAGCAGATTCTAGTCTCCATGCTTGCCTGTGATTGGACCAGTCATCATACTCCAAGCTTCCTGCGTGATAGTTAACAACAGATAAATTATACTCCAAACTATAAAGAACCTTATTTTCTTGGAGTATGCAGCAACATTTCCGTCCTTACCATAGTTCCCTAAAGCATCCATTATACGAATGATGAGTATGAGAAGAATGCTATCATCTGATCTTTGCTCAAGTAAGTATCTGCCAAGTGTAAGCATGCAGTACAATTTAGTAAAGAAAGACAATAATTTGTTTTTTGAGGATGAATAACTACACCCTTTGAGAAAGAAACGATATTTGGTAGACATTACTCGCAAGCAGTATGAATAGTTTCAGCAGCCGTTTCTCTCAGCTGTGGAGTACCAACAGCAGCACCAGATGCTCCAGCAATAATAAAAGGATCATAATCTAAACCATCAGAGCACGGCTGAAAATCAGGTAAGCATGACAGAACACCTTGAACTGAAGAATCGATCCGCAGCAAGGTCACTTTTAGGTGCTCCTTCTCACATCCTAGACAGAAAGTGGTAGCATAAGGAATTCACAGTAGTAGTCAACCCAGAAAAGGACATGATTCTGTTTAGGCAAATCAATGCTCAGAAAGCACCGGAACAATAAGTTCACATTACAGTAAAAGAAAATGTAGCTTACCAGGTTCGGTATGAACTTTCTCCTTGCAGATCCGTTGAAGATCACATAAAGCTGATTGAAAGTGCAACTCCAAAAGTTCATTAGAAAACAACAACTCCTCAGCACTAGGAACGTGCCACCTGGGTCCCAAGGAAAGGCTACTGCTTAGATTGTCTTTTGTGCCAACCCATTCCTCCAATGAAGCAACTAAAGGATGATATGACAGACACCTGGGCATCACACAGACTATGTCAATTTAAATTCCATTATATCACCGGAGTTCTACCACTGAACAGAACTCCCACGCTAAAGTTCTAATTACAGAACACAAGTTGATATGAATATTCCTAAGAAGTCAAGACTTCCTGCCATTCCAGAAACGAAATTCTAGGACACTGAATCCCAAAGATTATACAGTTCATGGGAAAGAAAAGCTTACAACAGAGGGAATTAAGTAATTCCATACCTGTACTGCTCCACTGGGTAATAGAGGACCATGCTACCAAGGAGTGAGCGAAGCAAATGGTCAGTCGCACCATTAACCTATCAGGCAGTAAAGAAATCTTCAAAAGCCAGTAATGTTAAAGCCACTTGAGCAAGTGAAATCTCATATAAGAAAATGAACCACATAAAGCAGCTGGAAACCTTCCATGACGGTGCTTCAAATCCTGAAGCTATTACTTCTTTTAATTTATCTTTGCAACAAAGTACTGCTGGTCCAGTATAACTGATGGCAACAGATAAGATCTTCAGTTGATAATCCAGCGCGGTCTCTAGAGCTGGTGAAAGTGTTGCCTGCAGCAGCAATCCCATCATAATTTTAAGATTCCAGGGAAGAAGTATAACTCACAAAGTTTGAAGCATGAGGGAAAAACAGAACCTTTGTTGAAAATGATGCATCAGAAAATCCTCTTCCACCAAACCCTGAGACAGGGGTTCCTCTTAAAGAGGAGATAATGGAAATCAATAAGGGATCAAGAAGATGCACGACAGCCTCCTCTGGGTTGGAGTGAACACATGCACAACAGAGAAGCCCAACCTCAGCAATAGCTCCAGGAAGAATATTTGTTTTGACAAATTTAGAGATCTTTCTCAATGCCTGAAGATGGTAATAAAATGAAAATCACGAATATAAACTTTAATTTTTTTTGAAGCAGTAAAGTTATTATAAATCAAAGAAAACTGTCTATGTTAAAGAAATTAAGGTCAAAACCTGATTATATAAAGGTTTGGACAATTTCCCCAGTAATATCTCCAACATGCAAAAATAGTACGGACCATCTTCAACCAGAAAAGTTCCTGATGTAGCTGATGAAGAAATGCCTTCGTGTCTAAAACAGCAATTAATCAATCAATGTAACTCTCCAAATAAAGCAAAATGAAAGAGAAACCTGCTTTAACATACAGTGCAAAACAGATGTCAAGAAAAGAGTTAAAAATACTATAATGCAATCACTTACAGAACACCACTGGGTTCCAAGTGTTGCAGCAGCGAAAACAGGCGACAAAAGAATTCATCAAGCCACTCAGAAAAATTAATAGTTGAAATAAATGAAGGCTGGATGTCATTATCATCTAACACAGATAACTGCAACCACAAAGAAAAGGACAGATTAAGTAAACCAAGTTTCTAAAAAAGTAAGCTGGTCTAGTAAATATGCATAGAACTTACATTGGAGAAAATGGATCCAATCAATTGCATGGTGGCCAGTGTCTTAGGAGGATCATTAGCGTCCATACCAAGCAATGCATTGGATAGAGAACTCAAAAGAAGATCAATGAAGACATTTGAACTGTCAAGACACTCTGAAATGTATGATGGAAGAGCAAGAGAAGCAAAAAGTAGTGCACGCCCAGCAAATGCCACCGATGTGACAGCAGTCTTCAATTGGTGGGTAGCAGTCATCTGAATAAGCAAAAAAATAAGTGTAGTCTAAGGACATAAATGACTTCAACATGCAGGTTTTCCAGTGAAAGCTGAAAAAAGTGATTAATTCTAAAGGCAAAATGATAAAAATGGGCCATCAATGCACAGTTAAGGAAACAAGAAAAACACCGTTTCCAAGGCTAGATTGAATCTGGATGAGATAAATGGCAGCACAACAGATGGCTCCACATATGCCAAAATGGATGTAGCAGCAGCAACAGTCTCCGAAAGAGATTCAGATTTGCTGTACTGGCCTCGATCAATTAACTTGATAACCACTTTAACAAAAGCAGATCGCTCCGGCTTTCCCAAATGCAACTCTGTCCCACTACTCTCATCCTTTTTCCTAAATAAAAGAGTTTCAGCAGAAAGCAGTTTCATTCATTATGTAGACAAAAAAAAAAGGAACTTGCATTCTTGAAAATAAAAATAAAATTCTTACCATTGCTCACGTTGAAGGCGTTTCTGGAAGAAAATCACCAAGTAACGCAAGAATCTCTCAAGTGAATAAGTCCACCGGCCACCATTTGATGGATGATAATACCTACAGTAATGAGACATGACCGCAGTGAGAAGCCAAAAAGAAGCTTTTGAAAAAGATATATCACATAAATGAGCCTGGGATGCATAACATACGGCTGTAGGAGGTCAACCATTTTCTCAAAGTACTCTTGTGCACTGCTCCTGGGTTTTAACAGATAAACCTGTCAATGTTTCCAAGTAAAAGAGAAGGATCACAGATCACGATTTCACAATTTTCCAGGTATTTCATTAAAGATGAAGTGTTCAAGGAAAGTATAAAGCCATTGTCATAAGACAAATTAAACTGTCCAGTCAATCACAGTAATTTCCCAGGACAAGAAAGCATGTATCTTCCTTACAATAGATTTTGCAATGTCTTTAGCAGGTGTAACCACTTTGCTGGAAAATAAGAACTTTGTATTCCTTGGAACATCCAAAGAGTAGGGGTACGTTCCATTTCCACTTCCAACAGGAACCTACAACAACCAGAAGGTAGCAATCATCTTAACATGCAGAATGTCTAATATTACAGCCCATTTATTGGAAATACTTTTGAATATACCAAATGTTGCATAGAATTAACTTAATATCAAAAAACTTAGCCTAAGCCCAAGTAGTATGTATTTGCTATTAATATGATATGCTCATTCCAAAATATCTAACCAATGTTAGGAGACCTCCTTAAAAGTCCAGAGAAATGTTTCATAGATAATACAATATGGGAAAGCAATGCAAAGAAAGAAAATAGAAACCAGAGATCCAGATGAGACATGAGTTTATCAACAGCAACAAACTTAAGATTACCACAGAATTAGCAATCACATGAAATGCAAATGCTACCATATCCACAAAACCACCAATGTACGAAACAAATAGGGAAGCATAATTCTATTGTCCTGTAAATTGGCTACATATATAAGTAACAGCATGTTTCAACAAGTTTAAGAAAAAATAGTTTACACTTACTTCAAACATGTTCAAGTATCGAGTAAAGAGTACTGGTAAGACTGGGTCCCAGTTAATGAAACTGTAGCTTTTTATACATTGTGCGAAAATGGCAGTCCATTGAACATCCCAAAATTGGCAACTTGGTATTAAATTCCATAGCTCCAGACTATGTTCAATCCAGTCCCTATCATTCGAAAAAAGCAATATAAAAAAATTTTAAAAATCAGTTATTCCATAAGAAAATACACACTCGAAGTAAATGGTTCTGTATGCATACTGTGAATAGAAATCTTTGTTTTCCATGTTTGTTGGAAGAAATAACTTCACAAACCCAGAACCTTCAAAAGATGAGTTGTGCCATGGATTCTCCAGCAAGGGTCTGCAAACCAGTTCAATTAATTACAGTAGCATACTCAAGAGTTGAAAGGTTATTCTTGTAGGTACTCAATTCAAGAAGTGAAAATTTTCGAAAAGCTTTAAATTTAAACATTCAGATACTGAGTGAGAACTGACTGACAGAATGTAGGGATGACTTAACTGACAAAACAGAACATTATACCAGCACAGGATATTAAAATATAAACAACAGGAGAAGTACAGAAAAAACACAGTTATAATCTCCACAAAATAAAAACTACTGCATAGAAACAGCTGGGACCTGATTAAGATAGCTGAAGAAACAAGCCAAAAACCGAAAAATAGTATGACCAATTTTCTTACATATATTACAGTGGCAACAAATTTAAAATCCATAATATTTGCTGAAAATGCTAAACTACGTCACAAATAATCAAAATTCTAGAGAATCTGCAAAGATGTATAGCATAAAAAATCTCAGCAAAGAAACCTGTTAAAAATCAGAAAACACAACATGGAGAGAGAGAGAGAGAGAGAGAGAGAGAGAGAGAGAGAGAGAGAGAGAGAGAGAGAGAGAGAGAGAGAGAGAAAAGTGAGAGAGAGAGAGAGAGAGATAAGGATTAAAGGTCAGGGGTATTCTGGTGAACTCGTAATTAGGTATTCTGTAATTCTGTAATTTCTTTTGTATTTTTGTTGTTTTCTATCTAATGATGGTTAGTGAGAGAGTGGAGTAGGTGTCATTATTTTTTGCAGTAGTGGTCCACTTATCGTTAAGGGGCATAATCGTAATATCATAACTTTATTGCATATATTAATGGATTAGGGATCTAGAGATGGTTTATGACCTCTAGACTTCAGAAACATATCCTTCTCTTCTCCTTCTCTCTTTCTTCTTTCTTCAATCTCTCTCTCTTTTCTCTTGCAAATTTCACAATAAGTGTAGCAGCTAGCTTGAATAGTATTTATCCACGGATATCTATATTTTGTCCAGGTAGATACTTCCAGCCAGCTATGCTGTAAAACAATAAATAATTAAAGAAATTGTAAAATCTTCGTCTTTTGCAACTAAAATATATAAAAAAATTGAATAACTAAGGAACAAACAATAAGCATTTTGAATCAATTATTTATTTAGCATAAGTTAGTCCAAAGCCAGCAATTTACCCTTTGTACTCTACTGACACTTAAATGAAGTTTATATCTCCTCCTTTATGAAGCAATCCTCTCTCCACTCTACTCTTCTTCTTCAATTTCTCTCCTCCAATCACATAATCCCTGAATTCTCAACGATAATCATTAACTGTGAGATGAATAGCTGTGGCCCCCCAGGCATCAACTCCACATTTTCATGGAGGAGGAAGACCTCATCAGTCCTCTCAACATATGTTCTTCATAAAGCAAAAACAGCTGTTGATGAGTTCTCCACAGAAAGAACTTGTCTTAGCAACACCTTCACCACTGGACCAGCTCATTAGCCTGGTTGCACCTTAGTTGTTGTGTATGTTTCCATTTGGTTACTATTTTTCAGGCATTGCAGTTGTTATCCCCTCTGATAAAACTCTCTTTAAAAAAAAAAAAAAAAAAAAAAAGAGTGAGAAAGCGTGCTGCATTAACAGACAAGGGGAAAGTGCAAAAGAGGGGACAAGGAGCTCCAAATAGGAATACATAGAAAAGTCCTCAGACAACATTCTGTCCTAAAAAAACAATCCCCATGTTCTGAATATACAATCACAAAACAAAAAAATGGAAGTCCTCCAATAGAACTTCCTGTCCAAAAAAAAAAAAAACAATCTCCAAATTCTGAATATACAATAACAGATGACCAAACTCTTAACCTACTACCAGTCCCACATGTGTCTAAGACTAAAAAGAAATCCCAAGCAAGACGGAGAAGAAGCAACAAAAATTCTCTTGAAGAAAAAGTGGCCAGAAAATGGTGCCTATTGTTAGTGCCAGCCTCATTATAAAAACTATAAACATATCTTCCTATGGGCCTGCACCACCAGAGATATGCCACCATTTCCCAATGATATTCTCAGAAAATATTGGCATAAGATTATACAATTCAGGCAACATAAGCCACTGCTCATAGTTTGAATAGTCCCCTCCTCCTATAGGATGGCTCAAATTAAATTATAATGGTTCATCTAGAGGCAACCCTGGACCAGCCAGCTAAAGGAGGACTGATAAGAAGTAAAGTGATGGTCAGATTGAAACACAATTTTCAAACAAAAAAAAAAAGTGATGGTCTGATCGTATAAGCTTACTCAGGTCCACTTGGTAAAGCCATCTCTAATGAAGCTAGGGATGTTGGGCTACTGGAGGGAGTCAGACTTATATTAACATTGACAAACAGTCCCATCATGATTGAAGGGATTCCACCCAAACCATTAGTTGGGCCAAGAACTCCATCAAAATCCCTTGGAAGCTTAAACATGTTTTGGATGAAATAGCAAAAATCAGTATGGGCTAGTGTATCACTTGGAGTATCATGCCACGATTAGCAATCAATTGGCGGATTACCTAGAAAAAGGAGTAAACAGGTCAACACTAATAAAGGCACCAATCCCCCGATGTAGCATTTCTAACCAGTCTTGAATGTATTCCAGATTTGTAAGCCAGATTGTACAATCAGATTATACTATCAAATAATATTATTTTATAGAATGATTCTTAAATTACCAGTGTTTTGAAAACTGGACCTAACCAACCAGTCTGACCCAGTTGAACTGGGACTGGAACTTATTCCGGTTTGGTAGAAGGTCATAACCCGTTTTGCCTCAAAACCGGGTCTAGCCGGATGGTTGGTCTGGTCTGGTAGTAAATTAGTCCGATTAGGCCCGGTGTGTTTTACTGAAATAGACTTAGAAAGACGAAAAGGAGGATAAATTTGAGTGTTGGAGGCGGGATTCGAACCCAGGACACCTTAAACACTTTATTCTTAAGAGCAAGGGCCTAACCAGTGGATATCAAAGTTTTTTTGTGATTAATTATAAATATTTTTTTAATATTTACAATATAACCTTCACGTTCAACCCGGTCTAACCGGTTCGACCAAAACCGCACTTACTACAGGTTCGATGGCCGGTTCAATTTTTAAAACATTGAGATTTACAATAAAAGATCAAAGTTTCACTATTCTCCAAAAATATATTAAAAAAACAAAAAATAAATTCAAAACATCATTGATTAAAACTCAACCTTTTAAAAAGAAATTTGTATAAAACAAATAATCAAATTCCAAGATTCATGCCATCAAAAGAAAAGAATATTACATAAAAGTGAGACATTCCTGCATGAACAACTTGGAATAAGCTTTGCACCAGATTTTATTTTTTAACTCATACATTTTCAAGCTCTCCTGAGAAGTATCCAAGAATATTCACATTAACAAGGGATCAGAACTGCTTTATTAGGGACATCAGCCCCTAGGGGACAGTTGAGAGAAGTGGATTGGACACCATTGCTTCGAAGAAATCCAACTGATGAGGAATCTATTGAGATAGCTACATTACTAGATGAGTTAAATTTGACATTCCTAAAGAGAGACCAGATGGATGAATTATTATGGAGGCCTCATCATTGGGGCATTACTCAGATAGCACAACTTACTCTTGCTTAACTGATCGTGGACATCACCCCCATCAGGCTGCAAAAGCTTAACCACTTTCCTGCCCAAGGAAACAAGCTTTTTTTGTGTGGTGTTGTTTAAGAGGAAGATTACCTACAAGGGACGTACTATTAAGGAGAGGAATTCCGATTCAGGATGCTGCATGCCCTTTATGTAACTCTGAGAGTGAATCTCTTAATCACCTTTTATTGCACTGCACATATAGCTTGAAGGTATGGACATTTTTCATAGATAAATTCGGACTAAACTTCCCCATTCCTCAAGATCTTAGCAGCATTATTGCTCTTATCGGATCTCTTGGCCTTGGAGGCAAAGGAATATTGATGATTAGTTGTTGTTTGGGCTACATTCCCTGGTTGTTGTGGAAAGAAAGAAACAATAGAATTTTTCAGAACAAAAGTATGTCCTGGCCTGACTTATGCCAACGCATTATTCACCAAATTGTATGTTGGTTGAAAGTGCAGAAAAATTTCAAGAACATAGAGGGAGGTGCAATCTGGAATTCTTGGTCCCCATATGCTTTTGAAAAGGGGGGGAAGGTTCCCAAAACTATTGCTTGGGTCCCACCACCAAGGTATGCCTATAAGCTTAATTTTGATGGGTCGTCATTTGGAAACCCGGGGCTGGCAGGTGTGGGTGGACTAATCCGTAACTCTTTTGGGGACATATTGCTCACTTATTTATGCCCGATTGGCACCGCTGATTCCACAATTGCTGAAACGAAAAATTTGCTTCACGGCCTCAAATACTTCCTCAAGTTCCATTTTGTTGGGCCATTACATGTTGAGGGTGACTCACATGTTCTAATCCAATGGTGCAAGAAGGACCTCAAGCCTCCTTGGAGGCTTCTTCCCACCATTGATGAAATTAGAGACTTTGCATCTATTGTCACTAGTTGGAGTCATGTACTACGTAGTGCAAATGGTAAAGCGGATGAATTAGCTAAAAAAGGGGTTCATGAGCAACATGTTATTGTATGGACCCATTACTAGCTGTAATCTTATTATGTACTTCTTTTGCCTTATTGGGTTATAATGAATAAAATCACAACTTTCAAAAAAAAAAAAAAAAAGCTCTCCTCAGGAGTAATTACCGGAATTCAGACCATATCTCGGCCGCAGAGCCTGCTGGGAAGAATTTCTTGCAAGACTGAACAAGAGATGTAACAGCCTCGAAATGACTTTGCCTCAATCTCCAGCCCTCTGGTCCTGTATTTCTACATCCCAAGTATAAAACAAACTTCTTAAAACTGTATTTATAATGATTCGACAAATTAATAGCATGATGAAGGAATTCATGTGAGTAATAAAAATAGCAATCATCCCAAGCTAAACTAGCCAAAAGCTCATGAACTTAGATGAAGTAGATAGTATAAACAGGACAAAGCAAACAATTAAGCTTCCACAAATGTTGACAGATTCAAACCTTCACCAGCTAATGAGCTAGTGGTTATTCAAAATGTTGACAGATAAATTACAAAAATACTTAAGGTTATAAGTTCAAGACTATCAAAATTATCCAATATTAGCCAATGAACTTATCATTGTTTCTGAGTCCACAAACAGGGAAAGACGTTAATAAGTTCAAGACTATCAAAAGTATCCAAGGTCAGTCAATACACTCATCATTGTATCTAAGCCTACAAACAAGCAAAGAACTTTATTTGGCTAGCAAAATAAGACAACCTAGCATGATAACTATAAGAAAGTACACATCCAAACAAACAAATCATCAACGCGAGGGGTGCATTGCATCTTCCTGAATGAAGGATGTGTGAAGCAAGCATGCAATCATCCTTCAGCCAAAAGGGATTTGTATCCCGCTCCTTTCAAACATGAATCTCCACCGGTACAACCAAACCTCAACATCGCCTGACAAATATTCTCCTGCATCCTCCAATTCACAACAAGTCCTCCTTTGGAGGGTTAATCACTCCTTGCAAATCAGTATAATAAGATTTTGAAATCCTCCAATCAAAAGTGTTAAGAGTTAGGGGTAGTTTAGTAATTTTATTAAAATTTAGTTAGTTATTATTTGTTTATTTTTTTTTTTACTTGCTCCTCAAGTCATGAATGGCATCATTATAATTTTGTATTTTCGGATTCTATTAATACATATTTTAGGGTTGTAGGTCATGAAGACCTTACGACCTCTTTTTCTCCTTCTCTCTTCCCCTTCTACCTATCTCTTCACCTTTCTCTCATCTCCTATCTCCCTTCACTAAATTTAACAAAAAGTTAAAATCACAGAAATAAAAATAATAACAAGATTTTTTAAAGGAAATCAAGAAAAAGAATCATTTTAGATGCATCTTGCAAATTCACTACAGATTCAACATCAGCATGATGGGTTCCTGATAATGACATATTGAGAACTAAATAAAATTGGCAAATAACAACAAAGCGCCAAGAGAAAACTTCAAGAAGAATGACCGACAAACTTGGATTCAGTTAGAACCTCATTTCAACAGTACGAATAGGGAAAAGATCAAATCTCAGGTAGGAATAAAGACACCAACAGACACTAGAGCACTCAAACAGGACATGGTTACCTAACACACGGCTTAATACTTTAGCAGTGGTGAAGATATAACACCAATTACAGGCAGTCCAGAGGAAATGGGAGGGAAATGGATTGGTGTATAAATTTAGTAACACAAATATAATTGAGACTTGAGACTCTCACAAGCCACAAATGATGAATCCAAGCTTTTGGTGAACAATCATGTTCATTTGGCATCATACAAACTTGTCCCTTAGTCATATACATATAAGGGAGCATGTATAGCAACTTTTGCGCATGTTGCAGTTCATTTAAAAAGCACATGACATTCTCAAATTGTTCAACAGAAACTATGTAATCATCATTTCTCCTAGCGCCAATTTAGACGCTTAACCCTATATTATCAATCTTGGGAAGTCTTGTCAAGAGGCTATCTCAAACCATACTGATTGGACCAAGACTTACAAGGGTCTACCTCCTCTGGTTACCTAAAATCCCTCCCCATCAGGTTCTTTCATCATTGATTTTAAAAAATTAAAATTAAAAAAATAAATAAATAAAAACCTCGGACACGCACATTATTACCGAAAGTGCTAAACTTTCAGAACAACATCAAATACAACATATTAAGTAAAGGCTCAACAGCGTAGTACACAATGGCAGGAGGGCTAAATGTAAGACAACTCTTGAGACTCCACTCTTTGCTAGACTGTCTGCAAAAAATTGCCTGACCTAAAAATCTTTACCAGGTCATATACCATTCTGTCGAGAGATCCCAAAACACATAAAGAGGGACTTAAGCTTCCAAGAGGAAGGGGAAGGCTTATTAACCCAACCAATACAAGAGCTGGTCTCCCTCATCAAAAGGCAGCTGAAAATCTGCTTGAACAGCCTAACCTGGACCAGATGGGCACAGGAGAGTCATGAGAGATCAGCGAGGCTCTATTTATTGGCATTTCAGATCATATTTAAAAAGTAGACAGAAAGGCAAAACAATGGTGCTCCAAGGGTCAAAGCAGTAAGCGCTGAAATTTTTGGTCCCAAACCCAGTAGAAAGTGATTCAGTGCTTCTATAACATATTTGATGAAATCAATGTCATGTACTTCCTTTCTTATTTGAAGAAAATTCTTATGTAATTCTTTAGTTTTATCATGACAGCATATGGACTAAGCTACAAGAATCTCAGATGCCCTCACCAAGGTGCCTCCAAATCCTCTTTGTTGGATGTAAGCTCATTCACCGTTGTAGCTTAAGTTTCAAACGCCATAGTTGTAAATTTTATAAGTAACAAAACATTCTACCATTTAAAACAAATAATCATATGGCAAAACAAGCTTAATAATAATATAATGCCATCCGCCATAAATTTTCACCTGACAAAACCAGGAGCAAACAATTGACTATGAGATTGAGAAAATGATCCATGCCATTCCAAGAATATTCTAATCAGTTCAAAGTGGAAAAGAACAAGGTGAAACCAATATTATCAACAAATAGCCTCAATTATGAAAGTGGACAGCATAGGGCAAACTTTAGTGACTCTAATAAGTATGGATAAAAACATTATGCATTTCCTTAGTTTTTGAGTTGATAAGACTATAAGGAAAACAAGTTACCAGAAAAGATGGATTATTTGATGAAAAAATTAAAATGAGATATATTAATCAAAGAAACAGTCATGATCTATGTGATAACAGCTAATCACCTTTTGAAGTGAGTATGCATAAGGGCGTCATACAAAGGTCGCCAAGAAACTCTCAGAGACAGTTTTTTGCCATGCTTCTTCAGTAATTTGACTAAAAGATTCCCCCATCTAACCTAATCAACATTGAGGAAATTTGGTGAAGCAACCACAGTAATTACATCATGGGAGTGCACAACACAGTTAATTGCAAATCAGCAAAAAAAAACAACAGGATAAGGAAAAGTACTATTACAAAAAAAAACAAATTTAAATACATTTACCTGAGGATAAAGCTTTCCTTGTGATGCATTAAACACTTCTAGCGCAAGTTCCACAACAACAGACAAGTCTTCCAAATCAACTTCACTTTTTGCTTTAATAAAACTGGTGAAAATAGAAAGTAAGTAAGTTCACTAGCTGACCGCCTTGCAAAAGGAGTCAAAAGATCAACGATAGCAATAGGCAATAACTTCCCATTGTAACAAATGTAAAGATGTATTGCCTATGACCAGACTATGTAAACTTGTTTTCCAGCCTGATGTATCAGATTGTATCATATATTTGTTTGTATTGATCAGAAATAAAAGAACAATTCACTGTTTCAAAAAAAAATAGAAAGTAAGTTCAATTTCAAGTATGTGGCAATGAGCACATCAAATTTGCTACCCAAATTCTATCCCAAAGCTCTCACCTGCCAGCTAGGCTGGGACAGTTGAGGCATCATGAGAACCAAAAAATCCACTTTAAGTCGTGTGTTTATGCAGTTTGAAAAATGAAAAAGGAAAAGTGAGCTTGAGCATTAACTCAGTGGATTTGTAGTGGAAGGTCTCAGGATCGAGCCTCCATAGGAGCATAAGCAAGGCCTTCATGCAAGTACACTAATTTATGTTCTTTTTTTTACCTTTTTCTTGACTTCCAAGATGCAACCTGATACAAAACAAGGTATACTGCACTAATGTATTATAGAGTTGCCATACTACAAAAACCATAAGAAGCTTCTTTTCTTATTTCAACAGCAGCAGTTCACTGAAGTCAACCGGAAATTACAGTCTTACTGGGAAATTAGAGTTGAGGAAATAATGATCCACTGTGAGCCATGCGTTTGTGCAATTTTTCAAAATGGAAAAGGAAAAATGAACTTAAGCATTAGCTCGGGTCAGATGAAGGATTTGTAGTGGGAGCTCTCCAGTTCAAGTTTCCATAGGGACATAACGCAGGGCATTCATGCAAGTAACAGTTTCAGTAATTAAAAGAACAAGGAAACAGAGAACAATTAAATGTGAATTTCATCCCATCATTGTCGCCTGAAGATTGTCCCCTACTACAAAAATTTCTGAAATATAAACTAAATAAGTTCAGAAAGAGAAAATAGAATTACGATGAACTAATCTAAAAGAGAGGTGAAAGGTTCGCTAACTCAAATGTGAAGAACATATTCTTCAGAAAAAAAAAAAAAAAAAAAGTATAGAACATTAATGTGAACACCCGAGAACAACAATACATCCTTCGTACTAACTCGAAATATAGTAAAAATGCTCAAATAAAGCAAAGTACCTATAGTGCTCACTCAATATTTCTTTTGAAAAAAGTGAAATATATAGAATAGAAAGCAGATGTTAGTCTATAACTACAACATTTCAACCATAACTGTTTGTCGCAAAGAAAACCAGCAAGAGTTCAAACGGCATCATGTTGTCGTGTTCATCGGATAAGATAAGCTCCAATGTCTCGCGCAGGAAAAGTAAATGGTACTAACTTAAGCCGAATTTGGATTGAAATGATATTAAGAAATGAAGATACTCGAATTCAGGTAAGCGAGAGGAAGAAGTCACAAAAAAAAAAAAAACGAGACATACAGGTCGATCACTGCAATCCAATTGAGAGTCGCGGAAACGGATTCGGGATCGTCACTTCGCCATGATTCCTTCGCCGATTTCACGACAGAGGCAAAGGAATCCTTCTCTCGCTTAGTTTGTTCTGCCACGGGAGGCGGAAGCCACGCATTGTAGAGATGCATTTTTTTTCCCGCGATGAGTCACCTCTGCTGTTTCCCGGACTGCTCCTAGTGGTATTTATACTTGTTCTTCTTTTCTTTCTGCGGAAGAAACAGAAGACCGATGACCGGGAAAAGGCAGTTCGTTTGCCGTAAAGTCAGCTGTTCGGGCAGGCGTGCAATCCCCTCGCACGGACCTTGACTCTCTCACTGACCGTCCGATCAAATTATCGGACGGTTAAGATATCGTTTAGAGTTGTCCGAGGCAGACCTCGTGAAACATCGGACGGCCTTTCGAACTCTGAATATCGGGTTCTGGAACAACGTGTCACGTGGCCAAACGCTCGCCGGAAAATGATTGTTTTCGTTGCGTTTATTTCCGCCAGCAAAAGAGAGTCCCGTCCTACTCAAGGGCAATACTGTTTTAATAAAAGTAATTAAAAAGAGTATTTGTCCAAAATGATTCAAATGAATGAATCAAAACTTTAAAATATCACATTATAATGAATTGAAAATTTCATATTTATAATAAAACTCGATATTTACGAAAAACATAATAAATATATATATGAATTATAAATAAATAAAATGGATGGTTCATTGGCATTAAATACATAGAAGACAGTGACATGAAATAAAAATACATTTAAAATATAAAAAATTAAAATCGGTAATTACATTAAATTTTCATCTACCATATAATTGTACATCTGTTTAAAATGGGCGGCATTATATATGTAGAAGACACTAAGTCAGTGACACAAAATAAAACTCATAAAAATAAAACTTGTGTTAAACTCGAAATCTATGAGAAAAATTTTAATTAAAGTATGCCAATAACAATGAATTAATATATTTAAAATTTTAATATTTTTAATATGTAGTTAGAATTCTGGATGGAGCCCAACAGGCCCACATCTCTACATTGTAATAATATTATCTGCTTTGGACTCAAGCCTGCACGTTTTACCAATGGGTTTTACCCCAAAAAACCTCATTACAATGGAGACATGGGGTTTTTTTTTTATACCCATGATTATTTTCACTCAATTTCAATGGGACTTAACAAGAACTGGACTCATAATTTGAACTCTCTAGAAAGAAAATTAGTGTATGTGAAAAATCAAAATTTAAATTCCGAATCTAAACAATAATAATTGATTTGGTTATATTAAATGAATTTTAACTTGTTATATAACTACAAACCCATCCAAGTGGAAGGTGATGTAAAAGTGAAATGGAAAGAAAATAGTAAAATAAAAATCAATTTGACATATAATTGGCCATCAATGCTGAAATTAATGTCTACGACTCTATGCAAACTACAGTAGATTGTATTAATTACAGACCAAGTTTTCACACGGTATTTCTACCTGAGAATACTACTACTTGAAGAAATCACAAGGTCTAGATACACAGAAACCCTCTTAATTTATGTTCGTACAATGTAACATATAAATTGATAATCAAGTTTCATAACAATTATATAGTGCTGTTCTATGTTTTAAGTTGTTAAATTAAACATAATTTCAGTGACAGTAAAGAGAATCTAGAGTAGTTTCTAAGTTGCAAAGATTTTGATGGTAAAAAATAAACAATTACAAATCTATAAGACATTAACAAGAAGAGTTCGTTTATTCTTTTAAAAAAATTGTTATTTAGGTGATATTTATGGAGTAAATAAGCTTATGGTTAGGTGGGACCGGTTCACGTCCGAACAATTAACACACGTAGCCTAAATATAATCGAAAGAACGAGATTAACACGCGACATTTAAGAGAGAAAACATGCTAACGTGTAGGGCCCTCGTGAGTCCCAAGTCACAACTTGTGGGGTCCTTAACAGGAGCCACGACCAGTCTCTCTCCAATCCACCTCTTGCTGAATTCACGTCCGATCAATGAATTTCAGGAGGGCGTTTTTGCCGGGAATCTTGCTGTTGCAGGTACTCATCCTGTCATCCGACACTTCCCCGAGCATCAACAATCACTGGAGGTATATGAAGCTAGAACACTGTTTGGATATTCGAGAGTTGGTTGTCTAACATTCGAGCTAATGGATCACGTTGGGTCAGAGATCCGCCGAGTTCTTCAGGATCATCACAAGATCAGCTCAAATGTTCGTAATGAGGAGGCGAAGATTGATGGGTTGAATAAGGAGATCAAGCTCTTGGAGGAGCGAATTCGAGCCGTGAATTCAGATGAGTTCGACCGACAGCGGATGCATAATCTGCTCAGTTACCAGTCTACACTGATAGCCAGGGCGACATCGAGGACTGAGCTGCTTCGGGCGCTTCATGAGGATCTGCTGCTTCTCTTCTTAAGGAGGAAACAGCTTCGACAAGCGGGTATTTTTCTCTTTCGCGGCGTCATTTGGTCAATAATAGATTGAATTGGGGATTTTGTTATGACTCTCGTGGTACTATGTTGTGGACTATGACCGGTTGGTTACTTAAAATAGGAAGTTAGTTAGAAACGACGATGAGTGTGAACCAAGCTCACTTTCTACCGCTTTTCTCCAAAATTTTGGCCTCTTTTGTTGTTCATTCACTGGTGTGCGAGGTAGCCATCCTTTTTACAGGACATTAAGCAGTTCTGTTGTGGATATTGATCGCGGTATCATCAAATGAACGAAAGCAAACCCTGTTCAAATGCACAGAAAACTGAAAATTTTCAATCCGTAGTCAACTAAGTAGCTGTCTCAGGTCACTGAGATTTTGTTCTCACTAAATCGTCGTTGTGATCACGGTACTGTTAGACGCAATTCTTCAATGAGGCTTTACATTGTCCAGACATCGGCGCTATTATATGAAACAAAATCAGATTTTTCTTGACCGCTGCTTGTCTCATCAACACATGTACCCTTTCTCCTTTTTAAAAACAAATGGTTAAGTGTAATTGAGCGCATATATCTTTTTACACATGAGTGTTACTTTTAAAGCAAACAGAATGTAGAGTTAGTGCATACTTGCCGTTTTCAGGCATTTTCCTGTAGCCATTGGTGATTTGGTCAGTAATATGATGCAGATGGTGCTGTTGGGTCAAGTGTGGATGTGATGCCTAATATTTCTCTTAGCTCTGGCTTATCAAGTGGAGATGATGATAGTCAGGAACTTCCACACGATGACCCAATGCCTGGATCTGTGGATATTGTGAGGATAAATGACGACCATGACAACTTGGAGGAGGTGACTACAGAACATGAGCGATTGCCTATGAGTCTAAAGATGCTTCAAATAAACATGAATGAAGATGCATGTCTGACACCAGAGACTGCTAGCCAGTATGGGGATATCCAGTTTAAAAGCACTATCTTAGACAATATCACTATGGGCATCTTGGACCCTAATGCTAATGTTGACAACATTTTTAAAGAAGCATTGGAGAGCTCCACTGTTCCTTGTGCTGAAGCCCTAGGTGACACTGTTGTTTGTTTCAGTTCCCTGCCTGACTCTATTGTTTGGATCTGTTTTTTATTGCCCTCCCTTCGTTGGAGATTTCTTCTCATACTGGATTTTGTTTATGCTGGTGTAGGTACCAAAAATATTCCTAAGAAAATAGGGCGTGGTCCTCATCGTAATTTAAGTAGACATTTGACTGTGGATTTTGATGACCTTGGAAATCCAAGTGGCCCAAATGCTTGTGCTTTTAAAAGATCAATTAACTCATATGTATGCCATTTTCTTCCAGTGCGTTTTAAGCAAATTGGTGACGTCCCAATGGAAGACTACAAATCTATACTGAACGTATTAACAGTAGGTACCTCAAATTCTATCTGTAGGTATTCATTTCCAAGTGCAAGTCTCATTATGCATTTGTATCATCAAAATTGTGTCAACTCTCTGTATCCTTTTCTTGCAGGAGAGGTATAATTTTGATACTAATGGAAGCTATACTCGGAAGAAAATCTCATCTTGTTACAGGCAACACAAATACAAACTACTAGTTCAGGTCAAGAAGGACCTTGAAAGAGGTATTGAACCCCAAAAGCCATCATATGTGAAGAAGGAAGATTGGGATGCTTTTGTGGCAAAAACCAGGGATGAAGAGTTTGACGTAAGTTTTCATACTCTTGATGCTTTTGAATTGTACCAGGATACTATATCTTGGACATTCTTTCAAGTATCAGAATTTGATGCAACAGAGGATTAGTAAGAAAAATAAAGCGAGTCGAAGTCAGCAGAGCGCACTTCACAGGAAAATCCTTTCTCCATCTTCTGTTCATAAAAGAAAGCTGGTAAATGGCGCAGTTTCAACTTGTTCAAAAGCATTTTTTTTATTCTTTATTTTCTTAAATAAAAAGATACTAATTTCTAAAAGTATTATTATACAGGAAGAATCAGAACAAGGCACAGTGGATAACAGTATCTGGGTGAAGACGCATAAAACCAAGCGAGGTGGATCCCTATACAATTTCTTTAAAGTATTTCACATCAATTTGCGGGTTGAATTTTTTAGATCTTCATATTCATATTATAATGATGTCCTGACAAGGGAGAGGATACTATTCTGTGTTTTTCTCTGGCATATCTGTATCTTCCCATCTCAGTTCAGTTCTTTGTATGCAATAATTTGTTGGCTTTGTAGGTGGCACACAAAGTTACATATCCAGAGTAAAACATTTTTTTTTAATTTAATTATGATCAGCTGGACGTAATCCTCCTATTGAAGCTACTCTGAAGTTGTATTATTGTTGATGACCATCACAACAATAAATTATGCAATCTTGTTTCCTTTTATCTAGTTGGAGACGGCAAAAGCTGCATGATAAGCATGAGTTTGATCATTTCTTTTTCTTTTGTCGCTGCTTCCGCTGCCCAAATTTTTTGACATGAAAAGACCTAAATCATGTATATACATTTGTGTTGTCTGACCTCCTTCAGATATATATACACTCATTTTTTCTCAAAAACAGTTGGTGAAAATTTTAATTAAACAGCAAAAGAGCTTTGGTATGATACATTATACATCAAAAGTGTAAATCAGAAGAGGATAAATGGGTCCCAAATCATGTGGACTTTGAAACTCCTTTAGCTAGGTATCTACCACCGAATTGGCAGATCGAGACCATGCAATGTATCACTCAACTGCATGTCTGAAATTTTATAAAAAATGTGGTTGAGCACCCAAAGGGGGTGGACCAGTTACCCCAGCTTATGGGGAGGGCAGACAATATTGTAGCTGATATAATCAGAAAATGTGATGCAGCAGCACAATTTGGCTTATGTTTTCCTCAATCTGAATATGTATCAAAAGTTGATTCAAATTACTTCTTCAAAAAAAGTCGATCTAAATTATGAAACTAGAAAATATATGCAGTAGTTCAACATCATTTGACTGGTGGAAATCCATATTTTGCCTTGTTTTGTACAAAGTCTCTTTATTAGGAGTTAATAGGTACCCCAAACATAGCCCTCACATATACAAAAGGAGTATTGTGAGTGACAAAGGAAACAGTTTGTTGTGTTAGAACACTCATGCATCTACCGTTCTCGTTTGGAAACTAATCAACACACTTGTTACTAGGTCTGGAATGTGAAGCACTTGTAGGTCCAATATGCATATTTAATCTCAATATCATCCCTCTGAAAAATTTGAAACATTTTCCATATTTTTTAGTTTATTTTTGTTGCATGATTGGAGGGGACTCTTGAGGGACATGAACAGGCTCTTACCCCTCAAGTTTGTCCATAATTCTTTCTCTGACCTTTCTTCTACTGCACATTTTGCAGTCTCAGTTGAAAGGACTAAATGTTTTCCTTCAGTTTCTATGTCCTAGTTATTTTAGTTAAGAAAACCTAGACATTTTGTAAATGAATAAAAATGGGTAGAAGGTAGAAAACATGTTAAAAAAAGTTTGGATGTTAGCAGATGTCCCTAACTATTTTTGTGGAGGTTGTCATACTATTTTTTAAATGTTTAAATTGTTGGTTGCATCAGGCCGTCCTAAGAAGTTATTGACGGAAAATGATGATAATTATAACGTAAGTGCTTTTTACTCTTGATGGCATCTTAACTAACACATTTCAAACAAGTAAGAGGTCTTTTGATCTGCACATTCTTGAACTCATGTATACATTGATATTTGCACCATACTTTCTACCCTCCAACTCTAGTTTTGAGCCAAAACCTTTTCATTTAGCACCTAATCAGCTCAGTTGATACTTTTCCTTTCACCTTTCACATTTTTTTTTTTAAAAAATTGTGCTTCATTTACAAAGAAGTCTCTGAGTTCTGATTGCTGTTTTTTATCTTATGTTCACTCCAAGCAGGTTCCTGCCAGTACGAGTCATGACGTTACCCAAGAGGTTGTTCATTAGCAGGTTTCATGCAATTAATCATGATTTTGCTTTTACTTGTTTAACAATAGTATGTCTTGATAAGAAAAATATGTGAATCATGTTTGATAGTGAAACTAAAACCGTTTTCTTTGATAACCAACAGTCAGTCTGTGTAAGATGTAACACATCAAAGCATTATTGGATTATACAGGTATTTTTTTTTATCAAATGATGGCCCAATGTTCAGAGGTAGTGATTGGATATAACAGATCTGCTTGCCAGCACTTTCACCAGTCTCTTAAGAGTGGCTTCCAATCCTTCCATTCATTTAAAGATTCTCTTCCTACAAATTTCTCCAACAGTGCTTAGAACCTTCACCTTAGGGGGGGGGGCTTTCAGATGAGAAATTGATCAAGGTTCACCTTAGGCAGGGCCATAATAGTTCTTTTAGTGATTCTCCTATTGCAGGAATGAAGGTGTGTTTTCTATGGCCTCAGATTATACGCCTTGAGGTTTCTCTTCTCCGCTTGTCATTGAACCTGCTTCATATTTCTGTAGGAACACTAATTTTAATGAGAAAAACCTTAGTTGCTTGAAGGATAGGATTCTTAAAAAACTATAAAAGTTATCATTTATTCTTACATGGGCAACTATGAATTTACCTACGATTCAAGATTATTTTGTATGATTTTTCTTCTCTAAACAGCAGGGTGAAGTAGAGTTACTTGTGCATACCATCTGGCTATCTATTTGGAAAATGTCAAGAAGTTTTTGAGGACATTAAGTAAGATTGTCGTAGCTTTGCAAAAGGGAGTGACTTAGCCGGAATGACTGTTATCCATTGTTTCTGAATGTCTTCCTATTTTACTGAGAAATGGATACAGATCTTCATGGGGGATTTTGACTATTGCTCTTCAATGTTTTATGATTTTTTAAGAACATTTAGTTGTATTATAATTTTTTAATCTGTTTTGATCTTTACATTTTAGATTTATGTTTAGGTAAAATGTTTGGAACTTTTTAATGCTAATTGAGGCACTGATGACAAGTAAAGGACAGCAAAATTACATGGATGGAAGTGGTGGGATGTTTTAAGCAAGAGAGAAACCAAGCAAACATGATCTATCATGGAACGATCCCAACATAATAGGGGAAAATGCGACCTGATGACAGATGGGTTGCTGATGATCTCGATTATTATTTTTAATCTTTAAAACTTTTTTCTTTTTCTTTTAAAAGATGACTATGTTGTGTGATACATATATAAACTTTCTCACTTTAATATGATGGCTTTTGGTGCTTCGTATGGTTCCTTTGTAGGTAAGATGTAGCGTTAAGAAGGCTGACTGGCTGGTGCAAAGGTGGGGAGTTACATGACAGTAATTGTCATTGATGGAGGGAGAGATGGGGTATGGGACCAGGAAGCATGGGCAATTGCAGGTTTGGTGACAATCATAGTTAAGTGGGACGTGAGGGGGAACCGTGCTAGAAAAATTAATAAGTCTAGAAGGCCGAAGTAGTTAAATTAGGACGAAAATGTTAGAGGTGGGCTGTGAAGGACCCTATCAGTGGGACCCACCACGGCCAGCAACTCAAGTTTCAGGTATATTCCAGGAGACCAAGGAAGGAGTTGGGCATCTGGGCAACCTGTAACAACGTGAGGGATGAGGTTTGTGGGATCCTGTGAGGTAGTGCCACGTGTAAGTCTGGTATGGTTTGAAGTATAAAGTGTAGGAGAGAGGATTAAGAGAGGCATGAGAGAAGTTCTGTCAGTATTGCAGCATTTGCTGCAGAAGGAATCGTGCTTTGGGGGTGTGCCTTTACACACGAGGGGATCCACGCTATTGTTTTCTGGTTTCTAAGTCCCATCACTACAGTCAAAGACTTTTGTTTTTTTTTTAAGTGCCAATGAGTTTATCCTGTTCATAGCAATAATGCCAAAGTGTGGCCTCTTACTATATTCTGTTACTCTTGGAACAAATCGGGTGTATTTTCTCCTCTTGTTT
This sequence comes from Aristolochia contorta, assembly GCA_022405105.1. Classification (NCBI taxonomy): domain Eukaryota; kingdom Viridiplantae; phylum Streptophyta; class Magnoliopsida; order Piperales; family Aristolochiaceae; genus Aristolochia; species Aristolochia contorta. The sequence goes on along the minus strand of CM039668.1, from coordinate 18,232,336 downwards.
CATCTTTTGGTTTCATACTTGCTTATCTGTCTTTATTTGGTAGTTTCTTTAGCTATTATTGATTAAACAGATACTATTTTCTTTCTGTCAGTAGTATGTGTAGTTCCCCTATACTCTTTTGATAACAACTTGGGAAATCGTTTGTATCTGCTTGTGTGCATCAGGTTTTTGAAGCAGATCGGCCCATAAAAGGTTTCTCACACCTTGATGCAGGTGGTCATTTTGACTACTGGTAATTTCCTTCTCCACGATATACTGTCATGTACATATTTAAGATTTTGAAAGTGATGCTTAGTGCTTGATCTTTCAGTCTTTGAGGTGGTATCTTTCACAAAAGGGTCATGTAGGAGATTGGGAGTTTTCTCGTTAGTATTTTGAACTAATAAGTATTCAAAATTGAAGATACTTCATTTCTTTGTATTCTTTGAGCTGTTGTTGTTGTTTCATATATTGTGTTTTTTCTTTTGCTTCTTTGTATTCTCCTTTTTGGTTGTTGTTCTCTTTTCAATTTGTCTTTTTCTCCTTTTAACCAAGAAAATGTAAACTTCAAAAGTAAATTTGCATGGTTTATCAACCTCTGAATGTATGCTTGTTTTCCTCTCATTTGCTTTTCCAAAATTTCCAATGTCTGATATGACTGGCAAAATTGGGTTATGATATACTATGTAAGTGAAATATTGTACTTGCAGCAACCACTGTTGAGTGAGACTTGGCAACATTCATTTGTCAACTGTTACCTCGGATGCTCGGTGTTGTAAAGAAAAAAAAAGGAATAGAAACTTGTCCAAAAGAAAAGGTAATGATAAATCAAAATTGGCAGTTAGACTGGACAAAGACAAACATTGATCTGGTTGGGGACTTGACAGAGGGAGCTGTGGGTGGCATGACTCAGGTGACGTCCTGAGGTTGTCACCATGTCAAGTCTGGGTTAATCCTTGTCTGGTTCAAACTTAATCTGGAATTTTTCAATATCTTGTCATGCTCAGAGAAAGGTTCCCACGTCTTCAATTTTAATACAGAGGTTTCACAATTCTTTGGGTGTCTTGGCACACCTTCTGGATAGTTACAGAACAGAGACTGTTCAAAATTTCCTGAGCTATTTGCCTTCGCATGTAAATACCAAATACACAATCACTGCAAGAGATCAAACTTGTTGGATTTGTGCTTCTTTCGATTCTGTCAATTGTTTTATCTTGTTTAACATTCACAATAAATCAGCAGTGTTCTTTGGATGACGTAGAAAAACAAACAATAGCTTAAAAAGTGTGAAAATCTTTTGTAAAGAGGCTCCAAATATTTGATTTACTTAAGTTCTACTAGCCTGACATGGTTCTGAAAAATTGATGGCCACATGGGATCTGTGGGGTTATGTCCTTGGCCCCTAATTGACCTCACATGTTTCTGGCGAACTAGTTAAACATATTTGTTACTCACTGTTCGAGGAGGTTTAGATCCAAGTGGTTCAAAATTATAACCTGTATTATAACCTGTCATGTTTATTAATTTCATCTACCTGAAAGTTCTGAACCACCTTTTCTGGTGACGCAGGAATTGTCCTTGAGAAAGATTCAGATGATGCACCTCTTAGAAATCCCGTTATGCTCTAATTGATTTGCATGAAAGTTTTTGCCCGTCCGCAGAAGTGTTTTCTTCATCTGTTGGGAAGCCATATGGCAACTTCTTTTTGTTTTAGGGAACAGCTTGATGTACCCCACACAGATCCAAGGTTGGGGTTGTTCCTGTATGTAAGTAATCCTTGAGTGCTGTGAGGGAGGTTAGTTCTAGTCTTCTAGATAAGATGTATGTATATGTGAATACTGAGAAGTATCTCTGTTTAGACGAAGGAAAATCATCAGCATTAGGGCTCAGATGGCTGGTGGATGTACTAAATTGCTTTGTGGCTATTGAACAGAAAAGCATATGTAAAGATTTATTTGCCATTTTCAGGCGGTTTGTACTTTGTATCATCTGTGCTTAGTAGATAAAAGCTTATAATAATGTCCATTTATATTTGACGCATCCTTTCGTTATTAAATCTGATAAAAATAAAAAACATGACAACCTTATCAAACCTTTCAATTTTTTTAAAACTATGAAAATATATAAATAGACTAAAAGCCGAAAAGTCGAAATATGACAAAAATGTTATAAGTTTAATTGAATTGTTTATAGTAATTATTAATTATTTTTTTATCCGCCGATCTGAAAGTTAGCAAATCCCAGCGTACTGGTTTGTCCGTTCAGTGGGACCTATGGCCCCCACGTGAACGGTTCCACCCGAGGAATCTGACTAGCCGGTATAAGCGTGGAAGCTCGTGGATGAAGGGAAGCCGTCATTTCCTAATTCACAACGGTCATCTCCGAGTCGGATTTTCAAATTCGACCGTTGGAACATTGGACATCTCAATATATATATATATATTTACGACGAGCTTCAGGCGTTTCTCACTACCTCGTCTCTACAACTTCCTTCCTACCTCAAATCAAGACACCAAGAAGAATCTCTGTATTCAGTCTCGATTCCTCGGCCTGCATATTTGCATAGGGATCTCTTTCTGAAATTTTCTTCTTTCCGAGAAACTCAGCACCAAGCTCCTTGCGCTATTCGGTCAAATTTTTTCGTGTTTGTTTTTCTTTTATCCAGCTATATTTATCTGTTTTTGTTTTTGTTGTCGCGTCAAATGGCGGAACCCATAGATTCTCACGTTATAGAGATCCCTGTTGCCGGTGACAAACTAGAGCTGAAACCAGTTGAAACAAATGATCTTTCCTTAATCCAGCACCACCCATTGATGGAAATCTCCCAAAGTCCCGGCCATCTTCTCCTTCTCAAGCTTTGGCAGAGAGAAGAAGACAAATTTAATGGCCGCATTGCTCGTAAAGAAGCCCAAATGGATAACCTGAAACGCGAAGTTTTTCAACTATGCTGTTTCTTTTTTGCATTTCATGGTTTCCTGTTAACCTTTCTTTTTAACACTTCCGGCCACCTGCAAGAACACACTCGCCGTCAATGGTGGATTCCTTTTTCTTTATCTCTCACGACCTCTCTGGCTATAATATTCTTTGTTCAATTGAAGCTTTACAGGTACCGCAAATTTGTTAAGAAGCTCCTGCGAGATCGCAGCGACAACAGAGCTCTTGTGAGATGTATCCAAGAGCTGAGAATGAAAGGAGCAAGCTTTGATTTATCGAAAGAGCCACTGACTACAAAGCGGCTGAAGAGTTCCAGTGTCGAAATCAAATGGAGGCCTCTGCTCTGGTGCTCCGAAAATGTTGTCACAATATGTCTTGTTTGTTTAACTGCAATTCTCGTCCCCGCCGGTAAATTCATTCTTTGTGCTTGATTTTCTTGCCTTCTTGGCTCTGGTGCTCCTGCCAGTTTTGTCTCAGGAAAAGGTAAACTTGCAGCTAGAATAAGATAACTCTCAAAAGCTTTTGCGGAAAATTTTCATTTCGTATTGTTCTTTTTAGCGATACTAACTATGGTACATTTTCGAGCGCGATTTAGATTTTCCCCGTGATTCTTTCTTCTACCCTTCCTAGGGATCAATGCTTCTTGCTTTAATTTGATTTTGTTCATCTGTCTGATGCTTCATAGCCACCTGCGGGGAACTGGAAGGATTTTCTTGATGGCAGCAGAAGCTTGACCAAATGAAGGTGCCTTATGTTCTTACCGTCAGCGTCGTCAATGGGTTTTCTGAATTCTGGCTTTCTCATTTCGTATACAAGAGATCTGATGAATCTTCAGCCTATTGAACCTGGAATTTAGGGAAACGAGGAGCCGCCAACGGAGAAGAGGTAAAGGTATCATTAAGAAAAGAAAGCAGCCTAATGAACCAGTAAATTTGTTTCTGTAGGCACGGCTTATTGATTTTCACTCTCTCTTCTCCAGATCCTGAATTGGGTTGAGCAGCAGCAATGAGCAGAACATGGGAGGAAATTGCTTCTTCAAACCCCCATACCCCTGACGAAACCCTTTAATCCTGAATTGGGTTGAGCAGCAGCAATGATCTGCGTTCTCCTCTAATCCTCCATCTGCTTCCCTTGTTTCTGTTCCTCCTGACACCAATTTTAGCTTGTATGTAGAGGGCAAATTTGCCCCTTCGAAGTTTTGCTTTTTTCCCCTTTTCCTCTCTTCTCTATTGCTTTTGATGTAGATTCTTCCCTCGATTGACAAAAAGAACACGGCTTGTGCTCTAATTAGTTGCAGATTGAATAAAAACTATCATTCTCCCCATGTTCTCTCTTTTTTTTTTTCCCATTTAACGAAATGGGAGCTGCTGAATGACAGAAATCGCTCTTACGCGTAGTGGAAGAGGAAAGAAAAGAACAACAATTCACCAGAGATGGACTACTTCGAGTTGCGGAAAATTTATATCCACGACACAGGCCGTTTTACACGCTAAGCAATGAATAAACTTCTTGGATTTTCTTTCTCGGGATAGCCGCCACTCCGCAGTTTCCGCCAGGGAGAAAAGTTCTTCCTTCTAATAAGAGGTGTTTCCGAAGAAACTCGTAATATTATATGGAAACAGACATGAAAAGAGCCTCGCAAGTTGCTCAGTTTCAAGTCTGGTATAACTCCCTTTAAGTTTGCGTATCCTTCGAAGTTACGTGAATCCTAAAATTTGCAAGGATGTAAGGAAGTTGACTGTGACAACCCAAAACTACAAGAATCCATCCTATTTCTGCAGTCGAAATGAAACGAACCAAACAGCACTTGGTGATTCACGACGAAATTCAAACTTTTGAATCCCAAATCTGTGCGAAGGTCGAATCGGGCTTATTTAAAAGAAAACACATCGAATGAGTGCTGTGCCAGGTATGGTGGAGCTGCATAAATGCGAAGCAGAAATGCCGCGCGTAAGCAATGCAATAATGGTGTGAGCGCGTTCTCATGGGAACGACCGGAAAACCCGATTTACTACTCGTGTGTCTTGTCTGTCCCTCTGGTCATTGGGAGTCCGGGACCCGTTTTCCGCATCCCCGTTTTTTTCTGTTTTGGGTTTAGGTTCGTTCGCAAGCACATCAATCTTTTTGCTCCCAACTTCCGAATAGGAGGGCAAATTTAAGTTCCATCAACGTCTGGGGAATACTGATTATTACAGAATTAAGCAAGCTCTATTGTATAATAACAATGAAAATTAGTAAATCTTTTGGAGTTGCATGAAAAAGAGCATAACCGACGGCGAGAAGAAGAGCGTATTGGTTATATAACAGACGGAAGAGACAAAACCAGGGAAACTTATATATCCACTTAAATTTGTGAAAGAAAATTTTATATTGTGACTCAACAGTTGAGCCTGCACGTCCGACGATCCCTATGCAAATTTCGTTAGGCTCAAATTAATACTCAAAAACTTCAACTAATTGAAACACGAGGCAGTGTTTTGATATGAAAACGAAACTGTTCGTAGCTCTTTTGAAATCTTTGAAAGATCTCAGCTTCAGATGAAGCTGATATTTGAGTTGTTAGGACTTGAAATCGGATCGCCCATGAGTGGTTCATTTCCTTAAAACATTGACACATGTCGCAACAGAAGGACCCAGAGCACTTTTCACGGACATAGGTTGAACTATTGAAGAGCTCTTATTCCGTGAAGATCATGGGCCTGCCCCGCCGAAATTTGATTTTTGGAGGGAAGATTTTGTCGACCTCAGTTCACTTCTTGCTTAGTTTTATGAATAAAGGAACATATATGTGGAAGGTTTACTTACACTTAACAAAATTTTCATTTTGAGATGAGAGAGAGAGAGAGAGAGCAGAAAGAATGATCAAAAATGGTGTACGGATGAACTCGATTAACGAAGAATTCTTTTTTTCTAATGCTATCACAGCGTGTCACCAATCAGATATTGAGAGAGCCCTTGGATCCAATAGAAAGAGGTTCACGAAGCACCGAACTCCAGATGCAATCGACGCCGTCTACCTCCTCTTCCGACGGCGATGATTCGTCCTCCGGTTTTTGTTCCGGAAGAATGATCGGGAGGGGGCTCTGGAAGAGTGTATCTCCAGGATGTTCGAAGGCGGACGATAAGCCCTCGACCAGTGTGCTGTGGAAAATATCGTGTGGCTCCCACTCGTCGAACTTGGGCACGAGATTTTCCTTCTGCCACGGAAACTCGAAGACGCCGAGCGGCCGAAACGATTCGCAGATTTTGAAAGTATCACCGTCGTCAAATCCTATAAGTTCCTGCTTCTTTCCGGTGTCCCTGAATTCCTTCTTCACATCCTCCGGCCGTTCTCTCTTTCTGCTCTCGCGCTCCATTCTCGATGAAATTTTTTTCTGGAAACAGAGAAGAAGGCTCATTAGATGATACCGCAGATAGTCAGTCGAATATTAGCTAAAATTCGCTTCTTGTTTAACCGTTCGGAGAAGCCCGACTGCAATTGCCATAAATACCGGGAAACAAGAAGGAAGAACAAAACTTTCATCTGTCGGCTACATAAGAAATTTCATATACGACAGTTGGAAAAAAAATTCACTGTTCCGAGTGCGCTTACGAAGAAAACAGATGTTCGAATCGGAAAACTAAGTCGAAGAAATGTTAGTCATGCCGGAAAATATACGATATTACAGAGCTAATCTTAAAACACCAAAACGTGATAAATAACCATAGAAGAAGAAGAAAAAAAAAAAAAAACATCAAATGATAAAACGAAAGACAAATCCCCTGCTCCGAGTCCGCGGACGATCGAAGCTACAGACAAGCTTAAGAATAATCAACATCCGAGTATGATTTATCCGAGATCCAAATCTTCGCTTACTTGTGGAAAAATATATGGATCGTAACCACTCGAAAGACGTCCGCGATAACAACGCGAGAAACCACCGGCAATCCGATCAAAACAGCAACCGACGACGATCCGAATATCGAAGCTTCGCCGCACCGAAACCAGGCTCAATTTTGCTGAAGAACACACACACACACGGATGCTCCGCTCCGCCTTCCTCTCGTCACCTTTGGATATTTTTTTTTTTTTTTGGGCGTTAATTTTTATGCGGAATGATGATTGAGAGGGGAGCTTTGCTCACACGCCACGCTAATGGAAGCGAAACCGTCTCTCAACGATACACGCTCTCTCCTTCTCTCTTCCCCTTCTCCCTGCTCTTGCTTAATTCCCCGATCGCGCTTTCCCTTTTTTTGCTCTCTGTGCTTCTGTCTTCGTCTTTGGTTTTTTTTTTTTTTCTAGTGTGTGGAAGCCGTTTCCCTTTTCGCGTTTCTTTCTCTCTTCGTCTTCTATTAATAGCCATTCGGCAAACGCATTTCTCGTATCCTTTCCACTTCCCCTCCCCATGCATATGCCATTTGCCTCCTCGTTTATTACTCACACCTACTCTCTCATTCCCCTCGTAAATTTTCTCAACTCTCAACCCCATTTCGGTCACTTTGTAATAAATAAATAAATAAATAAAAACCCTACTTCATATGCTATTATCTGCTATTATTTCTGTAACTCCACTCGGAAGAACAACCATCTGAAAATTCAATTCAAATGCTCACCAAAAGATAACCCACTTCAAATTAAGCAAAATCTACCAAAAATTAGGCATGATAAAGTAAGGGCGAGGGGTATTTTGGGAAGAAAATATGTCAGTGGAGTAGGATACCTGGATTAGGCTCTTGCTTAGTTAATGCGACGAACGACTAACTCCGGTCTGTTCACTAATATGTGGCTTCGGGTTCTATATATATATATATATATATATATCTCGTACGAATACAAAACCTAGCTAATTTTTCTGTACAAACGATTAGGATTAATTCATGTATTGCAATCAGATACGTACCATCGATTACAAGTTCAGTACTCGATCTTTTCACCTTTAAGCTTCTTCACAACGTGCACGTTACTTTAAAAAGTACTGGTGTTACATGATGATAAAGAACTAAAAAGAAAGGCTTCGTGAGATCTGGAAATCTCTAATTATCAGCATTTTATTAAACCAGCTCCAAACATCTACGTACGTACGTGCGTACAGCATCGATCCCTAGCTACTGCATTAGTACAAGAGCTTAATTAGTGATATACGGGCCGAACGAAGATTAATCCTGGTGGAGTGAGTACTCTAGACAGCATTTATACATGGAATATTACTGCTAATCCTGATAGACTTGCACCAGTTGTTTCACCCGGTGACCCGATTCTGTTATCTCCTCCGGGACCGGCCGCTCGAGCGTCGGACGGCGTCTCCAGAGAACGTTTTCGTACACCTTGACGAGAACCCAGACGGCGGCGACCGCCATTGAGACGGCGGCGGCGAAGCCGGATACGGCGGCGGAGATGACGAAGGCGGCGGAGAGTATGAGGGGCCGAAGACGATCAACAAAGGTGAGCTCGCGATGAGAATTCCGATGGAGCTCAGCATAGCGACGGCCATTAACGCGAACAGTGGACCTCCGACCGCGAAGCCGGCGATGAGGGAGTAAACGATCGTCGTGGGGCTGATCGCGTTTCGGGTGTTTTCCGGTGGAAAGGACATCTCCGCCATTATTTTCTTCTCGTCGTTCGAACGCGACGGAGTGTATAACTGGAGTGTAAGAGCAGAAGAGGACGGGGATTAAGCTCTGGTTGGGTACGAAGAGGAATTAAAGGGGAGGGGAAGGCAGCCACATGGCGAACAGTAGACACGTGGCTTGTGATGAAGCGGACACTGAAGCACGACGATAAAGATTGAAGTTTGAAGTGCGTGCACTGATCGTCAATTTAGCTTTCATAAGATTAAGCAGGGCTGCAGAAGAAAATTTGTTCTAAAAAATATAATTACGCATTTATTTTTTATCAGATCAGTAGTGTGAGGTCTAACGGGGATTGCACTCAGTGATTAGATCGTAGTAAGACGTTCCATTTTCATTGCGTATATTGTATTTTTTTATATAAACATATAAAATGATGAATTAGATAAAAACAGTGTCGATAAAAAGCATAAATTGCATTTTCGGCTTCTAACTCTTTACTTTATACAGGATAAGTTTGAGGTGAGGCCGGCCCAATCCGGAAGCTTGTATAGCCCTTAGCCCCACTATTCAGTCAAACTAAACCCGCCGTCTGTCCGAAGCCGAGGGTTCAAATGCTGGAAATCAGATTCGAAGGCTCTACTTCTATTGTTTGTAAATTTATTTATTTTTAATGATTTTATGAGAAGATTGTAACAACAACATGAAATTCATAATTTCATAATGATTTGTTATTAATTTTATGCAATTGTAACAACAACGCGAAGGTAGCGGCATTGTCGGAAGTATATGAGCTCAAGCAGGTTTCGCAGCCATATTTGGCTGGACAGCCTCGACTAATAAAAATTAAAAAGTTAAAAAAAAAAAAAAAAAAAAAAAAATAATAAATATGTAATGAATATTATATTTTGTAATATATAGTTTATTTTTGGTTTACTTAAATATAATCTATTAGTGTCAATATGTAATTGATAAGAAAACAATGGCAAACTTTATTTGTATAAGAAAAATGACATTAATACTATCATATTTTACTATGAGGTTTTACATCATGATATTGTTCTCTGTCTAGCAGCCCAGTTGGCAGTCCAGATAACAGTAAAATATGGTCGTACCCATATCACCGCTATTAGAAGTTAGAATAAAGGGAAAATCAAAGAAATGTGTTATAAGCATTTTATTTTTATTGTGAGGTTTTAGATCTTGATGTGGTTGTCCCAGTTGGCAGTCCAATCCAAATAAGGTTTATGATTTATGATTTAGAGTTGAATAGTGATAATAGTACTGCCAAATTTTATCGTGAGGGTTTACAATGTGACTTTAAGTCCTAATTGGCAGTCCAGATAAGAGATAAAGTAGAAACTATCTTCTTATTTTATATGTAAGCTTAAACCCTATACCTTATCTAGACTACTAACTAGGCTGCCAGAAGACAACCACACAAGGATGTAAAAACTCACAATTCTAAAATCATTTTTCTTTAGAGTTACCCATAGAATTAGAAAAGATAAATCCTAAACCTTCACGGTAAAATATGGCCATAGTGTATCACTACTCAAAATAAAAAACTTTCTCGATCATATTTAATAAAACAATATTTATTTATCTCATTATAAATTAGAGCGGTGATACTGTGGCTTTGTACTTCCAAGACTTTACATCCTAATGTGGCGTCCACGTTGCAGTCTAGGTAAGAGATAAACTTGAAAATAAAATCTTACAAAATTTATTTTTCTAATAAAATATTATTTACTTATTCTATGGGTAAACCCTAAACCCTAGATCGCTAACTATGCAACTACTTCTCTATGTAAACTTTTAAGTAAAATTAAGAAGTACTAATATCATTTTGCTCAAACTCTAAGCCTAAAAGAGAAAGAAAGTCGAATTTATCTTTTCTTAATATTTTTCCCTTTTATTTTTATCTATTTTGTAAGAAAAATAATATTAATACTTTTTGATTTTACTTCGAGGTTTTATATCTTGACGTGGATGTATAGTTGGCGGTCTATGTTGGAGAAAATCTAGAGTTTAAAGTTTACCTTAGGTTTATAATATTTTATTAAAAATTAAAATATTTCAGATTTTATATTTAATTTCATCTCTTACTAAGCTGCGGATCGCGTAGGACGTAAAGTCTTGAAAAAAAAACCCGTATTAGTTATTCTGTAATTAGTCCCAGTCCATACTCCGTACCGTTTCGGTGGACCCGCTAAGCGGCTGCGGCCACGACGTTCGGTGCGGAGGCATAAGACTCGAACCCTAGACACAGGCCCAAAACCCCGACTCTTTAAACGGAGCCTTCTCTCCCGCCTCTTCGACTGGCGTTTTACTGCGAGCCCTAGTTCTCGTCTTGCTTGCACTTTTTGCCACAATGAAGCTCGTCAGGTGATTAGGAGCTGTTTGCTCATGTTTTCTTTGTTCATCATCGTATCGTGAGAGATAGCTAACCTGAGTCTTTTCCCTCTTTGTTGTTTTGACCTTATAAATCCAGGTTTTTGATGAAGTTGAACAATGAAACCGTTTCGATTGAGCTCAAGAACGGCACCATTGTTCACGGCACCATTACAGGTCTCCATCTCCATCCTGTTTCCTTGCGTTTCTGTTGATGTTTAGCTGGATTTCTTCGTAGGAACATCTGATGTATGCGTATCTTTCGTTGTTCTGTAGTACTGTTAGCCCTTTCTGCAGTTTCTGTAATGGTTGACATCTCGTAGACCAAGCCAACATATGAAATAAACATTTTATGGGTGGGCAACACATGAACTAAATGACATCTAGTAGACCTTTCTGCAGTTTCTGTAATGGATGGGCGTTTTCCCATGTACGGCAGGCATTGTGCTAATTCTATCTCTCCCCAAGATTATGTGTTTTCGATTAATAAGTGTAATTATTGATCTGTTTTATGATATTCTTAACTAATAGCTGCGTTATTTGTGTCTTCGGTTTCATTTAGTGGTCCTTACGGGTGTTGGAATATTTTATTCCTTTGTTTCTTAAGTTTGATTTATCTGTTTAGTTCCTACCTCGCCGTGGTCATCAAGCATATAGATGTATAGTGGAGTGTCTCATACTTATTTTAGGAGGAGGGTAATGGAATAAGTGGATACTGACAGTAACCAAAAGAAGTGAGAAAATAAATTTTAAAATTGTTTACAGCTATCTTCCTTTTACTGAGTTCACTTCAAACCTGACATGAAATTATTGAACTCCGTAAATTTGAGATGCATTTATTTTGTGCAATCACTCTTTGGCTATCAACGATTGCAATGGTTTCCACCTGATGAGACCAACATGATCATCCCAAAGATCCTATAGAGTGAGTCCCTTTCAAAGCTTCAATAGAGAATAAAAAAGAAGAATGAGTTCTCTAACATTTCTTCTCAATAGTAAAGTTAAAAGTGAAGAAGATTTTTGAATTAGGGAAAGAGGGCAAGTGCTTAGTTTGATACTTGAGGCTTGCGCTTGCTTTAGAGGCTTCCTGCTGCAGTTGGAGATTTCAGAAGTCCTGTGGAGATTCAATGTCCAGTGGGGATCAGATAGATTAGCAACACAGAAAGATCAAGAGATGGATTGCCTTTGAAATTTGGGAGACACACTAAAGTTGAGAGGTAGGTCTCTGTGGGATGGGATCCCACATTCTGAAAATATTTGAAAAATAAAGAAAGAAAGAAAAGGAATCTTACATGGTTTGGCAGAGAAAGGGATATTTTGATGCAGTGATGTTTGACAAAGCAGGAGAGGAAGAGGGGAAGTTCTGCGAGGCCTTAACAATTTACTAGATCGGGAATCAGAATGGCATTTCAAAAGCCCTCCCTCCTGGGCAAAGTGGGAAACTTAGGTGGTATTAAGATATAATATTGGATGTATATCCAGTTAGCTGCATTCAGCAAGAGATTTTTGAGAGTCATAGATGACTGATAGTTGAGGTCATATTGGTGCATATATGACCAAGTGAAAAATCTTATGGGCCTTTCTCTTGGCAGGAAAGTTCTCAATGTGTTAATATAATTCTTGGAAAAAAAAACAGGGCATCTTCTTGTTTGTTAAGTGGGAAAGTATTCGATGGCTATTTTATGAAGTCTTTCAGAATAAAGAATTTCCGTTATCTGCATGTCATTAGACTGAAGGAAGAACACAATTTTGTGATAAGTCATCTCTCTGCCCCTCTCTATCTATCTATCTATTGGAACCTTTCTTTGAGGAATAAAGGTCTGATGGTTATATATATCATGGATTTTTTTACTGGATTGGGGGCCCAACTTGGGTGATGGAGAATCGGGGTCAGATCAACTGAGTTGAGTTGACTTCCTTTTTCTGACAGGGTCAATGACCTGGTCAGACTTCATGGGCTGAGTCACATGGCTTCAAATTGGGTTTGGGCTGACAATCCATGACCTGCCCTGGTTCTGCCTCTGATCCATAGCGCCTTGGGTGGTTTCATGGCTGGGATGGGATGATACCCTCCCCCTGGTCAAAGTTGGCTTCTCCTGGTTTCAAGTCGATTCAGCTGTGTTGTACTCTACTCAGCCAGATTGCAACGCCTTGATACAAATAAATGCCTTTTATTTGGAAATAGTGATGCAGTTGTTTGATACAATGAAAATGCGGAGAGTTTGGTTCTAATTTTCTTGAAGGGCTCCCTTCAGTTGGACTTGCATGAAGGACAGTTTTATCTTGGAGTATGGAGAGGTGGCTGCCTAGGCAAGCTTTAGTACCATACCAGATGGTTCATTGGCAGGCTATTTTCTGGTCTGCTGGTTTTATATATGTTGAATGATCATGGAGTAACATTTGTGCTTACGCACACTAAGTGAGTCGGTGGGATGCCATATGCTGTTTGTCTGGCTTTTTTATATGCTGCATTGGTCATGTAACAGATGACACACCCTTCTTACTTTTCTCATAAATCTTGTCATTTGGGTAGCTTCAGACCTAGTGTGATGGTTTTAATCTCCATTAGCGCTAAATTTGGGTTAACATGAAGTTGTGTTTGGATGCTTGATGCAGCATTTAGTTAGACAAAACTCATCTATGGGAGGATCGTTTGGGGTGTCACATCCTTAGCTGTTAGGTCTGGTAGTTTAGGGCACCATGTGTGCTAGTAGTTGCTAATGATGGTGATGCACTTGAAAGAAGAGGCATTCCGAGAAAGACAACATTTTCTGGTGATATTTGCCTCAAATGCAGACACCTTGGTTTTCCTTGTCTGGGCCTTACCTGCCTGGGGTTATGGCCGAGTTATTTGAACCGTTTTAGTGATAAAGCAGATATTCTTGGAAAGCATGATTGTAATGGTTGAAAAACGTCGTAGTAGCTGTCGAGACAAATTTGTTGTAAAAGGTAGATGATCTATTTTCGATTTTAAGTAATAAATAGAAGCTTGAAGCTGATTTTGCAGAAACTGACTTGGCTAAAATGACTCTGTACTCATCTGATTTTCTGCTCTATTAATTTTCATGTGGTATTTTTTTTTTGTCAAGATTATTGCATTTTGATGAACTTTATGGGATATCGCTGCAGGAGTTGATATCAGTATGAACACTCATTTAAAAACAGTGAAGCTGACTCTGAAAGGCAAAAATCCTGTGACCCTCAACCACCTAAGTGTGAGGGGTAACAATATCCGGTATTTCATCTTACCTGACAGCTTGAATCTTGAGACGCTTCTGGTGGAGGAAACCCCTAGAGTTAAACCAAAGAAGCCAACTGCAGGTATTAACCGTTATTTTTGTCAGGATTTTTATTTGGATCTGAAATAATTCCTTATGATGTTCTGATTGGAATATCATATTTGACATGGAAATTCAGGAAGACCTTTGGGCCGTGGTCGAGGTCGTGGGCGTGGACGAGGACGTGGCAGGGGCCGCTAGGTTGCTCTTCCAAATTTTTGCAAAATCTGTCTTGTACAAATGGCCTGCATCCATTAAGGAAAGGGAGATTGCTTTCTACTGCTATATAGGATCTGAAAGATGTTATGGGTGTGCCTTTAGGTGTATGTTGAGATAATGCAGCTCATTGTTGTGTAGAAGAGAGATGTTAACGTTATACTTACATATTTGGATCCATGGATGTGTTTTAGTACCGGAGTTTTAATCTTCACTGACAGCAAGTCCTGCAAAATCGAGTTGGGGGATATTATGGTTTTTATGACTTGTTATATGGTCCGATATCGAGGAATCTGTGAATCTGTGACCTAATCCAGTTTTTGCAGCACAAAAATGTCAGTTGAGTTTAAAAAATGTTAATCGTAAACATTCAGTGCATGCTAATTTACAATGTCGTGTTTCACCCGAGGCAAGTCAGTTGAGTTTTGCATTAAAAGAAGCGCTAGGCATGTAGGTATCTTTCTTGTAAGACGCTTTGTCCAAATTGAAGCATATCGGATCTAAAATGCTGTGGTACATTGTGGTATTATTGTTCGAAGAGGGAGGACGACCTAAGAACTGCGTGAAGAGAGCGAATGTAACTGGTTGTAGAAGACTATTTGTGGAGAAGAGATTCCATAAACCCTTATCCCTAGAATTACGTCATTCTTCATTGCGTTGTGCTGAACTTGCGCCTTTGCTTCAGTAAAAGTTTCACGGAACTAACAGTTACTAAAAATTGAGAAGATAAAAAGAACCAAGCGTCCAGTCAACAAAGACCTTAATATAACAAAAGGATGAAGAGGACTAGGCGCTTAATGAAGACCGAAATGATAGCACAATTTGGGTCTCACATGTCACGCATACTGCTGCTATCCTCGAAACAGAAAGCATGACAAAATTGCTAACTGACATCAGATGGCCAGCTTTTGTTATGGCACCTAGTCAATGACAATACAATGGGATACATGCAAAATAATCTCACCAATTGCTGATGAAGCGCTCTCTTTAGACATTCCCTCAGAATGATGATGTTTCCTGGTTTCTTTTATACACGAAATGCAGGGTTAGCATCAGGCCCTGGGCAGTGAAGGTAAGGACTTCAGGAAAGCCTGAGATGGCTTTCTCACAGTGTGTGTTAGAAGGATCATAAGGGTCATAAGAGTCAAAGCACCGGCTTGGTGAGCAGATGCCAGTGATACAGGAACATATGATAGCAGAGTTGATATTCCCAAGGTTACCTGTCAGATTAAAATCATAAAAGAAGAAAAAAATAATTTTTTTAGTGGATAACAAAACAGTATAACCTCAATTCTGCAGGAAGATAAAAAGAATGGACAGCAAGGTAATATCAATGTTCATAGCATGTTGTTGTCATACTATCATTTTTCCAGGGAAAAAAAAGAAGAAAAGGCAAAATGGAAAATTAAGAAATTTGTTGATAAAAAGCAGAAGCAACATAAACTAGCAATTTCTTTTGTTAGGACTAGTGAGGTATTAGAATAAAATATGTGCACTAAATTGGCCGAATGAAAATACATCCAAGTATAGTGAAACTAACAATACTATGCAAACCATGATAAGATCAAAAAGTGAAAACTGTAAGGCTTCCATCATGGTCTTTATGCAGGTTTTTGAAGAGTGGAGACAGGCCTAAGCTAAAATGCAACATAGATGGTCTCTCAGAAAGAAAGGTCAATAAAGAGATTTCATGGAAAAAATGATAATATCATATAATTTTTATATGGTATTAATTCAATTTTTTTTAATAAAGCAAAATAGAGGTTGATGTGCAACGCCCAATACAGCTTACATATGTAATTATAATCACAGGTTCAAGTTAAAACTATAACAAGGCAACTATAAAGTTAAACACAGAGAAGACTCAGATAGGATTAACCTGAAGTGCTGCCATTCCCATGGCAGTCCTAATCACAGATTGAACTGCAGGATGAATGTCAAATTTTCTGGTGGTCCACCGCAGACCAGCAACAGAAAGTAACGTAAATGTTGCAAGAATACGATGATCAAGCTGCATCACAAGTATAAAGTATGAGCATCACACAAATCAAAAGTATAGGCTCCGACAGTCTCGATACATAAAAATTTAAGACAACTATTTGATGAATACAGGGCAGAAATAGATAAATTTATTAAGGACAAAATCAGATGTAGTCTGATGACAAAGAGAAGTTTCTGATATTTATCTATCAGGCACAACCTCTGGTTGCTATGCCAAAATATCTCTTAAGTGAAATTCTATCCCCCAAGTCTTTCCCATTTAATAAATCTCAATATAAGTTCTAATTGTGCACAACCATAGACAAGTAGATTTCAACGGGCAAATAATGCATTTCCTATTTAGTTATAACTTGATACACAAAATTCTACTGTCACTTCCAGATAAAATGGGGGCAAAATTTTTATATTTTCAGGACCAGCAAAAACCCTTAATTTCAGTGTTCGTGGCATTCCTTTACTTCATGATGCACCATATGACAAGAGTAGACCCCCTCTTGATGTTGGAAATGGTGATAAAGTCAATATGTAATGCGGAGGCTTAGTGGGGAGATGGCATCATCTATGATATTTTCACGAGGATTGACTCCTATACTCTGCTCCTTTTGAAGTGACAGACTCACCAGAAGTTGAGCTACACAACAATGATTATATGGGCTTCTAGGAACCCTGTTAGGCCCCAAGTCCGATTTACATATGTTAGGCGAGGAGGAAAGAAGAATATAGCTGCTGACATCCTAGTCACTAGTCTGTTTTATAAAAGAATAATGTGGTCCCAGTCATTAGTATGTTAGAATTGCTGAGGTGTCCAAGATCTATTCAGAGAGTTGGTTTAAGGGTATATGGGACACGTTTTGGGGGCTTTTGGGAGTAGACTGTTAATCTGTAATTTCAGAGCTTGGCTCTGATAGGAGAGGACCGAGCCTCTCGAATGCTCAGTATTCATATGTTCCTCCCAGATTCTTGTTAATATTGAAATCTGGATCCATCAATCTGAAATTCTCTTTTCTAGAGTACTGAATTATCTTCTGATACTGTTTGGTGCATAACAAACCCCGTGTTCTCTAAATAATGAAGCTATCAACACTGTTTCTCAGCCAGACACTCATCAGGTAGTCACCCTCCATAAATGCAACCAATTAACTGATTCATACACAAGGAAAAGGGCTCATCAACCACACCTAATTGTAGTGACTAGATTGCCCTTTATTTTGTTTAAATAAAAGATTTAAACTTCTTCATGGCAAGCTAATTATAAATGTTTATTTTTCATTTTCGCTACTGTTTTTCTCCTGATGAGTCTCCATTCATTCTTCCATAACTTATTCAAAATTCTCATTGATGTCAAAAGGAGACTTGATATCATACAATAGACTTTCATTTCATATCCTTAAAAAAGTATATCTCCAACTGATGTCTTTTCATTTTGTTTTTCTAAAAATAACCTCCTCATGCGACCAGAAACAAGATTTCTGAAGGTAAAAAGTTTGAAGAGAAGAACTATAAAATGACAAGATGCTCCTATAAGAGGTTGAACTTAAACATAAGAAGCTTACTTAGCATATGGATATAATAAAACTAACCTGAACCATTGATGTATTCTCAAAGAAGTTCCGAATGAGTGGTTCCATGCTTAAAACATCATCAGGGATCCATGTGTCACCCATCTTTGGAAATGTATTGTAAGCATGACCCTTTTCAAATTTAAAAAAAAAAAACAGTTATGCACAATATGTAGACGTCCAAATAGTATAAATTATGATAGAAATTTAAATATACATAAGGCAAATGGTTGATTTTACTTATACCGCATCATTTCCTGCAACAAAGGCCCCAGACACAGCAGTGATGCC
This sequence comes from Aristolochia contorta, assembly GCA_022405105.1. Lineage (NCBI taxonomy): Eukaryota > Viridiplantae > Streptophyta > Magnoliopsida > Piperales > Aristolochiaceae > Aristolochia > Aristolochia contorta. The sequence goes on along the minus strand of CM039668.1, from coordinate 18,214,137 downwards.
AACAAGTATGCTAACAGGAAGGGCTAGCCTTTGAACTTTTGCAGCTCCATGGATCCAATTAGTAGATCTACTTGGTGGTTCTGGAAAGACAACTGAGAGACCAGTCCAAAGAAGGCCGCTATATATGGCAAATGCAGATGTAAGATGAGCTGCCAACCGGTAAGGGCTAACCCTTGGTTGAACATATTCTGAAACAGGCTCCTAAAGAAACAGAATTTTACTGAGCTTGCAATGAGATCACGATTTATATATCAAAGTTCTTGGAGATTCTTACCTCTAGTCCACTTTTCACCATCCACCAACCAATAAGTCCTTGTCCAGCACCAAGTGCAAAAAGTGCTGAAAGCCTCAGTCCCAGTTGTCGAGTGATAAAACCCTTTGCCAGAAAGTATGTACATGGCAAGGTGAATGCTACACCCAGTCCCCTTCCCCACATTCGATGAGCATATTCCATCCAATAAATAAATTTAAAATCTTCAACTCCCATTCCTTTGTTAACTCTGCAGAGGCCAATCATCAGTTAATATATCCATCATGAAAGATTTTCAAATTTAATGCCCATAGTTTAATTCTAAGATATTTTACCGGACCTAATATAAGCTGAATTTCATTATTCATGCACCAACCTCTGGTACTCAGGTGACTGTTGATATTTCTCAAATTCAAGTAACCAATCTTCCTCTGAAAGTGGTGGGAGACTACCAGTAAATTTCCAATCAGTCATTGACAGACCGGAGCGAGTAAGACGTGTAACACCACCAAGTATAACCATACTGAACACCCATGCAGCACAACCGAAAATCCATATTCCTACCATTTTCTGAGCTCGAGGCCCTCCTGTTACAAGCAATTTCAATTCAGTTTTAGGCATTTCTGCCTTACTGGCAGTCAAAATGGATGCAGCAGTAGAAGATACGTTCCTTTGAAATGGCCATGAAAAACCCTGAAAAAAAAAAATAATCAATTAGGTAAAAATGAGAATGGATGGGGCATACATCTAAGAGAGGAAGAATCAAGAAGCAAACAAACTTCTTAATTTTCGCCCAAAGAAGAAAAAATTAATTAGATGTTCTTGAGAGTCCCGAGCAGCAATAATGCTGCTTCGCATATTACTGGACAACAGATTGCCGATTTATCAATTTCCTCTTCTAACCACTAGAGGACGACCACAATGTAACATATTTCTTATTCTGACAACAGAAAAACATCAGGTAATCAAACATTATCAAGGCTAGAGCAAATTGTATACAGGAGAAAAATAGATGGAGAAAAATATACAGGAGAAAAAGATACCCCATTCAACAAATAAAGCTCCAATAATCCAAACCGTATCTAGAATAGATGGAGAAAAAGTAAACGGGGCAACTTTATATAAAAGTTAGCGAGACTCTTTCTCATTGTTCATTAATTCACCTTAATGAGAAACAGTTTCATGGTTTTCTAGAGTCTCTAATATCTAGATTACGTTATATAAGATATAATGAACTTTGGGACTTTTTTTAACATCATTGTACACAACTGCATGAAATCAAATTGTCAAAGGGTGACTGTGGACAAGCCAGCACGAAAACGAAATTCTTTCCAACCGAGATAAGCGTAATGTCGAAATTAGTATAATCAAACCTAAACATAAAGAAAGAAGTGACGAGAGTAGTTCATTCCCAAACTAGAACCCAAATGAAGAGAACCCGGAGAGCAGAGGGCTAGAAATACCATTCCTAGCTTTTTTAATCTGGTACAGAATAAGAAGCTCCTCCCTTCAACAAGAGAAGATGTCGACGCTTTTGAGGAGAAAAAACTGGAAGCAACAGGAGCTGACTCTTTGGAAGCAGGAGAACAGTTTTTGAGGGAAGACGAGAGGTTTAGGGCTTTGCTTCTTCGAACAAGAGACAGTAACCTGCTCTCGAACATCTTTTCTGCTGTCTACCCAAACAAGCTAACGTAGAACCAACTCTCGATCAATTCTCGTCGCTGGAGACAGGAGCGCGGCAACAGACAGCTTCTTTTTCCTCAACGTGGAGGTTCTCCGAAGCATAAATGAATTGCCACGTATGAAACATTGAAAAGTAAGAGCAATGCTATGCGTACCCCGTCGAGGGTGCGCATTTCATCCACCCTTCTGACGTGGCTGGCACCTTTCCAGGCCAGAAATCGAAGCGCTAACAATCAAACCACATCAGAGGGGTGGATGAAGCGCATTTACTCGGAAAAGAGAAAATATTTTCTGGACCTCCTGGCCACCAAATTATTTGAAAGTCAGCTTTGTTGGTTCAGCTTAGTTGAGTATAAAGTCGAGGGCAGTGGAGTTAAACGGTTAAACCTTGCCATTTTTTGGATTATAGGTTTTTGTTTTTATTACCCCAAGAAAATTGAGGGAGATAAACCTTTTCATTTGTTGTATTAAAGGTTTTTATTTTAATTACGCCATTATAATTGAAGGAGATTCAGAGTAGCCTTTTATATAATCCAAAGAGGAAAAACCCCTAGAGACTGGAGAAATAGATTTAGACGTGCAAGGAGAACTTGAAGACTAGCCAAGTACAGTTGCGCCACCAATTGACATCTGAAAGGTTAACCATGACAATTATAGCACAAGGGGCGGTTTTTTATCCATTAATGGTGGCATCGCATACTACAGTTTCTAAAACATACTTTTGGACAAGATTGTTTTAGAGCTGCTCTTTGCCCAAGATTATATGTTTGGGAAATTCTCTCCTCCACGTTTTGCACATAAATGAAAATCATGGATAATATTTTGGAAAGTCCAGATCCCATTTCGTGCAAACATTGGCAGCATCTAAGATTCTAAGAACATAGCATTAGCATACTGCTTTTAGGAGAAGTCCGACTACCAGTACCAATCGGCAAATGGGATACGAGAGATCAAAAAACCTCGTCAAAGCATTTGCTGCGTTCTCTATATTAGTATCATCCATGCCCCGGATATTTGATTTGGCCTGTGAGACTCCACTCCACGGACCACGGCCTCCACGGCTTCACAGCTTAAATAATTAAACAATCCCACCACATTACACTTGCACAGTCACGTTCCACAAATACAGTTCCTTATCTGGAATTCCCAAAGAAAGAGTCACCAGGCCGGAACCTTCATCGTATGCGAATGGCACTTCCTCTGAATCAACCATTGCTCTCTTGGGTCTAGTCGATGAGTAGGCACCGAACAGACCACTTCCCCTCACTTTCATTTCAACAGTCATGCTACTGGCTTCGCTTCTCAACTCTTTGACGGCTCCTCCGGAATTGAACATCTTCACCAGTCCGATGGGGGCAAAAAAGATGCCATTCCCCAACTCTTTCACTGGGGCCACGGTAAGAACTTCGTACTCTCGAGATTTTAGTGTAATAGGCAGTGATGCGTTTCTTGCAAGATAGATTAATTCTCCTGGCATTGTAGAACCGAGCATAATTAGGCACTGAAATTATATCGCCGCCCGTTTAAAGAAATTTGAAGCTCTAAGGAAACTAACTTATAATATGAAGGACCAAGGTTCTGAAATGTCTATAGACTCTATACCTCCTAGATGGTAATATATGACTGAATCACCGTTCCAGTCGTCTCCAGCAATCTTTGGCAGGTAATCCACATCTTTGGATCGGATTGCACCGGTGATTGTTCCAGGTTGCAGATCATGAATCATGTTTGTCTTTCCAACTCGGCACCAGCCAGCTCCCTGGCAATTAAAGACGCCAATAACTCCAGTATGGTCATTCAAGTTCCATATTTTCAGAAGACTGCACAGACGACGAATGGAAGATGGATGTCAATCATAAAGCCCATCTATTATGTTAAAATACTTGGAATAAGATACTCTGAAGCCAAATTTTACGATCACCTTTTCCCGTCTCGGGCAGGATCAGAAAACAAGCAATCCCTCGTGGGTCTTCCCGGAAGTTTGGCTCTCAATATCGATCCATCAGGTAGCACAAGCTTCTTCAGTAAATTGAAGTCATGCTGTCCTGGTTTGTCACTGCGCGTGATAAAATCTCCTTAAACGAGAAACCATCTCTTTTGTTTCTTTTAAGCTCTTTAAAATGGAAAACAGGAGAGATGAAACTAAAAGGATTGTTACTTAAGTAACCACCTGACGTATATTGCACATCCTCCAACTGCACGCGCTGCTCCATGGTACTCCGCCATTGGGTGAAGACTCTGAAAGATTATCTCCAGATTTCAGTTAGAAACTTCTTTCACTCCACACATTGAAAGTTGAAACTGCAAGAGATTTTAAGTTCCTTACATGAAACATGTCCCAGTCAGGCTGCATAAACTCTCCCAGGAAAAGGGTATTGTAGGCAACAGAGGCTATGTGGATTGTATGAGATGCAGGATCTCTTGGCCAAAAATCATCAGATGCTCGAATCACTGCAGAGCGCTTGGTACTGAAGATAGAAATACCAGTGTCAATTCTAAGTTTCCGGGTTCGCCAATAATGGTATGATACAAGGAATTGAGGATAACATTTACCTGTATAAGCCATCTGTGTTGTGACTCATGCAAGAGATGATCCCATTGTCAGGGAAGTTTCTGGCGATGGAGGCTTCTAAGGCTTGATGGTACTTTCTGGCTAGTTTCACCCTTCCACCATGACCAGCACCAAGGGTCTCTAGTATGTTCTGAACATCCACCTTCACCCCATCTATTCCAGCGGCAGAGAGATAAGAATGAAGCTCATCATAGAAGTTAAAGACCTTCTCTGGATTCACAAGCCCAAGTCCATTCACGGTGATGGAGTGTAAAGCTCCATCGGGTTCATTTGACTGTACTCCAGGAGAAGAAACAGGGTAAGTCATCTTGGACTCATAATGGTCCATTTCTGCAACCCCAGGCCGGACTCCACCCCAGTAGCCAGTAATGGCATGCCATACATAAACATATCTGTTATCACCACACAAGCTTAATATTAATAAGAAAGTAGGACGACATTAAGCACGATACCAAAGAAATGTGAACAAACAACTTACTTCACATCGTGCTTCTCTTTAATATCGGAAATAACATGAGTAAACCCCAACACCAGTTCCTCCTCTCTGTGACCTTGTTTACCATTTTTCTGAAACTTGTGGTTTTCTTTGATATGGGTCAACCTGTTCGCAAAGCTAAAGAAGAAAAACAGAGTTTTGATTAAAAAAAATGTCAGCTGACATAGAACCCAGAATCCAAGATGCAAAATCAAAGGAATCTGTCGTCGTAGTTACTCACTTTGCTGAATGTTCGTCTTTGAACGGAACTCCATTGGTATCCATGCCAACTGACTGCCAACCATCATCAATTATAACAAACTTTGGGGGACTTCCCCCTTTCTCTAGACTGTAGGAGAACGTAACCCGTCAATGTACCAATTCGATGCACAAACCGCGAAAAAATAGTTCAGTGTCGAAGTAAAACTAGTACCTTTCAAGTCCTTGTTTTACTCCTTCTGCAGTGACATCCGTGTAAAACGCATCCCACGTACACCACCCGAACCAGTTGAGCATGTCTGGCATCTATCGTCGAAGAAGAGAATAAAGACGCGTATTCTAAGAGAAGTAAAAGCCGAAAATTTTATACATAGCAGCACAAATTGATGATAACAACACATACCTTCTTCTTCTCTCGATGAGAAAATGTCTGTAAGTGTCTTTCGACGGCTCTAAGAAAGTTCCATGTAACAATCGATTAGGAATAAAACACTACAAAACTAAGTAACCGAAAAATATAAAAAAAAAATGTTTGCCACCGATAAAAGGTGAAAATTTGTGACCATCGTCGGTTTCCAGTTTCGAGCAGTTGTTTGTACAGATGCAGTAGAACGCTAATAACTGATTACAGAACAAGATAAAAATTGCTCACTTTACTGCATATGAGATGACATCGAAAGGATCCGATCCTGCAGCAACGAAAACCAAATGGGCCCCTTCGAATCCGTCGACAGCGGGATCGCCTGAGAAAGGTCAGCATTTATCGGGAGTTAGAAGGGAGTTGGACGAAGAAGAGAAGGCCAGAAAGAGGATAATATAACCAGGAAACGAAAGGCATACCACTTTCCAAACAGATCTCCAATTCGTCGTTAGCATTCCCCTGAAGAACTGCTCTAAAGGCACCCTCGAGAAGAGGCAAGAACACAACATAAAGAGCTGAATCTCCGTCCTCGGCGAAGTGAGACCCATCTTTCCCCTCAACGATCAGAAACTGGGTTTCGAAAGGAATGTCTTTAGCACAGGAACCCATCCTCTGGGTCATCCACCACATCTTGAATCGGAAAGCACACATGAACCTCAAGCCACTGCACACAGTTCATCAAAAGATCAAAGCAGAGAAGCCAGACACAGAGCTTTCAAATTATAATCGCAGAGCTCCTTTAATTAACCAGGAAGAAAATAGAGATGCAAATAACGGAGAAGACAAGTAAGCTTGTATACATGATCACAGTGAGATTTCAGTTGTATGTAGAGACATCAGTAAGAATCTTACTCTAGTTTTCCAACGGGAAAGACTCTGCGAGAACCAACTTGATTTGATCTGACACCTATAAAAGCTCCATTGATCACACCTTCACCGGCGGCCGGCGTTAAAAAGATGTTCTGGTCGACGTCCGTCAAGATGGGCGATCCCAGGACCACCAAATTACCCTCCACAACAGAGATGCCCGCTCCGACGGTCATTTTTGGGAGAATGAAGAATGAAGGAGATGGGAGGAGTCCTCTGTTACACAGTGTTCGTGACCAGAGAGGGGAGCGAGATAACACGACAAGAAATCTCAACCCCCTCTCACGTCTCAATGTCCCAGATCAATAAAGGAAAACGAGGCTATATATAAGGTAGCATCGAGAGCGTTGAGTCCCCTGGAACCCGGAGCTCGCCAGTCGAAACAATACCTGGAAATGTGGCGGGAAGCGTTCGTTTTTCGTACCAAGTACGTCATAAACGTCAACGTAAACGGCAAATGCTGGTATTCGTTCTCTCCGTCCGGGCAAGGTGCAAATCTGATCCCTCGCACGCGGATCCCACGCAGAACTAGCGAACCTGGGCCGTCGATCTCGCCAAATCACGGATTGATCGGCGGGCCCTACAGCGATTAACGTCGTTCCTCGTCGAAACTGCCGTTCGTTTACGAGGGGTGCGTGTAAGGAAACGTCAGCAACTGCATCTCTCCGCGTGTTCGGACTGTCGGGAAACTGACGTGGCAAGCAGCACGCTGACTTGTAGAGCGAGAAAGGCGCGAAACATGAAGACTCAGCTCCACGTCATGCACCCCGCGTCGCGACGAAAAAAAACCACCCATGCATCTACGAGGCATTCGGTGGGAAATGCAAAAGTATTGCGCAGATAGACAGGTCCGTGACATGTTGGAAATGATTGCCGGGATGAACTTTGAATGCGCCGATTTCGACGACGGAAGTGCCCTTAGATATTCTTCCGCCATCGAGATGACTGAAGTACCCAGACTGCACGGCCATCACGATCGGGTGCATGTGATGAGATTGCCACGTCGGTTCCTAGTAGACCAGACGGACAGTAAAGATGTAACCGCTTACCGCCCCGATCTCGCCTCATTTAAGAAACCGCCACAGCTCCTCCCTGATTCATGTGGCCGGACCCCGAAACTCGACCAAAATCAGTGAACCCATTTCACGTGAGCGCGAACCAACGGTTCTTAGCCGTCGACAAGACTGGCAGAAAAGGGCGCGAAACTGTTCCCAAAACAGGGTCTTAAAGTGTTCGTTCAGGAATCCGGACTTAGGGGACGCCCAAGGCCACATGGGGAGGGACACGAACGCGTGCCTTTAATCACACTTTAAAGCGGAATTCAATTTAAGTTTGTACTCCCTGACGTGACAAGATCTGTAAATCCATGGTTTACGGTTCAAATTTGTCGAGGATCTCGTACTCGGGAACTGAGAAGGGTAAAAGACATTGGCAAGCGACGGCCATTGTCGTCTCTGCTTGGAGTCTTCAACCATGGTACCCAGACGGATCGGTCATTGTCGTCTCTGTTTGGATCTTCAACCATGGTACCCAGACGGATCTACCAAGTTTTATATTGCTATTAAAATCAGTTCACTTTATGAATCTCTGAGAGAATGAATCGACGAATGCCACATAGTTTTTGGACTCGAGCAAGTCTAATTGGTTAACACTACAAAAATATACAAATGCATTGGGAACCGGGAGACTGCATTGCAAATAGTGGAAGTATGTGATAACGTGACAGGCTTGGGGTAAGGGACTAGAATTATCTGTTTGTATTAAACGGGTAACATTTCTTTATCCTGTATCCGTCGTGTTTATTTAATGGACTAAAAATCGGATTAATTAGATGGATAAAAAACTAACACGTTTTTGCAGGGTTTCATACCTACCGCTATCATGCACATAGTCACTTTTAAATAGACATGGTATTTACCTCTTGTATCATAATGATGTGACATCTACGTAATATTTCATTCTTTATTATCATATTTTTACAATATGTTGTTATATCACAAAAGATTATGATCATATCCTTTATCATGACCTACTATGGAGGAGATTAGTGATTGATGTATCAACAAAAATTAAAAATATTTTACAAAGATAATAAAAAAAAAAAAAACTATGAGTTTTTAGTATGACATTCTTGTTTGGTAATCCTAAGTAAGAAATAAAATAAGAACTATGTTCCTATTTTATAGAAAGTCTAAACTCTACACTTTATATGGAATGCCAACTAGGCTGCTAAGAGGACTACACATAGGATATAAAACCTTACAGTAAAATATCAAAGTATTGATATTATTTTTCAAAGACGTATATTTTGGTGTAGAGTCATAGTATTTTTTATTTTTATTTTTTGCTTTTATGGTACGGAGAGAGCCGGAGGGGGAGGTAGGCACTCAAATGGTTCAAAACCCGATCCAATAAGTTAAATCCATATCTGGATCGGGTATCCATTCACCCATTTAAATGATATTTGTTTCTGAACGGGTCGGAGGTGGATTTAGCCTGAGCAATCCGATGTCCATTGGATCCGTTAAGAGATAGAAGTGCGCTTGTCCACATGGGTTGGAGTCCAAAAGGGGCTCAACTCCATGCAGAAAAAGCATAGAACCTTTAGCTTCTCTCTCCAATATCTTTCTTTAACTTCTCTCTCCAATTTCTCTCTCCAATATCTTTCTTTAACTTCTCTCTCTAATTTCTCTCTCCAATATCTTTCTTTAACTTCTCTCTCCAATTTCTCTCTCTAACTTCTCTCTCCAATCTCTCTCTAATTTCTCTCTCCAATAATCAGTCTCATGTCTCTTTCCGATTTCTCTCCCAAATTTTCCTTTAATTTCTCTCTGATTTCCCTTGCTACTTTTTGTGTCTAATTTATCTCTCTAAATCCCTGCTAATTAATCTCTTATTTCTCTCTGACATCTCTCTAACTCTCTCTCTCTCTCCACTTCCTCTTTCTAGTTTCTCTCTCCACTTACCAATAGCGCCGAACGGCGCACCTGGCAGGAATGCTTCTAGAAGCTCTGGCTTTTTCGCTCTTTTATTTTCTATTTTATTTATGTCATTGTTAATATGTTATTTTTAGTAGAAGTAATAGTAGTATTAAATTATTAATGTAACCCTGGTAGCTCCGGCCGGCTACACAGGAGTGATCGATAATTAAAGAAGATCTCAGACCGTAATTTCATTTTCATAAAGCGTCACACAGGCTTTCAGTGACCGTGACGCGCAGCGGTTGTCCTAGACCAAGTCACAAACCTTCCTTCTTCTAGAAAATCAAATTAATGGGATTAATCACATCCCCGCGCAGCTCCAAATCCGACTAGGAAAGAAAGCCCGTGATACAAATAGGTAGACTCCCCCGCCGTGGGTAAAATCGTGCCGGGAAATATTAGTCGGTCGCCATTGACTAATTTTTCCAAGCTCGCGATTCAATTTCATCGGCCTACAAATTAATTTCATTTGAAGAAAAGCAAACATGGCTCGTTTGATCCAGGATGGACAGCGTAATTCATATCTCGAGTCGGTGTCAGGTCATTTCCTCCCTCCAAATGTTCCAAGACCACGGTTTTTTTAACTTCAAATGTGTTCGTAAACCTATCTTCTTCGCATGTGTTTTCCTTGTCGGTTTAGTTTAATCAGCATCACTGGAGAGTACTCCCGATATTCTCCATTAAGTGCCGTCTTTCTTGACCAAAGAAGCATCCGATTATGACGTCTGTTCCGAGTCCGGCGGCAAACAAAACTAATCTGCGGTCAGTTCCCGCTTCTTTGTCCATCTGATTTGTGTTCACTGATCTTGAATGGCTGCTTACGTTTCTTCATAGTTATTTTTTTAAATTTCTAGTCTCATACTCATAGATCTTGAAAATCGCAGAGACATTATATATGTACGAGTACCATTTAAAGAAGATGAATAAACTTTTCCAGAAGTTAACACGACTCAGGAATGACCTTTTCTAGTAGAGGAAAAAAGAAAATTCTGCACAAGGAAATCTCTTTTCTGTACGCAAGATTAGGATTCAGTCTCGCGTGACTTGTGAGAGAGAAGCTAAACCAAACCGATCTCCTTCTGGAAATCGTATTTTGCAGTGTCGTCAATCCAAAGGAATCATATAATTAACTACTTTTGATAAGCACCAGTCTTGGATTGCAAGGCACGCAGGAAAATAGCAAGAGATGATCACATTTCAATTGACATTTGACAGACGCACGAGGATGTTAGAACTTTAGATTGAACTGCTTCGTTGTCAGTTCTAACCACACTCTTTCCTTAATTCACCGGTATCTTGTACTAACCCCTGCCAATGAAAGTACGCCACCCTTATATTTTAAATCGAGGTTGGTTTTTATATGCCTGCCTGCAATTGTTATTCTTTTATATTGCCTCTGTTCGTTAATTTGGGAGTCATCCGGATCTTAAGAAAAACAGAATAATAGAGACTATAGTTGGAATTCTTAGATCAATACACTATAAGGCTGTATGTTGGAGCCAGTGACATTAAATCGTTGTTTACTGAATTATGATGATCAGTAGCGTCTCGCTTTTGTGATGAGTCAGGGTCTATAGTCACAATCACATCGAGATCATGTTTATGAAATTCCTTTAGTATTATTTTCTGTCGCCGTTAAATCTATAGAGATAAAAGCAGAACAAGACGGAGCATCGAGATGACTTGCACTGTCTGCCACTGAAAGGTAATTGAATTGAACATAGCGAGGGAGACCTAGACAAGGAGGTCAAGTAGATGATATTCTGGATCGATTAGGGCAGGCGAGAAAAGAGGCGCTCTGAAATTCTTAGTTTAATCTCCCCTAAAGCTATTTGCTTCTAGAAGCTCAATAATATCGCTTCGTTGAGTGGCGCTTTACAGAGAAAAAGGAGCTGCGACAAACCATTGGTACCCTTTTCTTTTAGCAAGTAGAGCCGTAAGTGCAAAACTCATTATCGTTTTTGTTTCTACTTCCCACCGAGCGCGAAGAGGACAGCCATTAAAAGCGACAGGGGACGCGCCACTGTGACGATTATACCTTGTGTAGCTGCCGGCTTCCAAATTCGACTCAAGTCGTCTGGTGCTTCATTTGTATCCGAATGGCCTGGCCTTAACCGATTACAGATGACCACTGAACAGCAAATCTACACTCTACACCTGCTTAATTTTATCGAGATGTTCTGAACTAACACATTCCCGCACATTAATCTTGAGTAGTTTAATTCATCTAAAATGCAATTGGACGTCTGGGCAGCCATTATTGGTACCAATTGTACCACAACGATAAATGTATTGAAAAAATTAATAATAATTAGAATCATCCCCAAATGTCTTCGGGTTAGAATGGGAGGAGTTGGATGTGACTGGAAGAAAGAAATAACAGTTGCAAGATTCGGCGTGCCTCACATGGGTAGGTCCGATAACAGGTAAGCCAACTATTAAGCACGTAATTTCTTTGAGAGATGTTCTAGAAATCCGGTGCTCTAAGCTTATAATTATAGATAAGATTGGGTCAGATTAAGCGATAAACTATTACAGATTGACAGCTCGACACAAGAGATTTCGTATCACAGAGCCTTGCACATCACTGTAGACAACTAAGGTTCTTGGTGACCGATGGCCGACGGCTTTAATAGAAAAGCTAAATTAAGCAGAGAGCCAATTTTTGGGTTCCTTTTTTTTTTAAGTCCAAAGGAGACATTCCACCTCTCGGATTGAGCGCGGTCGGTTTATGAGTCTATGACTGTTATGAACGGGTCGACTCGACCGCGTCCCTGAAAACGGATGATTAAGCGCGGCGCCGAGCCGAATGAGTAGCGCGCCGACCCAGAGGAAGACCTTCTAGAAGCTGTGGGACCACTTACACGTAGGCAACAGATCGATTTGCGGGTACTAATCCAAGAGCGACTCTCTACCCAAATCCGTCCCCAGCCGCCCACCGCTTCTCGGTTCCGAAATCTCGACCGTGCCCTTCGCGCATATCCTAAATGCCGGGTTTGTCCTTCCTCTTTATAAATCTGGCAGCTCCTCCCTCTATGATCCGCACTACTGGTGCAGAGGAAATCGTCGCCCTTATTTTGTTCTCGTCGAAGCCTGCAAATGTTTGGAACTTTAAGCGTTTCTGCCGGAAGTAGTTTGTCGACCGTCGGTCTGTCGAAGTCCGGTTGCCCGCCACTCCGTTCTAGCGGAAGAAGAAGAAACACGGTCGTGACCTCGGCGGTCGCCGGAACAATCGGCGCTCCGAGGACGGCAAGCCTGTACGAGATCCTGCAAGTGAAGGAGACGGCGTCACCCGTCGAGATCAAGACTGCATACCGGAGCCTCGCGAAGAGATTTCACCCCGACGCCGCGACCGCGCAAGTCTCGGATGGCCGAGATTTCATCCAGATTTACAACGCTTACGCCACGCTGTCGGATCCGACGGCGAGGGCGCAATATGACCGGACGATTGGGCCGCCCTCTTTCCGAGGGATAGCCACCGCCGGTACGGTTCGGCGCCTGCCTGGAATGATATGAGATTTCGGTCTAGACGTTGGGAGACGGATCAATGTTGGTAAAGTGAAGGCACCCGAAGATGTTCGCCTCCGGTGCTTTTTTTTCTGATCAGAGATTGGACAGCTTTGGTTGCTCTCGGGGTCGACAATACGAAGGGGTGTATGATTTTGACTGAGATTGCCGTCGGACGATCGGACGCTGCTTTGTTCGAACTCAGGGGTGAAGTGACCGAAAGATGGCTCCTAAAAAGAGTCACTCGATTCAGAGCGAAGGAAGCGCCACGAATGACCAAAGTTGAACTAAAAGCCCCAAATGTCACCTCCAGTTTACCTCCAACTCATTAGAGTGCTTCATGGTTGTGGAATGGGTTGATGATTTCTATGTTAATATCCAGTATTTGTATAGCCTGTAGTCTTAATTTAATGTCATATAACAGGGTCTCTCTTGCCTCGATTTTGGTTAATCCAAAGCGTCAGCCTGAGTCGCTCAAGTCACAGCAAAAAATATTCTGAACTCTACCGAGCACATTCAACCAGTATATTAATGCCTAATGGGTTAAAATTAAGGAAAAAGTGGTGATATGAGTACCGCCATAAAAATAAGAAGTTAGATTCTATTTTATCTCTTAACAGGAATATTAATAAAAATTAATTTATTTAAATTTTATAGAAGAAAAAACTAGCTGTACTTTGTGCAGATAAGTTTATCTTTTATAATTTATAATTTTTTTAGATGAAATAATTTTTTATTTTTAAGGTTTTTTGATTGACTGGTATGTTGGGAATAGTGCTAATTGAACCTAGCGGCTTATCCTTTAAAATATAAAATTTTATAAAGTAAAAAATATTTTTTTTTATATTTTTAAGGGTTTATATTAACATGTATGTAGACATGTACATGGGCTAGGTCCTCTTACCATTACTCTTATGTTGGATAGGTATTGAAGCATATATGCAACTATTCATTAAACATGGTGAGGTAAGAGAAAATTTAAGGTTTAAAGTTTACTCAAAGTATAAAAAGATAATATTTTATTTAAAAAATTTGCCACATTACAAGGTAAACACTACACTAATACTTTGCAGTATTCATATCACTACTCTTCTAATAACAAAGAATACCAGAGATATGATATAGATATTTATATTTTTTAAACTAATATAAAGTTATCATCAAATAATTTATATGAGTTGAGTTGGTAAACAAAAAGAGTTAAAGACTTTAGAACAAATATAAACATTCTAAATGAAATTAACTATATTGCTTTTTATCGAATAAATTAGGACTTGGATTAAACCCTTGCAGAAATTGTTTATTAATAAGATGTGTAAATCGGGTCAGGTTTCAATTAAGAATTTGGTTCAGGTTACCAACTAATAGGGTCTAAAATTGCTGCTGTTATTATTTAGGTGGGTTCGTTATAGAATACAGAGGACAGAAAAAGAGAACGACCAATCGTCTAGGACAATTTTAATTTTTCGTTATTTTTTGTAGGTAAAAATAATACTTTCACTTTTTCAAATTGTTATTTTTAAGTCCATAATTATTTAAATGCCGCATGAATTTACATTTGGTCATCTTAGATATTTTATTACTGAGTTTCATATTAAAAATAAAATAATTCTATTATTATAAATTCAACAAAAAATGAAGAGCATTATCTTTAAAAGATTGGAGTGGAGTAATTTTTCTACAAAAAATGTCCTCAGCCCATTTGTGTGCATTACTCTCAAACAATACGAACAAGATTCAATATAAATGAGGCAATCACAGCCCGAAAGTTTTCAGGTTTGATATCTTAATGGGCCTACCCTTTCAGTGAAATTTCATAACTATGAGACTGCTTTAAACCCAGAAAAGGTTACCCAAGTAAGGACAGCCATGAAAGGAAGACCACGATTGTCTTCTCCTAGATATGGCCCAACGTTCTAATTAGGGACCTCCTCGTCGGTAGAGTCAAACAGGGAATACTGTGTGATCCCAGTGCCATATGGAGCTCCGAGTTCTCTTGTTCTCAGAAGAACCGGTTTCCACCTGTATCAATTATAGAGCTCTTATTTCTCAGCCATTAATTGAATTCAAAACCATAGGGTTTTCTCATAAAAAATAATATTTATTAAAACAAATAAACTCTTGCTGATTTTATTTCGAGTTTATTTCTTAGGGCGAAGTTCTAGGAACACCCAGTAGAGGGGTAGGTGGGTGGTTGGATGGACACTTGGCCGGACAATTATTACTATGTATTCTAAATGATACATAATGGGCTCCATTTTATTTTTAATTTTTTAGCCTTTCACGCTTTTAAAGCAAAATCATGGTTCATAGAAGTAATAATAATTGCTAAAATTTGACCATTACCTGGTTTTTCATTCATCGCAGAACGCGGATCAGTGAAATACAGGCAGCCCAGTACTGCTATATATAGAGATAGATATATGGTCCTCGCGAACGTTGTGACGAACGAGTAGTAGTACCCAGAGTGAAGGAGCTATCTTGCGATCGACTTGCTGAATTAGGATGGAAAGGCTTCTCGCACCAGCAGTACAAGTGCTGCTGGTTATGATGATCTTCTCCGATCCTTGTTTCCTTCAGATCATCAGCTCCTTGCCCATTCCTCATTCTTCACCAGTACAACCCTTCTCGCGTACCCCCAGTATTAGCCGCGGTCGTCACCACCACCATCACGGCCGCTACCCAAAGCCGCCACCGCCACCGGCTTGGCTGTATTTCTACTCTCCTCCTCCTCCTCCTCCGCCGTGCCACAATAAAAACCACCACCATCCACCGCACCGCCACCACCATCAGTACTCTCCTCCTCCGCCTCCGGCTTGGTTCTATTTCTACTCACCTCCCCCACCTACTCCCCGGCGTACTTAGTTAATATCTCCATCTTCCTTGCCGCCACTGCAGCCTGCAGGCCGTTCTGACACCCTTTTTTCCCCTCCAAATACGCTGGTATGTGCAAAAAAAAAAAAATCATGTACTGTACTTTCCGATTCTTGTAAAACATGTCTAGTTTCCAATTCTTGTAAAACATGTCTAGTTTCCAATTCTTGTAACATGTCTAGCTAAACAGGTGATATTACGGGTTTGTATGTGATCGATCGTTTGCCACGGAAAGACGGTCATGACCATTTATATCATTTAAACGTACACTTCATGCATGATTTAGCACATGAGTAAGAACTGAGTCCTACTTTTTTTTTTTCTCCATCGATCGACGAAGAAAGTTATCTTGTAGCACAGTAGCACTACTTCCTCCTCAATGTCCTGATCACCGACATCTAATGTCGGCCAAATACGTTGGTGGGTGCAAAAAAAAAAAAAAATATCATGTATTGTACTTTTCGATTTTTGTAACATGTCTAGCTAATCATGTATTACGGTTCAACAGTACTAGCTAGTTTAACCCAGTCTAACAGGGTTTAACTAAAATCGGCTTTACTACGTACCGGTTTATGATCGGTATGGTTTTTTATAAAACACTGCTATGTAGTACTACATCATCAATGTACAAACTAAAGAGCTAGGGTCCCTCTCTTTGGTCAGCGTAGCCAGACCGGAATTGCTTCCCTTGGCCCCTCCTTCCTCTCTGGTATGGACATGTCTTAATTAAAAGAAGAAAAAGGAGCAGACTAACAACGTAACTCCTTGCCTCGTCTTCTCAACTTCACATCACGGCAAAATATCACTCCATGTGCTAGCTTCGCCTTATATGCAGTAGTGTACGCGCATAGGAGAGAGCATGCACCAAGAGGTGCCCATAATATAGCACAGACTGAAAAGGAAAGGACCTGCCGTTTCCAAAGGTCACCTTCACTGGTACATTTTAGTCGTCTACTGATAATATCACTTCTCTCACTCCACTACATTCTGCTTAAATGGGTTCCTGACCACATCTGAAATGCCCCATTTCGAAGATTTTTCCTCTCGAAGAAACACTTGGCTTTATGAACATCAAACTGATATCTCATTCATTAGAGACTAATCCACCATTCTCATCATTTGAAAGTTTTCTGAGACTCATAACACAATATACCCTTCAAATAATGCAACTTGGGCATCATGGGAAAAAGGGTCACTCATCCTTAATTCGACACTCGTCGCACTCCTATTCCTTACCACTTCCGGAACCTCTCGCTTCCCACCAAACATATCCTTCCCAACGGTCTTTTAACTTCCACACACACACAAACACGCACTTGCAAAAAAATTCTTCCATATGCAACGAGTAACCATGATTTCTTCATCCATTCGTTCCCACCAATTCAATCCTCGCTCTGTTTTCCTTACGCCAAACAATGGAGTTTCGCTCTTTCCCAAATTTCGCAAGCTTTACAGGCACTCCATGTGCTTATGTACCGAACCAGTTCTCAAGGACGGGATTCTGAGAATTAATGGCAAGGAAGCGCTCACCAGTGTGCCTGAAAATGTCACTCTAAGTACTTCAGCTAATGGGTCCGCCTTCTTGGGTGCCATAGCCAAGGAGAAAACCAGCAGAGGGGTGTTTAAGCTTGGAGTTCTTGAGTGAGTAAGCGTATTCATGCTATTTGATTCTGTTTTCCTGTTGCGCTGCTGCAGTCTGCATAGGCATTCTGCCCAGAATTTGCTGATTTGGGTCTAGTATTGAATTTCACGTTGGTGGGAAGAAAGAGTATTATGTTTCAGTCGTAATAAAATAAAAGAATTCGAGGTTGTTAAACCTCAGGTGGGTGATATTTCTGCTCCAGGGTGTTGGAAGAAATTGATTTGGTTGAATAAGATTAACCTGTCAATTAACACTCTACTACATTGTTGTGCCTCGTCCTCCACATTTTCTGATCCAACAAAGATTTTCAACAGACTCAAGGTTCTCTCTCTTGACGCCAGTATTTCCCATTTACAAAATGCAAAAAAAAAAAATGCTATAATGGGTTAATTTTCAGATAGAGGAAACCGGTTGCAGTTGCAGTTCAATCCATGTTTATAAATCTAAAAATTAATACATGACTTCCTGTATCAGAATTGATTTGTCGTACAAAAAATTCATGAGTCCACCCTTTTTTTTGGAGCATTTTTTGCAAGCTTTTTTGCCGTCTTCAACAATTCTGTTTCCCACTTTGTGAAGTTAAGTTTATCCGAATGCACTTTCTTTTGCTCTTTTTCTCCTGAAAAATGTGATTACCACCTCTCATTGCTGGTTGCGTCAGCTAAATCTAACTAATGCTGCATAATGGAAGAGGTCACGCTGTATTTTTAATGCAGGGAGCAGAGGTTCTTCTGCTTGTATCGATTCAAAATCTGGTGGATGGTACCTCGAATGGGAAGTTCAGGAAGTGAAGTTCCAACAGAAACACAATTGATGATTTTAGAAGCGGTGGAAAAGCTACCGATCGATGAGCAAACCCGTGATGTTTCTAACAAATCTCCATTCTATATTCTGTTTTTGCCCATTTTGGATGGTGCCTTTAGAAGTAGTCTGCAAGGAAGTTCTTCAAATGAACTAGAATTCTGCACTGAAAGTGGTGAGTGTAGCAGAGTATTCTCATATCATTGATTATGGGCAACTTAGATAGGCTTTCTAAGCGAAAATACTTGTGTAGACTTGACTACTCGGCCAAACCTCTACGCTTGTTCTGGTTATCTTACTGGTAATCTAATTGTATGCAATTTTGTTCTTATAAACTTAGGTGATCCTGCGGTAGTAGGTTGCGAGTTTCCAGAGGCTGTGTTCATAAATTCTGGAGACAATCCATTTGAACTGGTGAAAAAATCTATGAAGTAGGTTTCTGTTATTCAGCAAACAAAGCTGAACTTCACCTAGCTCTTAAAGTGCTTTTCAATTTCAACTCTCTTTCATATATTTTGTAGCTCTTGCCTTTCAGCGTTTTGATATGTTTAAACCGATTCACAGGATTCTAGGGGAGCATAAAGGAACCTTCAGACACATTGAAGACAAAGAGGCAAGTTTGTGACTGCTGCAAAAATTAAATTATAATGTTTCTTACTAACTGATGATGCAGATGCCTGGAATGTTAGATTGGTTTGGTTGGTGCACATGGGATGCTTTCTACCATGCTGTTAGCCCACAAGGAATTTCAGACGGTTTAACGAGGTACCTTCTCCTTTCAGAAAAAAAAAAAAATGATTATGACAGATTAAGAAGAGGAAAACCATATTTTTTTTGGTTACTGTCTAAATTTTCTGTTATTTCCATTCTTTTTTTTTGACATTTTAGTATTTTACTCAATCTAATAATGTTCAAACTTTTCATTTTCTTGTTTCTACAATTCTCATATCTTTATTTTGAGACAGACATTGTCCATCTCGCACATTCAGTTACATTTGACTCTATATCAGTTTTGTATTGAAATATTTATGGCATCATCTGTTTCTTCTGACGGATTCAGTTTAAATGCGGGAGGGACACCACCGAGGTTTTTAATCATAGATGATGGTTGGCAAGATACAGAGAATGAGTTCCAGAAAGAAGGGGAACCATTTGTTGAAGGATCTCAGTAAGGAAAACTGTCTTTTTTTTTTTTCTTTCTTTTTTTTTTTTTTGAATTAGTACTTCTTCTTCTGCTCTTGTTTCGAGCTAATCAGGATATACCATCAATGGGTGCTTTTTCTCTTCCAAATTACAGATTTGGAGGCAGAATTGTCAGCATCAAGGAGAACCTTAAGTTTCGTGAGAACGATGCAGCAAAGGATCTGAAGCATTTCGTGACAAATATTAAAGACACTTTTGGCTTAAAGTATGGTCAAATTAGACACTCCTGTCGATGGCGCATGTAAATTAGTATCTTGCTAATAATTTTTCTCTTATTTCCGGTAGGTACGTCTACGTGTGGCACGCATTGATGGGCTACTGGGGAGGCCTTCATCCAACTTCTCCAGGGACTCAAAAATACAATCCCAAGTTACTCTATCCAGTTCAGTCCCCTGGAAACTTATCACATATGAGAGACATATCCATGGACTGCATGGAGAAATATGGTGTGGGTGTGATCGATCCAGCAAAGATAGCCGATTTTTATGATGACCTACACAGCTACCTTGCATCTCAGAATGTTGATGGTGTTAAAGTAGATGTACAGAATATTACAGAGACTGTTGGTACCTACTTCGGAGGTCGAGTGCCTTTCACCAATCAGTTCCACCATGCCCTTGAAAAATCCATAGCCAAAAATTTTCAAGATAACAGCATAATCTGCTGCATGGCTCATAGCAATGATTCAGTATACAAGTAAGCTCAGCATTCTCTGCATATTCTGGAGCCAAATTTCTTCCCGGTGCTAACATCGTCCTTGATTAAATTTCTTCTCTTGTTCGTGTTCTCAGTTCTAAACAAAGTGCAGTAACTAGAGCATCAGATGATTACATGCCAAGGAATGATAGTTCACAAACCTTACACGTAGCTGCAGTATCTTTCAATAGCATCTATCTTGGAGAAGTCATGGTCCCAGACTGGGACATGTTTTATGTATGTGTTTCATCTGATCGATCACTTAATACAGCAAGTTGTTTTCTTTGGGAGTTTGAAACAGAGTTTTTTTTTTTTTTTTTTTTTTGATCCATTTGAAACAGAGTTGAACAGGTGTTCCTTCACTATTAATGCTGTCGGTCTCATGTCAATATTTTTAGGGAGTACTACAAAATTCTATGGCTTAGATCAGTTACGCTCTTCAATATGATTATGATACTTAAATTTGGTCTCCCTAAATTTCAGAGCAACCACTATGCTGCTGAGTTCCATGCAGTTGCACGAGCTGTTGGTGGTTGTGGGGTCTACATCAGGTATGTGCTTAATTACCTGCGTTTAGGTTCCTAAATCTGCAGTTTTTCCAACTCATTACAGTACCTCGTTTCCGTGGTGCATACAGTGATAAGCCTGGCGACCATGATTTTGAAATACTTAAAAGGCTCGTTCTCCCCGATGGCTCTGTATTAAGAGCCAAGTATCCAGGGAGACCCACGAGAGATTGCTTATTCGATGACCCAGTTATGGATGGGAAAAGGTAATACTGCTTGGTATTTGAACTGAATATGCTCGTCTATAGGCACTCCAGAAAACCGGTCTTATTCCGGCTTCTTCTTTCTGCTGCAGTTTGTTAAAAATTTGGAACGTGAACAACCTCAGTGGAGTTATTGGGATCTTCAACTGTCAAGGAGCAGGAGTATGGCCTGGTCTAGATGCAGTGGGGAATCAGAGTAGTCCTCAATCATTTCTTACAGGTCATGTTAGTCCTGTGGATGTTGAGTATCTTGAAGATATGGCAGGTGAAATGTGGACAGGAGATTGCGCAGTTTTTTCATTCCAGTCAGGTATAGAGTTATCTTGTTCTAAAGTCCATAGCTGGGTAGTTCTATGGTTACCTTCTTCTAGCTTTCCATTAGAGAACTGCTTGCAACCACATAACGCAACTTCATTACATTCTTTTCCCAAAGCACAGGAACCCTCTGTAGACTACGTAAGACCCAGTCATTGGATGTCTCCCTGAAGGTTTTGGGATGTGACGTTTTGACCATATCTCCAATTAAAGTAAGTGAGCCATCTCCATACATAAGCTCCTTCCACTCTGCTCTTCGATTTCCTCTTTCCCTGATACGAAGCCAACAATGATGTATCTCCAAACACATTCACAGGTTTACAATCAAGAGATTGAGTTTGCACCCATCGGGTTAATCCAAATGTACAATTCCGGAGGAGCCACAGAAGCCGTTGATGTCGCTAGTGATAACCCTCATCTCCGTTTAAGCGTTAGAGGGAGAGGCTCTGGTCTTTTCGGAGCTTATTCAAGCGCCAAACCCAGATTTTGCACCATCAACTCAAAAGAAACAGATTTTGAGTTCGACCACAGGGAGAATTACTTCAAGTTAACAATTCCCACAAGGAAACGATTCCTGGGATATTTCTATCCACTTCGGGGCATGAATTTTAGGCTTAATCCCCACCATATATATATATATATATATATATATATATATACTACATCCGCTGGATTTACTATGAGATGATTAGATTAAGTGCAAGTACTGCAAAGAGGACATATTGTATTTTTTCCACAGTTGTGATCACTATAAAGTGATTTATTCATCTGTATCTTTACAAATTACTGGTATTCAGTCTTCTGGTCACAGAGACTCTGTAAGGAATCTAAAGACTCTGAAATTCTGAACTCTTACTGATACTTCAGTCAGATTTTACTGAGTAAACCCTCACGTCAACCTTTCCAGTTTGACTAGTATTCCATGATGTCATAACGACTTACGATACTTTATTATTGTCGCGAAGAGAAAAGAGATCTCGTGTTTATGTACGATACAAAAAGTAATTTGTAGCGAGAAATTACAATACAGATGCTTGTACAAAGCCTCTTCTCGTTTAAGAAATTACAACCAGACCAGAGCGAGACGAGGAGGCTTCACGCGGTTCTCCAGTGTCCAGGGCGAGACGAGGAGGCTTCACGCGGTTCTCCAGTGTCCAGGGCGAGACGAGGTGCTGCTTTGATTTACCCTTTTACCCTTCTCTCCCTCCAACTTTGGTGTTTGTTGGACTCTTCTTTCCTTGTCCGAGAAATTGTTTCCCGTTTTATCGGCTCGATATTTAGAGGCATTCCTTTGTGAAACTCGACGTAGGGGTACGCCATCGGGTGCTCCGCGCCTTCGGTGCTCCACCTGCGCTAACCAAAACCAACAGCCACTTTCATCATACACCCCTGCTTAAATTACCGTTAATTAATTATTTCATTATCGCTAATGTTGTATTTTTTTGTTTAATTAAGCGGAAACGGGCGACACGGTTCAGATCCACAGTGTACTCATGATTGCTGCAAGTGGGACCCCTGCAAAGTGCTCACAGGAATGATGATGGCAGCTCGGGTAATGTTGACTCCTCCAACCGGGCCCCACCCCATGTGCATCAGCATGATTTGCTTTGCTAATCCGGTTTGGGCCCCGCAAAAGGGTCGCGGGTTTCTTATTGTCTAGCTGCATGCCACTAATCAAGTGTCAGGATCGTCTCATCATTTGGTCTTCGGAGATGGTGGGGTCACTGAATGAACGATCCAGAAAAAATAGTGGACCCCGCTAGGAGTGCCTCTGGCCAATTCTTCCAGAGGCAACAACCTCCGTCTTCCTTCAACCATATTCTCCGGGAAACGAGACAACCCAGTGTGTTTAACTTCTCTAAATTATAACAAAGTTTTCAGATCATATATATAAATATTTAAATTAGGGATAGATCGAAGAAGATTAAAAAAAAAAAACCTTAGTTATACCTGAAATTCAGCACGAGGTGGTGGAGGAAGAAGGCCGTTTCTACCTTAGCGAGCTCCGACCCCGGGCAGAACCTTGGTCCCCCGCCAAAGGGAGTGAATTTTTTGCAGGTTGCTTGGCTCTGATTCTGATTGTTGCCATATACATATGATCATGCAATTTAAATCAGAACATTAATCTCGAGATATCATCTGTATATTGTGAATGCATGGATATGATTTTCGTAAGACGGTGTTAATTACCTCCCATCTCCACGGATGGAACTCGAGAGCACTCTCGTGAAGAGATGGGTCTAGATGTACAGCACTAAAAACTGGGAGGACCTTCCAACCAGAGGGAATAAAGTAGTCTGCCAGAAACAACAGGAGATTTGATCAAAACGGATATATAATACGCGGGGTTTAAATTAAAACAAAGACGAGTTCATGCATGGAATGATTAGATGAAAAGCAGGCAGTACTATATTGATAAGATTACGTTCAGAATTTATTTATAAGTTGCCATGGGTGGAGAGAGAAACCTTTAAATCTGACATCTTTGAGAGCCTTTCGGTGCACAAACTTGACTATGTTTCCGCATCGCAGGGCTTCATTAATAACCTAGGAAATTTTAACCACAAATAAATAAATAAAATTAAAAAACAGTAGAAGAAAAAGAGGCGCTCATCATTCGAAACAGGCTAGCATGTAAGCCAAACAGACATAAATACGATAAAGCAGACAGCATCAGCAGCTAGCAGCAGATCAAATGTGGTCAAGGGATCAAAGAGGCTGGGTAGGATCATATTATAAATTCATACCTGTTGAGTGAATTCCATATTCTTATAATCGTCCCAGTTCAGATACTCCTTTTCCTGTTTACAGCTTCTTATATTCTCATGCTCTGACTGCAACATATAATGGCCGAAAGAAAAGAGCTTCAGGTATTGACTGACAAAATATGATGTATATGTATAGAAACTCTTGGAAGATTTTGACAGTCAGGATCGAAGGGTGACACCTTTAGTTGCGCTAGAGCAGGTGGAGACTGACCCAAGAACTGGACAACCATGGCCATGAGCAGAGAGGTGGTCTCATAGCCACCCAGTAAAGAGTCTAGCACGAAACTCACTTTTTCGTCTTCGGATAATGTGTTGACCGAGAGCAGCGTGTCAAGAAAATCGCCCTTCTTGGAATAATTCTCTCCGGTACTCATTCTCTCTCCGATTATAGCTTTAACAGTGGATGATATCCTTGCCCTTGCCTGTAAAGATAAGAGCAAAAGGTGGTGGAATCATGAACAGGTTCGTGCGTAAAGACATTGTGCATGACTTCCAAGTGTGATAAAATATGTTTAGAACAGAGTACTTGAACTGCTCTTGCATATGGAGTGCCGGGAATATAGAGCGGGAAGGAGATTAGTCCTTTCATAAAAGCGAGAAAGTCCCCCAGAATTTTTGTCGTCTGTGGTTCTTCTGGTTCCAATCCAAGCACCTGCTTCACTATCACGTTGAACGTGAACTGCAAAGAAGCTCAGAAAGGGCGGAGAAAAACAGTGTAAAGCTCATCAGCTGAAGTCGACAAAGCAACTTATTCCTTACACGTACATAAAAAGAGCATACTTTTAATATATAGGATTCTCTCGATCGCTAGCAAGTACTCCTGCATATATGTATACATATAAAAGACTTTTGAGGCGTGTACCTTCCTAGCTTCGTCGCAGAAGATAACTTGTTTCTTGTCTTTCCATGAATCCACGATCTGAAGTGCAGTTCTTTCTATATCGTGGAGATAGTCAGGCTTTGATTTAGTTGTTCCGACCAGTGCGAGAGCCAAGCTTCTCAGCCTCTTGTGGGTATCTCCTACGACTACAAGCATGGAGGACTTCCCCAGGATCCCATGAATGGGCTTTGGGTAACTGCATTGAAACAGTTTTTCTTCGTTCTGAAGTATGAAATTGTTGAGCTCCTGGTCGCACGAGACGATTGTTGGAGAGCAGAAGAGGTGAGACCTGAACACTTTGCCGAACCTGCAGAGCAGAAACCGTTAAATTCATTGCCAATTTCTGATTAATGTCCCGAGCGATGATCAGGAATCGGTGATCAACGATGAGTACTAGTACTGCAATTTAAAAGAGGCTCGCTATGACGGGACACTACTCTAAAACATGAAACTCAGCCTCGCTGCACCATTTAATTTCGGAAAAACAGAAGAAAGGAAAGACACTGATATCAATCACCTTGCCAGACTCAAAAGAAAAAAATAAATCCAAAAACAGCAGCAGATAGTAAAACAATTTCCTGGTGCAGAAGGTCATCAGAGACAACATATCTATATATATAGAGGGATTATTAATTCAATCACCTAGAGCAACGATCTTCAAGAAAGGACCCGATTGAATTGGACGCATGAGGTTTGAGAAAGCTCAAGGTTTCTCCGAGTAATGGCCAACCAAAACCTCCCTTGGGAGTGTCTCTAAGGTTGAAGAACATGGGCAAAAAATGGGTGAAAATGAGACCCACGAGAAATGCTATGAACCCAAGCACTGCAAGACAGAAGCCCAAAACCATGGTAGCTTCTTGTTCCCAACTACGAAGCGAAAAGAACTCCCGTAGCCAATGAAGCTACTCTCCAGTCGGTATATATAGGACCCGGGAGCTCGTGAGAACGAGAGGTTCTTCCTCTATAGAGTACTCAGTGAGAAAAGTAAACTGGCTTTTGGCAGATTATTACGGCCGGTGAAATCGCTTTATTAGAAGCGTAGGAAAATGAAACCCGCCTACGGTTTAGAATAAGATGATTGCCTCCGCCCTCCTCTCCCAGTTTTGACACGAGTTCCCTTAACTCGGTTAACTCGGTCGTGAGACCGATCGAGGCAGCCCTCCGAAGTGAACAGCCATACTACTGGCTACAAATGACGCAACTGTACGGTGGGACATCGTACGTGTGGGACATCGGGTCCACTTTGATGACGTGATGCTCACAAAAACTAAAGTGAACGAGTTCGTGGTAGTCACTGTGGCACATGGGTGTCATAAGGGAACTCATTTTAGGGGTAATTGTTTATTTATCTAGTTGGGTTGCCCATATTTAAGTAAAATTCATCATTTTTATGTGATTCTTAAAAAATTGGCCCGGTGATTTTGTTATTTATTTGTTCTTTTCTTTTTTATATTTTTACGCGAAGCGATCGACTTGACTGCTCGATTCTCCTTGAATCGGTGCCCACAGAAAGGGCGAGCTAGTGGTAGATCTAGCCTTGCAGGGAAGGAAGGAGGAGTAGCCCTAACATGAGCCTTGGGGTCTGTACTCTTTACTCCTCTTTAGGGGTTAGAGATCACATGGACTTCGCTTGATGGGTCCCAGTGATCCCGTAGACTAGGCTTGAGCATCCCAATATCTGGTGGGGCCACGAGCCAAAATTCTTGAATACTGTGGAGACGACGGACCCAAGCCAGTATTCTGCTCATTTCCTTCTTCTCTCTTTCTTTACGGGGCCCACCCGCACGAGTCGCAGATTTTTCATTCTTCGCCTACTGAAAAACTCTTCTTTTTTGTTCACGTGAGTCGCTTTTCGTCGTGGTAAGTGTCTGTCCCGGTTTTCCTCTCTTTTACGAACCGGGTTCTCGGTCCCTTTTTTTTTCTTCTTTTTTTTTTTTTTTACTGTCGTTGTATAAATATTTCGTCACCTTTTGGCCTTTTTTCTCATCTGATTGATGGACGTTTTTAAACTAAAATCAGGGGAAGGCCAAGACTAAAAGGGTTGGCTCGGTCTCACGTGTCATAGGCCAAGCGCACGTGAGGTTCACATGTCTTCCCGTGACGACAATATTTTACGGGATCACTATTCGGTCCTATAAATGACTTTCACTGGTCACTTCCTCTTCAGCCTCCCGCACGAGTCGATGGGGTGGCAATGAGCTCAAAAGAGTCTTCAAAATTGAACGTTACTTAGGGCATGCCTTAGCCCTAGTATTTATATTCAGGATTACTGTATGCTACTTAATTAGAAAACTGGGCCCAGAAACGCGGTGGCGTCTTCTTTAGCGGAGTCAATATTCAAAAGTCCTTGCCGAAACTGCATGCTTTCGCCATTTTCTCATGATCCGGTCGTAGCATAAAAGATACAATAAAATGATATCGAGCCCTGCAAATGGGTATGACTTTTCTATTATCAGACCTCAATAAGATGCAACATGAGAAAAGGCTAATTAACCTTTGATCCTCCTTTTTAAGAAGCTGAGGTCTAAAAGTAAACGAACAGGGAGTGGGGCGCACGATGGAGGGTAACAGGTCGTGTCCTTTCTCTGTGCCTTTTTGAATAATTACGTCGTGAGCTATCCATTTAACGTACATATATCATTAGCATGCTGCAGGATGTACGGATATATGCGTGCTACCGTTTGTCAAAAATGATAATTAAGGGAGTGTTTTCAGCTCTTATTATATGATATATCCGAACGAAACAAGGAAAGCAAAGGATCAAACTTTATAGAGAGTCGGCTTCTAATTCGATTGCACGAACAGACTCAAGAGACACAAGAGTCTACAGAGCAGCTGAGCGACAAGTAGCTCTCGTAAACTAAAATATGGAGCCTAACTTGAGATATGGTGGACATTGGTTAGTTTTATTATGCGGTCAATTCATTTTATATGTAATCCTAAAAGTGAAGACTGATTGTTCCGTTCAAGTCAGGTCCAGAGTGAGTAACTTTAATTCAGAGGCTCGCAAGAATATTATTGAAGAAGCTTGGTGGTATGAAGAGTTTGGAGTGCGTACTTCGTCAGCATCTCGAGCTGTCTTTTCATTCCCACCGTCTACTTCTTAGTAGCGTCAGCCTGGTGTGCGACTGATTTGTCATAGGTTTTGCAGATTCTGCTCTCATTTGCACAGAGGAAGAAGGAAGGCGTTGAATCGCTTGGGGGGTTGAGCCCGTCCAGTCAAAGAGAGAAGAATATCTAATGCTTTTTCCTTGGGCTCCTCAAAATTATGAGCTTGGAGTTTCAACTTCCGAGGCCTCTTACTCCCTTTTTCCCCTCGTGGATACCAATAAATATTCCTGAGATTTTCTTGGAGTTGTGCTGCCGGTCTGATCAGAATTCAGATGATCAGAATCGGTCGTACCGTTCATACGATGCAGTGATGTCACCGGTCCCTCTTCCTTTGACCTGTATGTTTCCAATCCAAGAAACTAAAAAGAAAAAAAAACAGTACTTGTTTACCTTTTAATTTCTCGCTCGTTGTCTCTGACGAAGGAAAGTGATCTCTGAACGTTGAACTAGAAAGAAAGAAAAGCCGGATTTGCTTTAAACGGGCAAGAAGGGATTAATTATTCTGATGGGACGTCCGGAATCTATCTGGTATTAGAGAGACTCTTGAGACCTCAGCGTAGTTGAATTATTTTATGTTTGTATGGAGGAAGATCGCGAGGCTGATATTCAGAGTCCAGAGAGAGACGAATGTCTTCACGTTCTCCGAGATGGCACGAGGAGGTGTCGGTCGGACCAAACCGAAGCTCTCCCTCTTTGGACTCTTGGAGTCTCGACGACAGTGGAGACGACCCCATTTACCTGGCACAAAGCGGCCGTGCTTTCGATCGATCACAGCAGCACACGAGGGGGTGTGATTACGTGAAAAAAAGTCGCCAAAAAATTGAAAAACTTTCCCTCTTTGGCCTCTGTTATCAGATCTCTCCCCCATCCCCGGCTCCCGCCCCTCTTGTCAGCTCGACGTGCACGGAAAAGGCTGCTCACCGAAAAGACGCAGAGACGCTCTCATGCAACAACACTTCTCCTTGGCCGTTTTCTGCTTGGAAACACGCGGACGCGAGTATATCACCCATTTTTTAATAACCCTCTTATCAGCTCTCTCCTCTTTTCTTGTAGCTCTAGCTGTAGGATCCGCTCAAAATTATTCATCATTCCATAATTGAAGCATTCAACGTCACTGTAAGTACTGTTTTATTCGGACAAATTATGTAAGGACGGAGAGAGGGAAATTGGGCTACGGTGGACCACCACCGGTCCACCACGTAGTAGCTTTGGGGAGTTTGGTGGTGCACGCTCGAATGGAAATGATGCAAAAGGGGAAAGGCGGACACGGCAATAATAAAAACCAAAGTATTAAAGTTGCTACGATGCATCATGGTTCCTCGTCCCCTTGTCCCTTGTCTCTACTCATGTTGCACGTGCAACCGTCCACGTGGGGGGCCGCGAATCATTACCGATCCCCCCCCCATTTGAGTGCCCAGGCCGTACACACGTGTGTGCCCAATAACCAGACCCCGGGGACCAAAGACAAAGGCGAAAGTAGGGAAATATAGGAATCATCATTCATCCCTCGTCGCACCCTTTTTGACGGGCTGGCTGTTTTGGGGCCTTTTGGGCCATGCTAGCTCTTCTTTCCCCTTCCCTTGCTAAAACTCGAGCAGATTTATTTTTATTTTATTTTATCTCCTCGCTCTAAATTAATCGTCATGATTACTTGTCTCCAATTATTTGCTCACATATCATAAGCCATCATCGTTCGTTAATTTCTTTAATGCAGATTTGGTTCCAGTGTAACAAACTTGTTTATCGAGTTCTCTCGCGTAGTTTGGCTAAGCTCTTCCATAAAAAGACTCTTTCAATGTGTTAATACAATTTATCATATGTAATCGAATCAAATAAGAATAAGAAAAGTTTGGTCAATGAAACGTTCCGGCCTTATCTTTTTCTTGTTGTTCCGAATCGTTCTGTGCTTCTTACTCGTTTTTCATTGTATTGGACTTGGACATGGTAATCAGAGTCGCAGTAGCACAGTCTATTGGGCCGAAACCGGGTGGTTCGCACTCAGAATAGACCACAGTCAAGGAGTCCCACAGCAGAGGTCCAAAAAGAGAGCGTTACCTGCTACGAATCCCTTTCATATCAAAATGTTAGTCCTCGCTTCTCTTTTTGATACTCGAGAGTCGAGAGAGCGTGAAAGCCCCGCTCTACGCAAAACTGATAGCGAGAGCGCATTGCACGCTCTGTTATCCAGTGATGCATAACTTGATCGTTAGACTACTGTTTGAAGCCGATGACGGCACGAAAAAGAGCTAAAAAGGGTAAAAAATCCCTAGATCCAGCGAAATAACTCTCTTGAATTCGCACCTCTTGTATTTTTTCCGTTTTCCGGTATTTCTATCCTCTTCGATCACGAGAATGGCGGTCGTTAATATGCGCGCGAAGTACAAGATCAACACTAAGACGCCGGGTGTTCCAGGGGTGCTGAAGATGGTACCGAACTTCGATCCTTACTGTCTGTTATTAAACGCTTAATGTTTGTTGGTCGTTCAATGTCTATCCATGGTTACCCTTGCATATGTATTTGTCCTTTAAATATGCATTTCGCACTTATTTGGTATTAAAATTCAGTTAAAAGAAAATGTATTCGGAGCGAAGGAACCCAATATTTGAGTAACTTTGTGTCCTTGCGACTGCTAGTAGAAAGTTACGCTGATTGAAAACCGAATACTTCTCACTGGATAGCTGCATTCTCCCTCTTTCATGTTTTAGCGACTTATAGGGATCTTAACGAGTATTTGTCTCATTCATGCCAGAACACTATTTCTGCATTACAGTGAGCATGTTTTAGATCTGTTGTGCAACTTTACTTTGAAAAGCAGCGGTCTACTTTGTTGTCTACTTGTTGACAAACCTGTCTAGAAATGTTTCTAAATTATATTGTAGTGATGAATGGAATATATTATCCAGTTCTACTTTTGGGCCACATATAGTACTAATGATAGATGTAACTGATAGAGCACCAGTAAAGAAAAAACAGGTCAGAGTCTATTGATTATCAAAGATTAATCCCTCTTGGGATGATTTGCAAAATTTCCCCCGGTATGCTGACTTCCCAGAGGCCAGTTCTCTCCCCTGGAGCTCTCCTCCAAAACCAGTAAGAAAATATCCGAATACCCTCATTGTTTAGCTACCCCCCCATACACCACTTGCCACCGTGGCACTTACATTTTTTTGTGCATGAAAAAGACAAAAGAAAAACTAACAGAAAACAATAATTCTTCCTCTCCCAATCATGTTCAGCTCCTTCTAACCGTTTGGCACATGCCTAGCACGTCTTGCATAAGTAAAACGGATTGGGGGTTGTATAATAACCATTTCCAATTATATCTGATATTTCTCTATCTGTAACTTACAGTTCTTTTAAGCTTAACAAAGCACTGAGGGGACAGTTTCCTTTTTTTTTTTTTTTTTTTTGGTTTTAGCTATAACATCCTTGGAATGGGTGAAAATTCTGCCAGTATGTGTGTTTGTGTACTATGCACTTAAAACATCCAGCTGAGGTTGGAGACTTGAAAAGTTAGTCCTTATTATCTTGCTAGTTTGTCTTTCACTACCCCAGTTACTTTCTGGGGCCATGATTCTAACCATTAATTTATTTGTCTTGAGTTCAAATCTTTAATTTTCTTCGCTATTATCTTCAAGTAGTAGATTTTTTTTTTTTTTTTGAAATGGCGTCCTTGGACAACCGCGACGCCGCGGGTTGGGCTTGCTGGCGCGAGAGTCAAGTAGTAGATTATAAAAGTTGTTAAAAAAAAACTTTAGGCCCAAGAGAGAAAAAATATAATTTTCTGAGCGACTTTTTCTTCCCAATGGACCAATGAAGATCCTGCTTTCAGAGATTGGCTTCTCAGTCCCACTTTTGAATATGTTGTAGTCAGTTATAACATAATCATGCCTCATGTGAAGTACTTTTTTTAAAGGGATTATTGCAGTATATATCTGAATGTAATCTATTTGCACAATGTGTTGTGCAGGATGTACTTATCTTGTATTATTCAAAAATTTAGGTTAAAACTTGCTTTTGAATCACCTGTCCAATGCATTTATTTCTAATGTATCTGGCTTTTTTTTTTTGGCTTTACAAGACAGAAGAGAAATTCACATTCACACCAAATGATCCAAGGGCATCAGCCAAGCTTGATGTGGGATTTAGGTCCATCAAAGGTAAGGAGCTTTGTCTCTGTACCACTGGTTACTGTGGATTTGTGAACGTTTTTATGAAACTATAGTGCTATTTCTGAAGTCTCTTTTCGAGTAGATAGTGGACCTGTATGGCTGGAACAGGGGATTCTCCGAAATTATGTGACCACCTACTGAACCTATGTAGGTCCAGAGCATTTTCCGTTGGTTAGTCACTAGTTTGTAAAAGTTGGTATTGGCTCCTATGAACCTCATCTTGTCTAAATTTTAGATTGAGACTTGGCATTTTTTAATGCAATTGGATAGATTATGTTTTCACAGCTTACTTGGTATGCATTGTGTGATTTACTGATTTGCTCTCATGTGCATTGTGTTTGTCAGGGCATAAATTCAGCAAAGAAGGATCAAAGTTAGCTCTTTTAAATTTGACCCTAGAGGTTTCCTTCCACCAAACTCTAGTTTTGTATTTGAAACTGCGTTTTGGAAATTTCATTCTGTTTGCTTTCTACTAATATTTTAATGGTTTACATCTGGCCATCTGTAGTTCATATTCTTCCTTTCAAGTCTATAACACTTGAAGGGTATCTGACTGATCATGACAAATTTTAATTCATCTATTCAGGAGGGTGGTTACATTTTTGAGTTTGACAAATTCTCTGATCGTGACACTTGTCGAGATTTTGTTGGTAAGTTAATTTGTTGGTTTCTTGATTTACTGATTTGACATGTTTGTAGTTTTTTTTTTGGAAAGTTGTGATTTTCATTTCATTGAAGAAAGATTACAATCCATAAATGGGTTCTTGTCTCGGAATCAACTCCTCAATAGCTTTGCATAGCACCTTCCCAGGGGGGGATCCATTTGATCCCCTCTCTGGCAGACACAAATGGACCAGCACTCGTTGTGCCCTAAAATGGGAAATTTTGCATTCCCATGACTTTCTTTTTAGTACAGACACTGTAAAGAGTGAATCCTCCCACTTCAGCTCCCGGGAGGCATATACGTTGGATGCCATTACGTCTTTGAACTGGGTCAAAAATGTCTCTGCAATCTCCAGAGGGATTCAGATGAAAGACCTCTTCTCCCCAGTCACAACTCTCGCGTAGAGACATCGTCTTCCAGGTTCCTCATCGATGGAAAAAGTAGAGCTGCTGAAATCGCACTCTTCCAATCTTCTCGGTTGATTTCTCCTTCCCCCCTGGTGTCATCTCCATTGCTCAATAGTTTGCCATTCGTCTGCAGAATGGTCACTAGAGCTCCTTCTTGGAGAGATGGATCTTCTAGGGAGATGGATCTTCCATGTTTGTAGTTATGTAAATGTTTTTTTTTATTTGAAAGTGTGACTCAGCTGTTATTACAAATTTGAGCTCATGGCTCAAAATTTAAACATCTTTCTTATGAGGTTTCGTGCACTTTAATCCCAACAAATATAGCTGGATCTTGATTTACCTGAGGCTTCTGCTGCTGATGTTTTTTACACAGCTAAGGTGCTTGGGAAGTTGCAGGCTATGTCATCAGGAAAAGAGGACGCTCAACAAGTATCCGAGAAGTCTGTGACAGCTAAGGTGCTTGGGAATTTGCAGGCTATGTCATCAGGAAAAGAGGGCACTCAACCAGTATCTGGAACAGTAAAGGGGACTGGGAATGCGCCGTTGTTTGATGAACAACTCAGTACAACAGAAATGGAGCGTCGAATGAAGCTACTTCAAGAGGACAGGTGATTGCTTTGTTATATTTCTTATGTTTTATTTTTCTGAAAAATCTTATATTAGTAGTTATACAGTTTGTGAGGAATGTTCATGTTATTCTTAAACTGAAAGACGTTTGATATGATGCAGGTATTATTTTTTGAAAAAAAAAATTAAATTTTTAAAATTCAAGTGTCTTAAATTATTGATAGTTCACTTGGTCTTCTTTTTGAGTCTCAGTTCGTTTTGATGATTTGGGATCATTGCTACTTTTTTTTTTTTTGAAACAGTGAAAACACTCTTTTATTGCTTTTCAAAGATCAAAAGAATGGTTTACATCTGGTTTACAAAGCTTTCAAAGCTGGATCAACATATCAAAACTTTGAGATCTGAAAATAAATTGGAGAGTACGCTTTATATTAGAGGGAAGCTGCTGCCGGAAACAAGTACTGGTCTATTTACGCCTTCTTTTGCCAATTGATCAGCAAGAAAATTTGTTGAGCGTGGTATAACCTTCCATATGATATTCCAACCCTTGCTGATTTCTGAAATTTCATAAAAAAATGTATTTGAGCCTCCAGGGAATGTTTATGGTGTGAGTTGCCCAACCAATGGTCAATGTGGAGCCCCCCTCAATTATAATAGGAGTGCTGCTAAAAGCAGCCACACTTCTGATCCCCTCGAGTAAACCAACCACTTCTGCTTCATTAGAGGTTGCTATCCCGTGTGGACCCGAATAGGTGTGAAGAATCTGTCCATTGCTTCCTCTTATCACTCCTCCAAACCCTGCTGGTCCAGGATTGCCGTTGGAGGATCCATCAAAATTTATTTTTATCAATCCAACTGGTGGGGTGACCACTCAATCATAACTGGTGGTTTATAGCACTTGAAGTAGATGATCTTATGCCAGAATTTCCTTAGAACAACAACGGGGATAGGTGGCATGCCTTTAACCGTGGAAGTCCATAAGAAAATATTTTTCATAGCTTTGACAATGAGCCCTCCAATGGAACAAGAGGTGTTGTTGAATGTGCTGTTGTTTCTCTCTAGCCAAATGGTCCTGGTATTGCTGCAATGGATGCCATCCATAGGATCTTTCCCCCTTTGGGAACGAGGCATGCTGAGGTTGATTGAAGAATTTTTGCACAAGTTTTTGGCATAGTATAGGAGACCCCAAATTTAGACAAAATAGTAACCCAAATTTACAGTGCAGTAATATGTGATTGATTGTTTCTTCTTCTTGTGCACAGAATTTGCATAATGAATTAATCACAATCTGACCCCTCTTTGCCAATTCATCACATGTAAGTATGCGGTCATGGGCAGCAACTCATAAAAATTGTTTTACTCTTGCTGTAGAAGGGAGTCTCCATACTAGATTAGACGGATGGTCAGTGGGGGATGAGAGTATCTCAGATTTGAGTTTGTAATAGGTGGTAACTGTGTAGAGACCAGATGAAGATGGGCTCCACACAATCTCATCTTTCCCAACTCCAGCTACGTATTTTGATTTCAGCAAATTCAATAAGGTTGTAGATTTTGATACTTGAGAACTCGTTAGTCTTCTTCTTAGGCCTAAATTCCAAGTATTATCCTCTTCATCTCTTAATTGGTCAATTTTTGCATGCTTGCTTCTTGTTGCTGCATAGATTCCTGGATATTCATCTTTAAGAGGAAGAGAGCCTAGCCAACAATCTTCCCAAAAGAGGACGTTAGATCCATCTCTGATATGAAATCTTAACTGCTGCTCAAAAAAAGGTTTCTCTTTTAGAATGGCTTTCCACCAGGGTAAAGGATTGGGACTAGGGCCTTTAGGGAGCCATCGTGTGATCCAGCCCCATACTTGGATTCCACATGCTTTCTCCACAAAGCACTTTTTTCTGTAGCATACCTCCATAGCCATTTTGCCGACATAGCTGAGTTCATTTCATTAAGTCTTCTAATACCAAGCCCACCGAATTCTTTTGGCCTACACACTTTTTCCATCGTATCAGTGGGTACTTAAATTTGTCTTGTGTGCCACCCCATAGAAATTTTCTTTGCAAGGCTTCTAACCTTTTTGACACCAACTTTGGGCAATGGAGAAGAGATAGGAAATAGTTGGGTATTCCCGCTAAGGTTGATTTAATCAGTGTGACCCTTCCCGCTCGGGAAAATAGTTGTCCTTTCCAAGTGTCCAATC